>JAAXCT010000540.1:0-445063 GCA_012490785.1 Eragrostis nindensis | reverse complement strand
CTGCAAAGAAGCAGCGACATCCCAATGATTCAGAGTAGCAGATATAACAAGATACTTTATTATAATGAACTAAGACCAGATACACGCTGCAACATTCACATTGTGTTATCCAGGCACCCATAATTATCCAAGCATTCCAACCAGGCTAGAAGTAACTACTTAAATCCCCGGAATAAAACCAGCTAAAGAAACATCTCTCTTAACATGACCAATCTCATACAACTGACATGGTATCCTTAAATCTCTCTCTCAGCTCTGAAATAGCACACGGGCCACATTACGCGCGATGAGAAAAGGGAGCACGGTCAGCATGAAAGCCTCATATGTAAAGTTGCAGATCCAGAGAATGCAGTGTCCTTTTCCTTGAACTTCTCGGTCAGACCCTGCAAAAGTATACCACACATGAGCACTGATATGATCAGAAGTGCAACTCTGAATACAATAAGATACAAAGGTTTGCTGAGGCTGTCTGTATTTGAGTTTGCGCAGTTTAGTGAGGAAATTTTACCTTGACAGTGAGGCAGCATGCAGAGGTAGAGGGAAAGCAGTTAGAATTATGATAAAGCACAACTCATGGAGAATCAAATGCATCTGAATTTTAGTTTTCAATATTCATGATCAAACTTTTATTTCATCGGAAAACAAGAATGAAGTTAAAAGCCAAATTAACGAACAAACAAGTCTCTGGTTCAAACTTTAACCCATTACAACTAAGGACAAATATTTTGTTTCAAGATACAGAACAAAATATTTGTCCTTAGTTTAATAAATGATTAGTCAATGAGCTTTGGAAGTTTGATAAATGATTAAAGCACATTATTGATACATGCGACCAATAACCATTTATAAAAAGCTGAAATCATTGCATTGTAACTTTACCAGGATTGACATAGCTTCATCCAAATCTATCATAAATAACATCGAATCTGAGAAACTTAGTAACTTCATCTAATTATTTTTAGTCTGAACACAGTGAAACTTATTAATTAATCAAGAAACGATGAAGGTAAACAGATTGAAGCAGATACTTACTCAATAAAGTTATCGTACTCAATTGCTCTGTTCTTTCCACCAGTCTTGTCAAATTTAGACACAAGCAGGTCCAGGACGGTTGGGGAAACAGAATATCCCAGACTGAGAAGAGCATCACGCAGTTCTGATGCATCAATCTTACCACTTCGGTCACGGTCAAACCTCTCAAATATTGACTGCACAACATAAATGTTCAAGTATTATTTAAATAGCTTAGCTCATTGGTTCTCCAGATTTTAATTGAAAATCAAGGTAACAAAGGGAACTTTAAGTTGCAGCCATCTCACCCTCCAGTTCTGAAGACTGTAGAAAACATCAATAAATTCCTTGGGTCCTGAAAGGATACATAAAAATTCAAATATAAGGAACTTGCAGATAATAGGAATTATTGAGTTTTGCAGTGTTGGAGCAAATAAATAAAAAGTACAACTAATAGAATGTTGGAGATAAATCTTTCATATCTATAACTTTTCTTTTATTTTTTTAGCAGATACTAATGATGTTCCCTAGACCGGTAACAAAACAAAAATGTATATACAACTTACATAAGACCGGTAACAAAACATATACATAGTTATAAAAAAATACATACCCTCTGAGAAACCATTGAAAAACAATCTGACACAAACTGACTCAAAAAGTAAAGAAAAAGAAGAGCAAACCATCCTTACTGAATTATGTGCCTGAACTAAGATCACAAAACAAGAAGTATTCTGAATCAACTCTGGACTCAAAAGCTAAGTAAATCACAACACTGATACAAATTTTCATGCAGATATTCACCTTAAAGCATTTTTGGTTAGAGACCGAAACAAAATATTCCGGTTTCCAGAATCATTATAGAATACAAACTGCTTCTAGCATAGCGAAAACATTCACTTGCTTCATTTTATACTGATATGATCTTTACTTGTGGCTTATAATACTGTAAAATGGCATTCCTTAGATAATGAAGTCAAGCTTTCTTGACAACATGGACCGAGTAAAACTGAATAATACAGAATCTACAAATGTCATACTTGCGTGTCCAGAGTAAACAAAATCTTATGTCATATCTGCAGGTAAGAAAAGGACAACAATTATTACTGCAAACTCCTATTACGAGACCACGTTAAAGTTCTATTCAATTACCTTTGACTATAAATCACAATTCTCAACAAAACAGTGCATGAAGTATGTAACAATAGGCCACCACGTGCAGCCAAGTTAGGAACAAATGAATTATTCTACAATGCTACACGATTAGTCAAATCTCATTGTGTCATCCACTGGCTCACTAATAGTGGCATAGGAGCACCCCCATCTCCATTCCCAAAGTCAAACCTTGGTCGGATTGGTGGATCTAAAGACTTGCATCGATAATGCATCATGCATCCATCTAATTGCAAACTAAGGGATATCTATTGAACTGAATCCAAGTCCTAGCAAACAGGATTGTCATTATGGCACCAATTGCCTTTATAAATTATATGCACCAGTGTTACTGCTAACAGGTTATGCTGACTCGTGTTGTTTCTTCAGTATCTACGACCTAGTCAGGACAGGAAACTAATCACACAGGACCAACTCAAGTCGTCTGCACTCTACGCCTCTGCACGATCGTTCCACACAAAGAATGGATCCACTACTTGATTACTTCACAACTTGGCCACATCGCAACATGCACGACAGGCTACCAAACTCGCGGCGCTTCCTAGGACGAACGATGGAAGGAAGGAAGACTGGAAGAGGAGCGTGACGGAATGGGGGGTACCGATCCTGCGGACGTTGGTGTTGGTGAAGAGGTACATGAGGAGGTGCACGGTGCGGAGGCTGAAGCTCTGGTTGTACCCGGACAGCGCGGACTGCAGCTCCTTGTCGTCGATCATCCCGCTCCCGTCGCGGTCCGCGGCCTGGAAGCACGCCACCACGTTGGGGTCGGTGCCCGGCGGGAACTGCGACGGGACCAGCGCCGCGAAAGGGCTCCCGTACCCACCTGGGGCCCCATACGCCGGCGCCGACGAGTGCTGCGGGGCACCGTAGGGCGCGCCGTACTGCTGGCCGCCGGGCGGGGCGCCGTACCCGGCGCCGCCGCCGTAGGGCTGGGAGGCGGGCGGGGCACCGTAGTAGGGCGCCGAGGAGGTCTTGCCTTCCTGGGGGGCTTCTCGCCGTAGGCCGGGGCGCCGTAGTAGGGGCCCGCGGAGGTCTTGCCTTCCTTGGGGGGCTTCTCGCCGTACGGCGGAGCGGAGGGAGCTGCGGAGCCGTAGGGCGCTGGCGCCCCGTAGCCGCCGCCGGGGCCGTAGGGTAGCCGGAGCCGGGGGAGGGTAGCCGGCCATGGATCGGTGGCTGGTCTGGACTGGAGCTGAACTCCGCGAGGAGAGGAGAGGCGATGGGGAATTGGGGGAATCGAGGTTCGCTTTCCAACTCTGCTCTGCTGCGTGCTTGGAATGTACGGAAGTTTGGAGCAGGTGTAGAAGGAGGGACGGGACGTGGCTTTTTGACGTGGAGCATCGAAAGCGGATTCGGAAACCGGAGCGCGTCAACGTCACGGAGAGCGTTACCGCGTGAAACAACGCGTATTTTTGTGAAACCGCTTGCGGTTCTTGCGGATTAAGCATCGCCCACGCGTTTTGTCCAAATGAAAAAAACCCATGAATGTTGAGATGGGCCAAAGTCAGCCTCGGTCCTACCATAAGCTACGAAGCCCATAACCGCCCAACGGCAAACCGCACAGGCCCACATCATCTTGGTAATTCAGCAGCCCAACTCCAGAATACCACGCGGTGGATCCTAGCCTGCCCTACAAAATTCTTTTGACGTGAAAAGGGTCTTGGCCTAGTAGTTAAGGCATCCGAGTAACACCTCTCAGGTCCTGGGTTCGACTCCCTGTGGGAGCGAATTTTCAAGGATTTAACGGCATTTGTGCTTTCATTGGTAGGCGACGCTTCCGTCGACAGCGAGGCGCCAGTGATGACTTCGTATCTCTGGATTTGCCGGCTCGGTCTTCGAAGATGCTCATAGGGTAGATTTGCGTACGTGTGTTCGTAAGGGTGAGCGTGCGTGTGTTGTGAGTCAGAGATGTACTGTGTAATCTCAAAAAAAAAAAACAAAATTCTTTGATAAAACGTTTTAAGATGAATGCGGAAGGCAATCCGACGGCTCACGTACGCTGTAAGCTGAGAAAGGAAGGACAACTAGGTGACACGTGAAAAAAAATAAATTTCAAACTTAAACATATTTTTCTCTTAAACCGTAAGTCCATTTTCAAACATGTTATTTAGAATTAATGCTATAAAATAAGATCTATTATGAATATTTTTAAAATTTTTTGAAATTCAAATTTTTTGTTAATATTTTGAATTTACTATGTCAATATTTTATTTTTACTGTGTCAACATTTTTTATGTGCTATGTCTCTGTTTTTTGGAAATGTTGACGTAGATTTACGAAAATGTTGAAACTATTGTTTGAAAATATTGACGATTAGTTGGTAAGCTAATTGTTTTAAGTAAGCCGAATTTGACGGGCATTTGGCCACACCAGAGATGCTGGGCGCGACGGTGCCACCGCGCCAGGTTCGCCGACGGCCACACGTCGGAACGGACAGTTCACCGCATAGCGCCATAGCGTATACGATAAGCCTACACACATCACACCCCGGAAGAATGGTGGTCACCATGGCCGTGGTCAGAGCGTGCGCGCCTCCAGCCGCCGCGGCCACCTCGTCCGCCGCTCCCTCCTCCGCCGACGCGACCAAGAGGAAGTCCTCGAGCGCCCGCGTGCTCGTGCTCGGCGGCGCCGGCCGCGTGGGTGGCTCCACGGCCACCGCGCTCTCCAAGCTCCGCCCCGACCTCAGCATCCTCATTGGAGACAGGAACAGGTAAGCTAGCGGCCTTGAGGCGCTTGACACATTTTTCCTCTGCACCACTCCTATCAATTCTCCAGTCCCCTAATCGCTCCGATTGCAATGAGCGTCGTCACTCATTGGTAGGCCATGTTAATTCGCTTCCAGGGAGAAAGGTGAATCGTTTGCTTCTAAACTTGGGGAGCAATCAGAATTTGTACAAGTTGATACCCGAAATGAAAGCATGTTGGAGAAGGCGCTACAGGGTTAGTAGTCCTGCTTATGCTGTACTAATTAATCGGTGGTACAGTTCCACAAGAGCAGGAGAGGCTCTCTACTCCGATGCTCTTTTATAACCAAATCTTTCTAGATTTTTCTAACTTTTGGTGATGCTTGACCCATCCAGGTGTGGATTTAGTTGTTCATACTGCTGGGCCTTTCCAAAGGGAGCAAAAGTGTGCCGTCTTGGAAGCAGCGATATCTACTAAGGTGGAAGCATGTAGTTCTAGAGGCTCAATTGCATAAAATTTGTTACATATGTAATCTGTTCAAGTCAATGGTGCTTTTACTTGCCTGAAAATTCCTTTTTTTTTTTCTGTATATATAGACAGCATACATTGATGTTTGCGATGATACGGACTATTCATGGAGAGCAAAAGGTTTCCATGAACAAGCAAAAGCTGCTGGTGTTCCAGCTATTACTTCCGCTGGCATATATCCTGGAGTGAGCAATGGTACTCACATTTCCACGATACAGTACATCAGCTTTGATATTTGTTCTTTAGTTCGTCTTCAAGAAAGAAAAACAGAAATATGCAGATATTTCGTCTTCAAGATCTTTATTGTTAAATGTAGTATAATGAAATGTTTTTACAGCGAACTTGCATTATTTGTATAAAATCTGCTTAGTTAAGTTAAGTACATTTGATCAAATTAGTGGTCAACGTAAAAAGCATTTGACCACATATTGTAAATCTATACACCCGGAGCAAGTATCTTTTAATTGTCAAGCTTTAAATAACCATATTTGTGTTAAAGTGAGTGACGGACTCAGTTGCACATGCATTCTTCCATTTGGCAAAATAAGATGATGCACTTCAAAGTGGACACCGCAATTTTCTGTTAATAATTTAGTGAAACTTCTGCATAGATGTTGGTACTTTAATTCAGTAATAGGTGTTGATATCTAGAAGAGGCGAGAATCTTGTTTTATACTGTTTATTGATGCATTGTATTATCCCCTTGTGACAGTGATGGCTGCTGAGCTTGTGCATGCCGCCAGAAGTGAAAATGAATGCGAACCTGAGAGATTAAGGTTAGAGTTCTTTATTAACTATATGAATGAAAATATAGACTTAATTTCCTGTTTGCATTGCATGTTATCTTCAGAAAAATTGCATAATCAGAAAAATTTCTTTGATGGTTTATGTAATTAGTGATTGGTATTTGTTTTTATGCATCCATACCTATTCTGTATGTTGCTAAATCCCCTTTTTAGATTCTTCTACTATACTGCAGGTTCTGGTGGTGCTGGCCCAACAATATTGACAACAAGTTTTCTGCTTCTTGGGGAGGATGTAATTGCATATAACAAGGGTACTTATGATTCCTTCACTAATTCACCTACAGTATTATAAAAGATATCTCTATAGCTTTTGCGCTGATTGCCGTAGGTGGTCAGCGGCAAAACCTACATGGATGTTAACCTGGGCTGTCAACTGCTTCGAACAGTCTAGTTTATTAATAAATGGGACAGGGCAAGACGTCTTTTGAGTCTAAAAAGAAGTATAAAAGATATCTTAAGTTATTATTAATGCAGGAGAAGAAATCAAACTGAAGCCCTACAGTGGAGTTCTGAACATTGATTTTGGAAAGGGGGTCAGAAAGAAAAATGTTTACTTATTGTAAGTGCTTTGGGCTAATATCCACCTTTTAATATTTGATTTTATAATAGATACCTATTTAATAATATAAAACAAAAATGCCAGAGGAATGCTAATAAATTTCACTTACATTTTGAATTCCAGGAATTTGCCTGAAGTGAAGAGTGCTTTTAAAATTTTAGGTGTCCCAACTGTTAGTGCTCGATTTGGTACTGCTCCTTTCTTCTGGAATTGGGGAATGCAGGCGTTTGCAAACTTTTTACCTGTTGTATGTCCTTTTTCTCAGATTATGCATCATGAAGCTGTTCACTTGAGTTACTACTAGCAATAATAGTTAAAATAATGGAAGTTGCAAACAGCTAATTGCATTTATATTTGTGCAGTCACAGAATTTAGGTAGTAATTCCCATACTAAAGTTAAAGAAACATGGTTTGCAGCAGGCTAGGATTCAGAAAATTTAAATGATAATGCCTGACCCGACTCAACCAATCCATTTTGGTCCTTTTCAGGAGTTCTTGAGGGATAAAAATAAGGTTCTAAAGTTGGTCCAGTTTGTTGACCCTTTGGTTCGAGCTGTCGATGGCATTGCAGGAGAACGTGTCTCCATGAGAGTAAGTTTTACCTGTGTCAAGAGTGGTACTGGACAGCTCGTGGGCAGTACCTGACCAAATTTTATTTATTTGTGCAGGTGGACTTGGAGTGTTCAAATGGCCGGAGCACTGTTGGACTATTTACTCATAGAAAGCTATCAGTGTAAGTACAGAGCATGAACAATTGTGTATCCTTGAGATCTATCACCTGATTGTTATCTAATCTTTGAAATTATTTATCACCAGCAGCCAGATTACTTACCGATAGGACGGTTCACATTAACTTTATCCAAACCATAGTGTAGTGTATGTTGATCTCCAAACTGAGAGAAATATGTTTATCATGATTCGCCATATGTCCTGAATACTTGTAAAAGGTGTTTTTTTTGGGTCAGAAATCACCATATCATCCAGGAATCTCTATGCTAAAATTGTATCATGTATCGTACATATCAAGTGCCCTGATGCACTCTTCTATCACTTACCAAAATTACTGGGGAACAATGTCCGCATCGCATGGGACTTTCAGGTCAGTAGGCTATGCAACAGCGGCATTCGTTTTAGCGGTTCTTGAGGGCAATACACAGCCAGGTGTTTGGTTTCCGGAAGAGGTGAGTAATGCTTAGTAGAAGAAAAGTAAATGAGAAAAAAAAACTAGCAAAATTTCGGTTTCCAAACTAGACAGTCTCAATTAATTATGTTGCAGCCGGAGGGAATATCAATTGAAGCAAGGAAGCTACTTCTTGAGCGTGCATCTCAAGGGACGACCAACTTCGTGATGAACAAGTAATTCTATTTGTCCATCCTCAGAGATGTATATAATGTTTCAACTCATGTTTGGTTGCTGAGCTAACATGTTCTGTCACTTGAATTTACAGGCCTTCCTGGATGGTAGAAACTGATCCGAAGGAAGTTGGCTTAGGAATTTATGTGTAACAACATAATGTGTGGTTTAGTTCTATAATAGTTTAACATTTGTCAACTTAATAGTGGAGTATTTTCCTTGTTTCAATTTTGTTGGGATGAATTGACTCTTGCCAAGAAGTTGTAAACGATGATGGATAGAAGGGTAAAAGCCATTGCTCACGAATGAAAGAAATTATACATCACAAATGATATACTGGAACAAAAGACATTGGCAATATATGGTTAATGTAATACTAGATTATTCATAACTTAGTTTTGTTTGAAGTAAAAGATTTTCATGTATATTATTAGTCAGAGTGTATTACAGACCGTGCAAATGTCCTAAGTGACTGGATACAAGATTAAACCAGAAGGTGTTATCACAGGCCGAATTCTCGGCGAAACTCACTCGAACAGTCAAACCTTGGGGCAATGTGCAGCAAGTTGGCACCCATAATTACTGACTAACGTCATATCTAGCATATCTATTATGCAGTATTACATCCTATAGAAAGCATGGTAAAGAGAGCATTGCAAAAATATTTGACCAGTGAATTCAGTGCGATCATGAAAGTTGAGGTCATATAAGGCATATTTCTTTGTTCTGCCACATATTCTATCAATCTATCCAAGAAAAAAGACAGCAGAGAAGATGTCCAATTACAATGCCTATACAGACTACCGAGGTCAAGATGTTTTAGCATTTATTAATCATCTAGCTGCTTTACATTACATCCGAAGACATTATCGCGCGTCAAAGTTGAACAGGCAGTTGCCTTGAACCTGAGTTGTCCAACAATTGCCTACATGACCATTGACGTTGCAGGAAAAACCCGATCCAATAGGGTGTAAATGCCTCCACCAAGTAGAAATGCACCACTGCCAACGAAACATTAATGCAATAAATATCTCTAGAAGAAAGAAAGATAATATTAGAAGGGTCAATTGATAGTGAGGCAAATAGGCAAGTTCAGCAGTTCGCAATGCCATTGACAAATATGATCTGAAACAAGGGAGTCCATATGCCATTTTGTGGGCTGGTTCTTTGGCAGATAATCAAAGTCCAAGTATGAACTTAGTTAGCTAGTTTAAGTGAAGATATTTTATAAACATTTATAAATAGACAACTAGAAGTGCAGTAAAAGGTTGCCATATTCATCTTCGATTTCAGAATCTTGACTAGAAAGAACAAGACGCAGTTGGATATTCAGTTCGTAATTTAACAAAATTACTTGATACAAAACGTTCAAATTTCAGTATTAAATAGATACCTGATTGGATTTATCCATGCCGAATATCTTCTGAATGACAGCAAACTCTACAGAGGCAATTCAACTTCATATGAGGGGCATAATATATAAGAAAAAAGCTAGTTCTTCGAGAAAAAATAGAACAATGATGTGCTCACCTGCAACGCACCAGCAAAAGAAGCTGCAATAAGAAGAGGTGCAACATAGCCAGTTGTGTATGTCAACAATAAGCTCCCTCCAATAATTGGATCCTGAAAGGAAAAGACATGAAGTTGTGGTGACAGGATGTCATCATCATTTAAGAAAACACATTAGGGGAAAGCATAAAATATTCTCGCGATTAGTATCCAAAGACTAATTAAATTTGCATGCAAAATACAAATTTGATTATAAGTACAGAGTCGCGAAGCATAATTTTGCATTGCATGACAGAATGTATTGCTAATTTTACTAATTAAAATCTATAATTTGATCCTGAAAGGAAAAGGCATGAAGTTGTGGTGAGATGACGTTATCATCATTATCATTTTCATTTCAGGAATCACAATAGGCGAAACATAAAATCACTGCATGACACAATGTAATTATTTGCTAATTTTACTAATTAATCTAAGTTTCCATGCTAAAACTCTCGACACACTTCCATTAAGTTGAGTTGAAAGAGAACTAATATAAGAAGGGGAGCCATGGCGGAGCGGTAAAGTTGTTGCCTTGTGACCATGAGGTCACGGGTTTGAGTCGTGGAAACAGCCTCTTGCAGAAATGCAGGGAAATGCTGCGTACAATAGACCCAAAGTGGTCGGACCCTGCGCAAGCGGGAGCTACGTGCGCCTGGCTGCCCTAAAGAGCAGTAATAAACTATTAACAACGGAGGAAACTTATGAATCAATTATACATACTCTTGAAGTGGCAACATATCCAAGAAGGGTAGCAAGGACAGGTGTGCTGCAAGGCGATGCCGCCAATGCAAATGTAAGACCAGCAAGATACGCTTGAACACCTGGCAATAAAATAAATAAGAAGAAAGAGGAAACATATTATTTGTGAATAAAGAGAATCATGGCATATTAGCACTTTTAACAGGGAAAAATGATGTCAGGAGGCATCACTTGAAGGAAGGTTAGCTGCTGCAGCTCGAGGGTCAAAATCGCTGAAAAATGATGGGAGTTGCAGCTCAACTACCTGTTAAATAAAGGGTATCAGAAAATAGACAGTTTAGGGCAACACACTTGCTAATATGTGATGCTAAAGAAGCAAAAATATATTCCTAAAAAAAGAAGAAGAAGAAAATAGAAATATGAATTTCACAGAATGAACAACCATTACAGCAGTTTTATAATAAGAACTGAGAAAGACAGGGACTAAATAAGCTCATATAGTGATACAGATCAAGGAGGCGAAAAGTCTGTTCAACATTCTCCAGTTTTACGAAAATTCCATTTTGACTAGTGATTTACCTCCAGAAGGTTCATTCCCATGATGATGGCCAATCCAGAAGCAGCCACTGGTAGTCCTTGTCCGACCTGACCATAAGCCTTTCCAGCAAAAGAAGCAGCAACACCAAGAATAGCTAAGGTTGTTGCCAGTCCTAAAGAAAAAGCAATTGAATTTCCGACAACCTAACAGATAGGAAATTCCAGGTCAATGCACGTTAGGAGTTAGATCATAGAACTATTAAACTTTCAACATTATTGATATAGTCATAAAACTGCTCTAATGTAGATAATTTTTTGGGAAATTAACATCCTCTCAGATAAATGCTTATTTCTCATAGTTCTTTTACTTATGGTATACAGAACCACAATTGATCAGTCCTCTTATATTACCTCAGCTCGGTCTTTCCCAGAGCCAAATGCACCTGAAATTTATGAATAGCGCTACTTTAGAGTAATCAAATCGTAACCAATTCTGGGAAGTTAATAACCATCTTAAAAGCTTACCTATATATCCTAGAGTCAATGGTAGAACACTGAGTGTACAAGGAGACAAACTAGTCACAAGTCCGGCTCCAAAAATGACTGCCACGCTGGAAAATCAAAGCCAAGGTCAGCCAAAGAAGAGATATGGACAGTAAGCAGAGAAATGGAAGAAGGGAGGAGGTTGAATTGTTCACAACAGAAGTGAGAAAAGAAAAATGAACCTAGTGAAACTGAGAGCAGACAGCTGATCCTGAACAGCTTCATTAGCCTGCTGCCCAGCTGAATAGAGCAAACCTCCAAACCAATCTCCAATCCCAAAGTCGGCCAAAAAAATTCCTGATGGCCCTTGCTGGTGAGAAGCAATCGGTTTGCAAGGATTAATGAGAAGACAAAATTTCATTGCAATGGAAGGCAAGCAAACATACGCAACAAGAAAATATAAGAAGCAACTTGTTACAGAATGACGATGTCACTGGTGTAAAAGAGTGTGTCGTTGCTCACTACTATAATTGACACATGGCACAGCTTATGCAGTCAGTGATTTCACTAGACACTTTAGTCGTGCTGTAATCTTAGCACAACCAATCAGGCATGAGTATCAAAAAAAAAAAAAAAAACCAATCAGGCATGAAATAAACAATGAAAAATACCCAAGTTGAACGCACGTATGATTCTCTCCCTCACCAGATAATCCTGTAGCTCGGCAGCATTTGCGGCACCAGCAGCAACCAGACTCCCCACTGCAACCCAGATATCGCACTCAAGTCAGTAACTCGCAGCTATTTCATCGAAGACACTGCAGTCAAACTTAAGCTTGCCGGGAACAGGGACCCTCGGAGGCTCGGAGCTACCTGCCACAGACGTCAGAACCATGTGGCCCGGGCGAACGACCGATCGCCTCGCCGCCGGCTTCAATTTGACTGCATGAACTGCTGCTAAATGAGGGAAAATTAGGAAGAGGAGGACTCAAAAATAGTAGGCGCGCGCTGGGAGGCAACATACGTACCAGGGGAGGGGAACGGATCGGAATCCGCAGCAATTTTTTCTGGGAAACGATGCCGGCATGAGCTGCTCACGGTCACGGGGCGCGCGGCCATGGCGACGGTGACCATGGTGGAGTGGAGAAGCAACGGCCAACGAGATTGGAGAGAGGCTGAAGTGGAAGTGGAAGAAAGGCGAAGTACCCGAGTTGATATTCCCGGGCCCAAATGGCTATGTGATTGGAGGCCCGGCCCAAACATCGCCCGTTCTTCGCACTCGGATTCCTCTCCTTTCCGTTTCTTCTTCCTCGTGCCTCGCACACTCGCACGCGCCGCTCTCGCGGCTCTCTACTTGCCTTTTCCGCTCTCGGCTTTGTCAATATATCGCGAGAATCCTGGCCCAGAGGGCCAATCTTGCGACGCGAGAACCCTAGCCGTATCGCAGGCGAGTTCGCATTCCTATCGCCTGCCATTCGGCTGGCTTGGTTGGGTACCGGAAGTTGGGAGCTCCGGCGAACTGCTGAGTTGGGGCGCCGGAGCTCCTCCTCTTCCTCCTCCGGATGGGGGGGTGGAATCGGTCGCGGCATGTGAGGGGGCAGCGCGACCGCCGCCCTTGGCGGCCTCCTCTTCCTCCTCCGGATTTCGGTACGGACACTTCTTGGTCGACTGCTCTTCCCCTCCTCCATTGACATCTCTATCCTGTTCCGATTCCTTGGTTCCGATTTTTGCAATCCTGTAGCTTTATTCGAATCAAAACAGCTTATAATCGCGTTGGGTAGGATCAGGTCGATTCGTGCATTCATCTATTCAATCTTCTTAATATCTTACACCTGAATGGTGGATTGCCCTGCCCCCTGCAAGTTCTTAAGGGGTTGTTTGGATTGTGTCCACGCTTTGCCACGCCAGAGATTCGGCGCGCCGCACTTTCTTTGGCCATGGTTTGCTTCGCTGCCGAGCCTACGGCATGCCGCACTTGCTCAATAGAAATGCAGTTCATTTTCACGCCACAAGTCGCCATGAGTATGGCGGCCATTTCGTTCGCCGCAAGTGCGGCGTGGCCGCAACTACGGCGTGGCACCCTACGGCAATAATCCAAACAGTTAACTTAATATCTTAGTCACTGATACAAGTAACCATTAGCACTAAACTTTCACCTGATTCAAAATTGTTCTTACCCCTGCATGCCAAAAAATGCTAGATTTGATTATCCTTCCTAACCCACCCTACTTGAGGATACAGAACAGGGGGCTTTCATTAGTTGCTACGTGCAAATCTGTAGAACAAACCGTTTTTTTCCACCACAGTCACAGTCTGCTCACCATCTGTTCTGTGAAAGAGTAGAAAACTAATCGGGGTATTATAATAAGTTAATGGGAATTTAGCACCATAATGTTTTCGCAATACATTGAAGTGACAATCTTATATTACGCGCCAATTTTAAATTTTGAATCTTTCTTCATTTATTCTAGTTGCCTAAAAACAATAGCAACCATCCGTTTCACCAGTTTGCTGATATCTACGTCCAAACAACGTTTCGTGAGATTCAGCTGCTGGGATTGTCCTGATTCATGGCTCACTTTGCGCGCGCATCCTGGATTTGTTGCTTTGTCACCCTTGACTAAGTAGCATGTCCACAATGGGTCCCACCACTGTTTTCCTAAATAGAATTAAACTCCGTTTAAACGGCGTCTAAACGCTAGACGGGTGACCATTGCCTACGCCTAAACGGCCGTTTAACCTGACTGTCTACCGTTTACCGTCTATATTTTCATGGGGTCCCACACATGATGTACAGTTTCCCTTAAGTAGGAGTATGACCTCAAAGTCATAATCCACTAGAGGACACATGTTCTATTACTTCTCACCTTATTAGTCATTATTATATTGAGATAAAGGTTGTAACCTTATTCAGCTATGCGGCGATAAAGAAACTTGCCTTTAGAATGAGTACTGTCATTATAAGATTGTAACATTTATATAGAATTTTGATTGATTCCATTATTCAAATGTTTTTCTTGCTACATCCTAATATTTGTTCATAAGAATGAAGATAGACTCTACTGTCATCTGGAAATTGAGCATCTTATATAAGAAACAGTTAAGGTTTGTAAACAGTTAACTCTAGAAGTTGGTTTAGGTGTAGATAATCGTGGAAATAAAAACATGGCAAACACTGCTAAACAGGAAATTTATTCCTCGACTTATGATGTAAGTTATCTCAATTTTTCTTTTTAGAGCAAGGTGGAGATGCAGCCAGCTCATGTATTGAAATCAAAATAAAGTTACACACTGAAGCACATAACAAAAAACATTGACATAGCCTTCTGGCAAATCACCTAAATATCTCATGACACTTAACTCTTAGCAGTTTAGAACTCACACAGCCAGTGTAAACATAAAGAGACAGTGCTTTCGTCTCTGCCATGGCTTCTTTCTCTATTTTTTTCCAGACTTCCTTTGAATGCATCTGATACATTTTTTTTTTTTTTTTATACGCAGGAAATGAGCACTGCTCAGTCCCATCATGGGAAAGGGAATTTTGCAGTTCGGTTGGCAACATTTCTTGGCAGAGTTTCTGTCAAAACAAGCAATATGTTGAAGTGTGCGGTAACCTAGGGCCCTGGGATGATTCAGGAGCCCTTGAGAATTTTCAGAATGCAAAGAAGAGGTTCTGGGCTCATTATCACGGCCAACCTTCTGATATTCCTTTGCCTGCCCCTGATCTGTATATTGACAAGGTCGACCACCATTGCAAGGTCGACCCTGAATTGGTAGCTGACCTTGATAAGGTAGGACTACCATTTGACTCGAATTATGATTCAGCCTCGGCTACCGAGGCTGATAAGAAGCCTTCTCAGAACAAGTCTGGAAACTGGGATATCTATCTCGAGAAGCCAGCTGAAGCCAATAAGTGGGACTGGGAGGCCAATTCAAGACCCGACCCAACTTGGGGAGTGAAGCATGAACCTGTAGATACCTGGCGTAATAGTAATAGCAACTCCGGTTGGGGCGATGTTGTGGCGGATCCTGGTTGGCACAGCTCCAGCAACAACCATTATTCCTCAAATAACTGGAACGACTCCCGTGGTGGATCCAATAACAGGTACCAGGATCGAAATAACATGTCTGGCAATAGCAACTCCGGTTGGGGCGATGGTGTGGCGGATTCTGGTTGGCGCAGCTTCAGCAACAAGCATTACTCCTCAAATAACTGGAACGACTCCCGTGGTGGATCCAGTAACAGGTACCAGGATCGAAGTAACATGTCTGGCAGGAAGCGGAGCAGCGGCGGACACTTCCCGCACAGAAACAATAGGCAGAGGAACCAGGGCAAGGGCTGCCAAAGGAGTGGCTGGCAGGATCATAGTAGGGGAGGAAGAACCAGTGAATGGCGTCCAGTCAACAATAGGGATCGCCAAAATGGCCGAGGAACTGAAGGTGGCTTCTGATATTTGTGGCGATGTCGTGGAGATTTTGACGAGAAAGATGGATAGTTTCTAGCTTTTGTTTCCAGCAGTGAGTTGGCTGCTGGCAAAGCCAAAGTGGTGCTTGTAAAGTGTAACAGAAATGCTGTGGCGGATTTCTGTCGCCGTAACTGTACAGTGGCTGGTGCTGTTTCGTTGTAAAGAGATGCATCATGGGTGTACTTCTGCAATGTTTTTTCTGTTTTACTGTAGGTTGTAGACGCTGAACGTAGGATCAGACTTGTCGAGTTGAGCTGTTGAATCCCCGGTTCGGTTCATTGAGCTTGCTCGAGGGCATGCCGCCGGCGGACGGCCCAGGTGCTCGCTCAGGTGTTTGTTTGTCCGTGTCGCGGCGTTCTCCGCGACGCCGGCAGGCCCGCCACCTCCACGCCCACACAGTGCCACGAGAAAGTTTGGTTGTCTCGAACATTCTACTGTAGTGGACAAATCCAAATCAGAGTGCCCGACCGAACCCGACGGCTTTCGACACGAACCAGGCAACCAGCCTCCTCTCTGACTCTGTTCCGCTCGCGACGCTTCTCGCACTCCGCTCCTCTCCTCGTCCCGCCCCGGCGACTTTGCCCTGCTAGGGTTCTGCTGATCCCTCTCTCTCGGCTCCGTCAGAGAGACAGCCCGCTACCGGAGAGAATGGTGGAGGTGGAGGAGGTCGGGAACAAGATGCAGTCACAGATGCGTCTCGACGCCGCGGCGGAGGAGGACGACCTCCCCCTCCCGGCCCTCTTCGACAAGGCGTCCCGGCTCCACTCCCTCGCCTCCAGCTCCTCGCTCGACCAGGTTCGGTTCTGGATCCCGTCCTCCTCCTGATCACGGAGAGATTGGGCGAGCACTTACGTGCTTGGTTTGTTGTCCTGGGCAAGAAGGGATCCGGAAGGGGGTCGACCTGCTGCGGCGCTGCGACGAGATGGTCAGCAAGCTCGGCCTCTTCTCCTCCAACGAGACCAAGGACGACGTCTCCACGGCCAACCTCAAGTATCTTCTCGTACGCCCTTTCTCCTTTTCTCCCCTCGTTTCAATTTACTCTCCGTTGCTCTGCCCTTGGAAAGCAGTCACATGGTACTAACGATGCAGCCTTGAGCCCCAAATGCATTAACCATTTCTCTGTCGTGTCTTATTCCTATGATGAATGTGCATCGCTCTAGCTAACTAATGTTACAAAAACCCAATAGTCAATTTCGAAGTTAGCCCGCAACTTTAGTTCGTCCATTTGTGCCATGGGGGTTAGATCCGTGACGTGAGGTCATGAATGGTTTATTCAGGTACCATACTACCTGGGAGAAATGACTGAGCAGATAGCGCAGGAGGACCGGATACCAATCCTCAAGGCTTCGCAGAATCATCTGAAGGTAAACATTCTTCGGTATCACATTGGTCGATCTAGTGCATATTATGCAATTCTTGAAGCGAGGCTTTCTCCTGTGTTTCTGGTACCCCCTCATCAAATCTTCTGGGTTAATACAGGAGTTCATTTCTATCTGCGAAGCATTGGAGCTTATACCAGAGGATGAGCTTGAATCGTTCAGGCAGAAACAGCCTGATACTGCAGTAAACAGAAGAGCGCAAAAGGTGAACCTCAGTTACTTTCCCCTGATGTCTCGTGGAATAGTTTTTGTTTTTCCCTCACTCTACTAGAGAAATGCAGTGATATGAGAGATAATTTTCTTGTTGTGCCTGCAAATTTCTAGAACATAGAGGCTGCGTTTACCTGTTATTAAACTACCATGTTGCTTTGTTACGTGATCCTAGATTGCCCGGTTCAGCCGCCAAAAGGCTGCACAAACAAAGCTCCAAGAGATCAAAGAAAGAAAAGAAAGGCGTGGTCGCTCATTGAGAGCAGCTGCTTTATCTGCCCCCACTGAAGCTGGGGAGGAAGATGTCCTGGAGGATGATGGAGAGGAAGAAAGAGAGGTTAGCGTCCGACATCTGGAACGGATTTATCAAAAATTATTTGTGACTTATTTTGTCTGGTTTCTGTAGTTTAACATATTTTGAATTAAAATGAGCTGTGATATACTAGAAAGACAAAAGTTTGTTCCACTTAACTGGAGAGATTTTAATTTATTTGAAATTAATGCTTGTATGGAGCTTTACGGATGTTACGTATGTAGCTTGGTTACGTAACATCTACAGGGAATTGGTTGCATGCCATGTATTTCTCCTTTTAATGCATGCTGATGCCATGAAGATATTGTTGCTTAGTGACTCTGTGTGGCCATAAAACTTTGTCCATACCAAAATCCTCACTGCAATTTTTTATTTTATTTTATGGTAGTCTATATCTATCACTTAACAAATCTTGTCAATCCTGTCTATAGTGCTTTAGGGATTTGTTAATGCGTGCATGAAAAGCGTAGTCTGTTATCTTGTATTTTGGTTGTATAATCTTCTGATCGCTGTTTATATGTTGCAGGCTTGGTTAGCTACTATCTCACTGGCCCTCTGTAAGGTTAGTATTCTGTGGAAATAAAATTTTCAAGACATGGATTTGATATCCCCCAGCCCCTTGTTTCTCAAGTTGCCGTGTTTGCATCCATAGCAATATTACATAAAATATATATATGTTTCGTTTCGTTTTATAGGCTTTCGATCTCCTCGACATGTTAAAGAAGGAAGAAGAGATGCTTGTAGCTGTTAAAGAAAGGCAAGAAAAGGTAAAACTAATGCTAGTCACTAGGCAATTTTTCAGTAGAAGTTTAGGCCGTTGTCATTGTTTCCTTCCTTTCTGTGAATGTAGGAGTCTCAGGCTATTATATTGTTGCTTAAAAATTTATGGAGTAGCTGCTTTGTACAGTTTGGATTGGATGTATTATTAGTAATGTATTTAACTTGGAACCAACCTCAAGTAAAATGTTTTGATTAGAGTTACCGTAGCTTCCATGTAGGTCAATGAACAAAGTTTAAGAGTAGTTGTGCTTCTATAATTTGTGCATAACATTTGCCAAGTATTAACGCGAGATGAGTTTCTTGTGCTTCTATAATTTGTGCATAACCTCTTAGTAGGATCTTTTTACTTTCTTGTCCCTGACGGCTCCTAAAGAATACTACCTTCATTCTGAAATTCTTATCATTTAATATAAGGGGAATGCTACTCTCTCATGTCTGAACGTCAAGATTAAAGAAATGGAGGGATTACCGCTGCTAGAAGTATTTCCATAACATGAGTTATTCATTTTTTTCATGCAAATATTAAAAAGTTTGTGTGAGTTGAACAGTTTGCGTATGTATATGTGAAGGAAAACAAATAGGTTTAAATGCGCGAAGGTGATATTTTTTCAGCATAGATTAGAATTCAGTGGATTTTCCACCAAACTTCATTGATGGTTCCTGCATGTTTGTTTCAAGTAATATTTGTGTATACACAGAGGCTTCTTCTGTTGAACTAAACAATTGCCTGTGGTAACCTTTCCATTTCTTTAGGATGGGAGTGCATTTGCTCGTGAAATGCTTGATGAACGTACACAAAAGGCAGAAGCATGGCACCATAATGCTGCTAGCCGTGCACCATATTCCAAGCCAGCTGATCCAATCACTTGCGCAACATTTGCTCAAGACGTTATTGAAGGTAGAGCAAGCGTTTCACAAGCCCATGAGCACAAGCATCAACCCATGATTTTTGGACCTGCAAGTCTTGTTGGTGGAGGACTAACATCTGAGAGGGAAAGAATGGCAGCACGAGTTTTTCAGCCTAGTTACAGGTATGCCCATACCAGTATTATAGCATACTCCTGAACACTGCAAGTTTGCTGCTTTCAATATTATGCATCCCAGCTGATGATAGCTTTACTTTCTCTGATTGTGAGCAATATTTAACACATTCCTAAGGCTTGTCTTATGAATGTGATAATAGATTATGACAAGGTTCAAGTAGTAAAAAACTTTTAGATTTGCTTGTAGAGACCAATATAGTCTGTGTCCTACAGTATCATACTGATAAATTGGGTCCTACACCTTCATTTTCTATGCTTTAACCGTTCATGAACGTTGTTGAACATATGAGTGCTTTATTCTTTTCTTTTTTTCCAATTTTGCTTCGAACATAGGATGCCAACAATGAGCATAGAAGAAGCTGGCTTGCGAGAGATGAAAATGATGGAGCAATGGCAAGAAAGGACTGCTAAGATGATTCAAGAAGCAAACTCCGCATGGCACAAGGATGGCACTAGCCCAGCCCAAGAGGATGAGGATGCCGAAGAGGGGAAAGCAAGGGCATGGGATGACTGGAAGGATGACAACCCTCGTGGTGCAGGCAACAAGAAGCTCACTCCTTGTGGCTGAACTGTGAACAATGCGTGCTGTGTTGAAATTCCACTTGTGACGGATGTTAATGTAGATTGTAGCTTATTCGATTTGATTGATGTTTCAGTTGTGTTTTTCTAGTTACATTCGGTATATAAAATACGATACGAGTGCTGTGCATGTGCAAGTCAGGAAGTGGTTTCATGTTCTATTGCCATAGCATCTGCTCTGTTATCGGTGTGCTGGGAGCGAACAGGCGGACGTGCTGCTGGGGTGCAAGGTGCCGCCCTGGAGTTTGAAACTTGGGGATAGAAAGTGATGAAGGGGACAAGGCTAACGCTATGTACTTTATCGGGAGTACCCTGCCTTTGGTTCGCACCAGTTTTATGGCATTCCTTTTTCTTTCCTTAATTATTTCCAGGGAAGCTTTAAGCATTTTGTCCCAGGGAAATGAGATTGTTTGGGAAGTCAAATCAAATGGGTGCGGATATCTCACGCAAGAATAATCTGATGATGTCAGGTCACTGCCTCACTGGGTGCGGCCATGCGGATCATGCATCAAGGGAATACCTTTTGATACTTCACACATAATAGAGAGACCGAAGAACAATAGTGCCGAGCCTGAATAGGAAATGTAACTTGTAAGAACAAACATACGAACCATGCTTTTCATTCCACCCACAAGTTTTTGCACAAGTAACGTAACTAACTAATCACAATGGCAACTTGGTAAGCAAAAACAGAGAAACACGAAATCACATCACTTTATAGCAGCTCAACTGCTCAAGAAAGTTTGGGAAAGTTTCGCTGGTGAAGCAACAGTGCGGTGGGTGTGCTTCCTGCCTGTCTGTGGGTTCGATGTCTCGATGCCAGAACAGGCATGGCAACCTCGTCACACGGCACAACGAACGAACGGCTGGTGTTGTCTTTTGCCGTTTTTAAGAAGACAAGGACGACGAGGCAGTGCAGGCGTAACGCACCCGAAATTCCTGATGAGTTTCCCATCGAACAGACTACCCCCTCACTTTTCCCCGACCTCCCTTATCCCCAGCTACAGTAGCGACCGGGCGATTCTCAGGCGACCCTCGCCCGCGCGCGGATCTCTCGCTTCCCCCTCCTCTCCGGCGGCCTCGTCGGCGCTGGAGAGGACGGGGAAGCAGGATCTAGTTGCGGGCGGGCTAGTCTTAGCTGTAGGTTAGGATTAGGGTAGGAGTAGGGTAGGTAGGGTTAGGGTTCCGGCGTCCGTCATGTTGGGGACGGCCGGTTTTTGTTCCTCCTTTGGTGGATCGGGAGGTGAAGACGTCGGCGACGGCGGCGACTTCTCCGGTGAAGCTTTGGGGTGGATGTTGTTTCCGGCCATCGGCGATGAGGCGAGTGTGTCGTCGACGGTATGGAAGTTGTTCTCTCAGGCCCATCCTCGCCTCGTCGGCGCGCTACTACTCCGGTGTCGGCGGTGGGTTTGTGGAGTTGGGTTTCCCGTTGCGGCGACCCTGTACAGGAGTCTCGGGATTGGCTCTTCTTTCTGGCCGTTGGTGGCTTCTTCGTCGGCGACGACCTTCACGCCGGGTAAAGCTTCTTCACTTCTTCGATTGTCGATGGCCGTTGTTCGTTCAGCTATGGCACGGGTGCTCTGGAGGAGGTTGGAGCGCTGGTTTCTGAGGCATGACCATTGTTTGGTGTTCGCATCGAAGTTTGTTGTTGAAGTCCGGCGGGTTCCGGCGACCGGTGCCGGCGGTCGGTGGGGAAGAGTCTCCTTTCAGTGCAAGGGGTTGGTTGTAATTTTCAGTTTGTCTGGGGTGTTTTTCGTAAATGTCCTGAGATGTACTGTTTTCCTATCAATATAATCCCCTTTCACTCGCAGACTCCGAGGTCACGCTGTTTGTCAGGTTTTGTGTAGTTTCCCTGATACTTTACCAAACTCAAGCGTGCGAAAATTTCGTGGCACCTTCCTTCAACCAAATCGTCACGCGTACACGTAGCACCCTGCATTTTTCAAATTTCATGATGGTACTCGAACTAGTATGCGATACCATGCTTGACTGCTGACATACTATACGTGTTCCTTGCTGTAGTTACGTGCTGCCGACTAGATGTCCCGATCTCTGAACTAGAAGCTTAAAAGCTGTGTTCGTGTCACTTGCCTCTTAAATTACATGCATAGTGGTCAATAAAACTCACTTATAAAATCAGTACCAATTCGCCATCATCACCACGATCGGTGTGTCACTGTCAATCTCTGTTTTACCATCCAGCTTCGACAAAAACCGGACCCCCATTTTCATGGAGGTATCAGCTGATACAATTTCATATTTGTCCATTTGCAGTTGGTGCCGTGTTGTTTTCGACGGAGAGTTCAAGCTAAATAAACTCTCACACGAGTGCCAGTGTCAGGGGCAGTATGACTCAGTATGTATATATAAATGGACCCCTCTTTTTCATCTCATGCAAACGCATCCGCCGCATCTAAACGAAGAGAGAAACCTTCAAAGCTGAGACGAAAGACTCGCAGCAGAGGAGGTAGGTCCCGTGCGAACCGGCCGTTATTTTGTCGCGCTGGGCGCGAAGCTTCGTGGAAGCTCACTCTGTCGATCGCGTTCGTCGTCCCGCGGCCGGCCTATAACTCCGTCCTCGTCTTCTCCACCCTTCACCTTCCTGCCTCCTGCCCTCTTCTCCCCTCTCGTCAATTTCTGCAACCGCAAGGCAACGTACGTGGCCATGAAGCTCGTCACGAACTTGTTCGGCTCCAAGAAGGAGAGCAAGAGGAAGGTCAGAAAGGACGGCGCCACCAAGCAGAGCACCTCGTCGTTCGGCTCCACCACGTCCTCGTCGTCCTCGTTGGATGACGCGTCGCCGCGCACCGTCCTGCCGCCATCGGCGGCGTCGTCCAAGAAGCTGGCGGCCGTGTCGCGGGAGGAGCTGGAGGCGGCTCTGCGGCGGGTGGTCTCGAGCGAGGACGAGCTGGCCGAGATGCTCGCCGAGGCCGGCGTCGTGCTTGAGGAGATCGCCACGGCCGCACCCGCCGCGGCGGACGAGCGAGAGCTGAAGGAGGCGTTCGCGGTGTTCGACGCCGACGGGGACGGGAGGATCTCGGCGGAGGAGCTCCGGGCCGTGCTCGCCTCGCTCGGCGACGACCCGTGCTCCGTCGATGACTGCCGCCGCATGATCCGCGGCGTGGACACCGACGGCGACGGCTTCGTTTGTTTTGATGAGTTTTCGCGCATGATGCTGCTTGGGATGTGATACGTATGTGTTCGACGTGCTGTTAATCTTCGTTTCTGGTGTACCTATATATATGCAGTTGTTCCATTCGTGTGCGTATTCTCTCTTCCGTAAACCCTACGCAACATTATATCTTGGTAAACTACAACAACAATTCTTATTATTTTCTCTCTCGAGGAAATTTTTGTTTCAGCCATCAGTTACAATCAACACCAGATCGAACAACCTCTTACAATCATCAAAGGATTGTAAAACATGACCTGGTTTTGAATCCCCTCCACCCAAAAAAAAAAACTGGAATCAACAATGGAATGAATGAGTTACAATTACATTTTTAGCCATCCTTGGATATACTCCAAAAAAACAATGGCATATAGTTAACCATACAAAACATGGTGAGAATTTCTCAAAAAGTCATGATATCTGTTTCCATACTATACAATCCTTGAATACGAAGATATAGGTTGGTCAGATAGTTATACTCTTAAGTATATATAGTTCAGTAAAAGAATGGAACAGGAAGCAAGTGTAACCAAACTATTTTGTTTAGGCCAGTGGAGAAGCTATGCTGGTCATATGGTACAGTTACAACTACCTAAACAAAATCAAGCATGTGCCTAAATGAAGCAATGAACCAAGATATATGTTTTGCATACATTGCTAAAATCGAGAACTTTATGTGTTTCCATATTCCTCCTAACAGCATGGCCAGGCAACGGTTATCTTGTCTAGCCTCAAACATCGCTCCGGATGCTCCATCATATCATAGTTTTTTTTAAAAAAAAAAGGAATATATTTCAATGTTCCACCATATAATAGTTACCAATTAGGTTATATTTAAATGAAAGTTAGTAATTAGTTATTGCATCACATAAATTTCTACATTATCACCTACATAAAGAACTTTTTTTGAGGAAGTAACCTACATAAAGAACTGTTGAGTTGGAATGGATCGCCCAAATCAACATTGAATTAAGTTAGCCAAGATCACTTACAATTTGATTACTTGAGGTAGTAATAAAAGTCTCTTACGTGAGTATAAGCCTCCTCAATGCAAATGGGTTTTTTGCAATATTCCCTTATTCTGAGTATTGTAACTTTGCACCATTCTTTATTAAGGACCGATTACCTCTGAATCTAAGCGAAAAGATATGCTGAAATGGACCACATTGTTCAACTACCGATACTGCATATTAAAATGCTAGCAATGAACTGACTACTTTGTCTCTTCGCGCAAAAAAAATAAAAAAAAATAAGTACTGTGTCAGTGCTAATCGAAATTTGTGAATCACTTTGGCGCTCTTAAGCTCAAACCATAAATATGTTTAAAATCTCAAACTCTATGAAGCTGAGCTGCTTTTGCGAAGGCTGTGAAGCCGAACTGGTTTTGCCCACGTCCTGGCTGCACAGGGAATCGGATAATGATAGGGGTGATAGCAGCTGGGAAACTGCAAGTCTGCTAGTACACCATATGCAATGCTCGAAATGACAACTTCATTTCCATGTCTCGGCCGGCAAAGTGTACGCATGTGTGGATGGCGCTAGCTAGAAACAAAAGACGGCCGCTGCGAGAGGAACTCTCTCGAATCCACTGTAGCTCTCTCTTCCCCAATCGATTTTCCTCTCAATCAGTTCCTCTAGTTCGTTGAATCCTTGTCTCTTCTCATCAGGCGCTAAAGCATCCTCCGATCTGTGAATTAGTTGTTGTTTTGGCCTGCTATCTAGGACGTTCTCTTGGTTTCTGGGAGAAGAAATGTGAGTCACTTTAGTTGCTCTCGACGGCGCTGTCCTTGCCGGCAGCTGCTGCTCGTCGTGGTGATTGTTAGTTTCTGCAGCAGGTTCTCTAATTGTTGCGACTCCCTTCTCCTTTCCATCCTGTTTGGCCATCTTCTTTTCTCCTAAGCTCACCTCCTGTTCCGTAGCTCCTCTCCTGTTCCATTGTTTTTGTACAGTTTGTCTGATTGTTGCGACTTCCTTCTCCTTTCCATCCTGTTTGGTCATCTTCTCTTTTCCTTAGCTCACCTCCTGTTCCCGTAGCTCACCTCCTGTTCGTTTGTTTTTGTACAGTTTGTTTTCCTATATGGATGTAGGCGAGATGCCTGATGTAGGCGAAATGCCTGATGTAGGCGAAATGTCTTGCTACCTTCCTTGCTCCAATCCCCTCCAATTTCCTGCCCTTCCATCAGCCTCCCCCAATGACTCCATAAATCTTCTCTCATGGAATTGCAGAGGAACGGGTGGTTCCCTCTACAGTTCAAGGATGCGTCACCTCTCAAAGTTAATCAGTTCAACCAAAGCTAAGGTGATTTTCATATCTGAGGTAAAATCTAATAAATACACTCCTAATGAAATCATGAATGCTCTTCCTGTTCACAGTAGTTTTATTGTCCCTGCTGAAGGAATCTCTGGAGGTTTATGGCTCTTGTGGACTGAAGATGTAGAAGTAATAGTTTTCAAGGCTAGTTCTAATTATATTTTAGCTAATGTTAGTAATATTCAGGCTAATGTAAGATTCAGGCTGGTTTGTGTTTACGGTGATTGTTGGGGATCGGTATTTACGATAATAACGACACCCCCTTTCTGCCTTGGTTTTTGACTGCAGGTACCCTAGCTGCCGACATTTCGAGCTTCGGCCGAAGAATTGGCGGCAGCCCTAGGAGCCGCCATATCGCGTCGCCGGCATTGTTCAACAAGACGCGACCGCTGGCGATGAATTGGCGGCGACTAGGAATGGCGTCCAAGAATGGCGGCAATCCCTGGAGGAAATAAAGCCCGGCATGACAACGTGTGAGGATCGGGCTGGCGAATGACGTCACCCAGCTAGGGTTTCCGTCGTCAAACGGAAATGTCGTTTGTACCCTTTTGACAATGTTGTACAGAATATTCCGCGAATATGGTGGGTGGCCAAGGGTAATTTGGTCATGTCAAAATAACCCTTGGCCTTCCCTATAAATACCCGCCCCCGAGCTCCGTAGAACGGGACGGGACAGGAGAGATTACATCCTTTGTAATGAAATGCTGTTCCGTTGTTCCTTGAGTGTTATCTGATTGTTCGTGTCGGGATTCTTTGTTGCTATGATGAAGAATTCCCAACATTGGCGCCCACCGTTTGTGTTGCTCGAAAATACCACCCGTGATGCCACAAAGAAAGAAAAAAAACTCCTAGTCCAAAAACCACCATCAGCTCTCACCCGCCGGATTTAGAGGAAGAAATTCTCCCTCCCAACCCGGCATTCTCGGAAGAAGAAATTCGTTGGGCATTCATTCAAGCAAGGCAAATGGCCGACGAGGCCAACCGAATTTCCGGCGCGGCGCAAGCAAGCTTGGCCGCCGGAATTCGGCCAACTGATGAGGCCATCGCCGCCAAAAGCTCTATCAATTTCACTCTCAGTGAAGAAGCAGAAAAGTCGAAGCAAGTAAAAGCCGGCAAGCAATGGACGGAACCGCCGTCGACAGTCAACCCTGAAGAAAGTGATCCAGAGGAAGATGAAGTTGACAAGCAACTGCGTCAGCTCTCCAACTTGCAACAACTTGGAAAAAGACTCAAGCTAACAAAGGAGAAGATAATCTCTGAAGAAAGGGCTAGAGAGAAAGAAAGGCTCCGGTTGCAGATCGAACAAGCAAAGGCGGCAGTCGCCGAACTGCAAAAAGAGCTCGATGAGATGACAAGCGCCACAGGACAAAATAGCGATGCAAAAAGAGAGCATCACCAAGTGACTCCCGACTTTGAAATAAACATCAATGGCGAAGACCATCATAGGCCTCGGAATGTATACCGCCAGTATGCACCTTTCGTGAGTAAATTCGACAAGAACTCCCCCCTGTCAGAAGGCCTTCAGTTGACTCCATGGCCAGCAAAATACAAGCCTATCTCCTTATCAAAGTACAATGGCTCAACCGACCCAAGGCAATTCTTGATGTCATTTGAAGCCGCAGTAGCGTCTGCCGGAGGAGACGATACTGTATTGGCCAAGACCTTTGTCACCGCAATTGAGCATCAAGCCCTCGAGTGGTATTCTAGGCTGAAGCCCGGATCAATATATTCATGGGAGAACCTAAGGGACAAATTGACGACAAACTTCCAAGGTTTTCACAGAACATCTATATCTGCAGATGAACTGAGAGCATGTGTTCAGCAAGAAAAAGAACCCCTGCAAGACTATTTTCAGAGATTTGTCAAGCTCAAAGCCCGAACAGATGATATTTCAGACCAAATTGTCATTGATGCCGCAATTGGAGGGTTGCGAGCCGGCCCTTGTGCCACTCATTTCTCCATGCACCGCCCTTCAACACTCGAAGAGCTCTTCTCAACGGTCGATCAGTTCTGTAGAGCCGACAATGACCACAGAAGAAGATTAGAGCAGCAGAGCGCGCTACGCCAGGCGAAGAAAAACCAATCGAGCCAAAGGCAGCAGGATTGGAATTCGTCTAGGAGAGGTGGCAACAATCAGAGCCAGAACTCCAACCTAGTCAATCATATCGACAACCAAGAAGAAAAAGCCGACACAAGCAGCTCTGCCGGTAATTTTCAGCACAGAGGAGGAAGAAACAATCGCTCTCGAGGAAGGGGTCGCGGCAATTCGCACAACTCGCGAAACCAAGAGCCGAAAAAGCCATACTGTCTGTTTCACGGACTTGACAAGGGTCACACCTCCAAGGAATGCCCAGAAACAAAAGATGCCATGGAAAGAATGAGAGCCAAGGAGCAAAGAAGCGAAACACAGAGAAGTGTCAATCACACGTCTGCCGCCAATTCTTGGAACAACTCACCTTTCGGTGCTTCCTACCCATTCCAATACTTCCAGAATTCTTACAACCCTCATCACCACTTCCAAAGCCCATACCAACCACATCCACCACCCTCGCCGCAGATTCAGCATTTGGCGACTTCCCAAACAAGTTCACACGTGCCCCAGCCGCAAATTCCTAGAATCACTGCTTCGGAGGAGCCGCCTTTACCTCCTCCGCCGCCATTTCCAAAACAGTCAAACCAAAACAATTCCTCTCAGAGCCTTCCCACTTATGGAGTCATCCTACCAATCACCGGGGGATCTTCATCCGAGTTTGAAAGTAAGAAGCAAAAGAAAAATTACTTCCGAGCCGTCAATGCGGTGTGTAACGGACCCGTGGTGAAATCACGGTGGTCGCATATCCCAATCATGTTCACTGAAGCCGATCTAAACCTCCGCTGCTACCCTCATACAGATGCCATGGTCATCCAGGCAAACACCTACGGTTGGTCGATCACCAAAATACTCGTTGACAATGGAAGTTCGGCAGACATCCTCTTCAAGAGAACATTTGACCAGCTCAACCTCGATTCATCTCTACTTCAGCCTTCTGAGTATCCATTGTATGGTTTTGGCGGCAGAGAAGTCCGTGCCCTCGGCAAAATAAGCCTACCAGTATCCTTTGGTACTCTTGACAATGCAAGGACTGAGCACATCACATTTGATGTGGTCGATATGCCTTACCCCTACAACGCAATCTTTGGACGAGGAGTCCTCAATGCATTTGAAGCAGTTTTGCACAGCTCTTACCTCTGTATGAAAATACCGGCACATAAGGAGGTCATCTCGGTCTTTGGCGATCAGCAAGAAGCCAGAAATATTGAAAGGGCGGCAGCCCCCGGCCAGAAGAATGTTCACTTTTTGTATGCTCACCCGAATGTGCACGTCTTGTACGCGGCAGGAAAAAAGCCAGGGAAAGAGGTCCTCCAGTTGGAAAAAGAAATGGACAAGGAAGAACCAGCAATTGTGGCTAACGAGGAAACAAAAAGAGTTCCACTGGACAAGCATGTCTTAGGACAGGAAGTGATAATTGCGGCAGGTATGCCGAAGGACATGGAAAAAGCTTTCGTCCAGTTCCTTCGTAAAAACAAGGATGTTTTTGCCTGGTCTGCAAGTGACCTAAAAGGCGTCAGCCGAGACATCATAGAGCACAAGTTGCGAATTGATAAAAACATCAGACCAAAGAAGCAGAAACTCCGAAAAATGTCCGACGACCGGGTCGAAGCAGTCAAGGCTGAGGTACAGAGGTTGCTCGACGCAAATGTTATCAGGGAGGTGAAATATCCAACCTGGCTGGCAAACACAGTACCGGTAAAGAAGAAAAAACGGAAAGTGGCGAATGTGCATTGATTTCACTGATCTCAACAAGGCCTGCCCCAAAGATAATTTCCCATTGCCCAGAATTGACAAAATTGTCGACGCAGCGGCATGCTCAGAACTCCTATCACTGCTGGATTGTTTCTCCGGGTATCACCAAATCTTCATGTACAAAGATGATGAAGAGAAAACAAGTTTCATCACTCCTTTCGGAACTTATTGTTTTGTCAGAATGCCGGAAGGTCTGAAAAATGCGGGACCGACTTTCTGCAGAATGACATCTATCGCCTTTGAGAATCAGTTAGGCAAGAATCTGTCAGCCTATGTCGACGACATAGTGGTAAAAAGCGGCAAGAAAGAAGATCATACTTCTGACTTGGCCGAAACATTTGCAAACCTCAGGAAGGCAAACCTTAAGCTCAACCCTGAAAAATGTGTCTTTGGAATCCGCAAGGGAAAGGTTTTGGGATGCCTTGTGTCACTCAAAGGCATCGAAGCCAATCCCGACAAGATAAGTGCACTTATCAATATGCGAGAGCCCCAATGCCTCAAAGATGTGCAGAAGCTCACCGGTAGAATTGCGGCACTCAACAGGTTTATTTCCAGGTCAGCCGAAAGAAGCCTTCCTTTCTTCAAAGTCCTCAGAAATGCAAATAACTTTCAATGGGGCCAAGAGCAGAAAAAAGCATTCGCAGAATTGAAAGAGTATCTCAAGGAAATGACCGCATTTGCGAGTCCCAAACAAAATGAAACTCTGCTAATGTATGTATCAGCATCGCACTCAGCAGTTTGTGCCGCACTTGTGCAAGAACAGCAAATTGAGAAGAAGGGCAAAGTGATGAAAGTTCAAGTGCCGGTATATTATGTATCCGAAGCTCTCTCAGGATCAAAAAGATTCTATTCCGAGCTAGAAAAGATAGCCTATGCAGTCTTAATGGCATCAAGAAAATTAAGACATTACTTTGAAGCTCACACCATTCGAGTGCTGACAAATCAACCACTGAATGACATGTTCAGAAATAGAGAAGCATCTGGAAGAATCACCAAATGGGCTTCGGAATTATCAGAACACGTTGTTGACTTCGAGTCAAGAAGTGCCGCAAATTCTCAGGTGCTGGCGGATTTTATCGCAGATTGGACTGAGCCTTCATCGTACACCGAGGGTCCAGTCTTCGAAGTCCCATGGGAGATCCATTGCGATGGCGCGTGGTGCCATCTCGGTGCTGGAGCTGCCGCAATTTTAACCTCACCGTCTGGTATCAAATTGCGGTACGCAATTAGATTGCAGTTCAATCATGACACTGACAAGTGCACAAACAATGTTGCAGAGTATGAGGGCCTTTTGCTAGCCATAAGAAAGCTAAGAGCATTAGGTGTGAAAAACTTCGTCATCAAGACAGACTCTCAGGTCATTGCCGGGCATGTTGATAAAACCTATAAAGCCAGAGATGAACTATTGGCCAGATATCTGGAACATGTACGGGGAGTGGAGAAATACTTCAAGGGTTTCACTTGTCAATATATCGACAGAAACCAGAATAGCGAAGCAGATCAGCTAGCAAAAGCAGCAGCCAGAAAAGATCCTTTGCCACCTGACGTCTTTTTTGAAACACTGAGTTCGCCCTCCATAAAAGCGGCAGAGAAAGAACCCAAGATGATACATGCCATCTCAAGCGAAGATTGGCGCGCCCCCATCATGGCGTATCTCCGAGATTTTTATGAGCCAGAGTCAGAATTAGAAGCCAAGCGCATAAAACAAAGAGCAAGAAACTACGCCTTTGTCGATGAGTTCCTTTACAAATTCGGCACATCCACTCCATTCTTGAGATGCATTGATCAAGAAGAAGGGAAAAAGCTCCTCAGCGAGATCCACGAGGGAATCTGCGGCTCTCACATATCCAGCAGAGCTTTAGTCGGCAAAGCCTTTCGGCAAGGTTTTTATTGGCCTTCCGCACTTCAGGACGCCCAACACCTTGTCAAAACATGCGAAGCATGTCAGAAATTCTCAAGGAAAATCAACAACCCAGCTCAGCTCACTCAGCTCATCCAGCCAGTGTGGCCACTTCAACGATGGGGAATTGACATAGTCGGCCCCCTACCTACGGCTGCCGGAAATTATACACATGCCGTTGTCGCTTGGACTATTTCACCAAATGGATAGAGGCTAAGCCAATGATCAACATCACTGGCCCAGCAATCAAGAAATTTTTCTGGCAGAACATAGTATGTAGATTCGGAGTACCTGCCGAAATTACGGTGGACAATGGAAAACAGTTTGACAACCAAGAGTTCCGCGAATTCTGTCACTCCATAGGCACCAAAGTGAATTTTGCATCTGTTTATCATCCAGAGTCAAATGGCGCCGTCGAGAATGCGAACAAGCAAATCTTCGAAGGCATCAAGAAATGCCTAGAAGGCCAGAAAAAAGGAAAATGGATGGATGAGTTGCATAAAGTGATCTGGTCGCATAACACCACAGTTTCAAGAACCACCAAGTTCACTCCTTTCAGGCTCTTGTACGGCGAAGAAGCCATGTCTCCAGAAGAGATAAAATACCGCAGCATGAGGGCAACTCTAGGGCGAAATTGCCACGAGTTTGATGCCGTTTCAAAGGACATGTCGGAATTAGACAAAAACCAAGCCACTCTTAACCTGGAGAAATATCAGGAAGAAACAAGGAAATGGCGGAACGCCAGAGTGGTACCAAGAGCATTTAAAGCCGGCGACCTTGTTCTCCTGCGAAGTCCAAAAACAGAGAACACTGGAAAACTCAACTCCAAGTGGCAGGGTCCCTTTATTGTCGTCAGGAGCAATCGCTCGGGATCTTACCATTTGGCAGACAATGAAGGCAACGAGCTCCCACATGCCTGGAATGTGGACAGCCTCAAGAGGTACTTCACCTAAAATGTAAGAGCTAATAGCGACGCGCAGCTATAAGCGGCGCTTTTAGTCGGCACCTAAGTTGTAATTTTTTCTTAGCCTTCGAGGCCCATACTCTTTTCCTCACAGGGGAACCCCACATCGGGGGTGAGGTTTTTAATGAGGTGGGACCTTTGTAACCCTTGCAGTTCAATATAATGCTATATTACCCAGAAAAACTAAACGCTTCATCTATTAAGTAGTCGATGCTATATTCGCAAAAATATCGCCACATCGACGCAGGAGGAATTGACTCCTGAGACAAAGCCACTCAAAAGGAAGAAAAAATTCTGCTCCTTTCTCCCAGGCTTCATTCTCCTTTAAGCACTTTGAGAAAAAAGCGCCCCAAGGGGCCATCTCTCGAATCCTTCTCAGTAAATTGAGAAACGGCGGCGTTTGAGAAAAAAGCGCCTCAAGGGGCCATCTCTTCAATCTTTCTCATAAAATTGAGAAAGCGCGGAACGCTAACGGCCCAAGGGCTCAGTTATCCATTTCCATAAAGGAAATAGACTTCAACCCCCAAGGGGCTTCGGACAAAACCCGAAACATCAAAAATAGATCATTAAGATCGAAGTCTTAAGGGACTCAATACAAATACCCATCCAAGGACGGGACTCAAAACCATGGAGGTAGCATAATATTGCAAAAGCAAAAGCGAGAGGCCAAAAGGCAACATATTCTCAAATGCCGCTCTTTCTGCAAGAATAGCGACAAATGTTCAATATCCGACAAATTTCGGAGAGAACCTAATAGTTGCGGCAACCTCACGCCCCATTCGCAATTCTCTAAAAATAATGGCGTGCGAGCCGCGCCTCGTAATTTCAACGCGCTCCTCATCCCTCGATTGCTAGGGGGAGGGGGGTGACGTTCGTCTCGCTCAAACAATCGAGTCACGACGAGCGCAGTAAAATAAACAAAAAGCGAAAATGCTTTTAACTTGTAGCATAAGGGCGCCAAGGACCCATATCGTCAAACGATGTCTTTCAAGCCAAATTAACGGCAACCACGAAACATCTGACAGGCACAACAACCAACCAACAATAGCGGCACATGGTGCACGCTCCGCAATTTTTCGTAAAAGAACGCGATACGATCTGTGGCCTTCCGCAATTTACACAAATACACGTCGTATAAATCGTGCGTCGCAGTTTCGACGCGCCTTCCGTCCCTCGATCGCCAGGGGGGGGTGACGTTCGTTTAATTCCGACGACCGAGTAACGGCAAGCGCCTTCCATCAAACGAAAAAGTGGAGGGTTTAACTTGTAAAAATTGACGAGTTATCGCTGAAACATCTTTCGCGAAGCAAAAAGCACGCCGTCTCATCCGGGCGTACTTCGTCATAAAGTCGACACCCCAGCTACAAATCAAAGTCAACCTCTACTACAAAACCGGGACCGTATTCAGGGCCCGCTCTATCGTACACACACCTAAAACGATCCAAATAAGGATCAAAACTAAGATCTTCAACGCTCTCGGCCTTCACGGCCGCTACGGAAGAAGAAGGTCGGCGGTGAAAGCATCGAATTAAACACTCCCGCCCTTGAAAGTACTGAGCCATCATTTCCCTCCAGAAACGCCCGAAATCATCACGCGGATATCGCGAAACATAACACAATGCGCTTCGCCAGAAACGCGTAAGCCGCCACGTTCGTACTTCAAAGGCGCAATGTTCAACGCGGCGCCGCGAAAACAATCCTGCGCACAAAGCGTACCAGAACGTATATTATTACAAACCAAGTTTGAAACGCTCTTCCTCACGCCTAAGAGTCTAAACCTCTTCAATTGGCGGCGCAGCAGCAGCGGCAGACGCAGCACCAGGAGCGGCGGTACCCGTCGTATTTTCCGGTTCGGCCGCTGCAGAAGACGAAGCAGTCCCGGTAGCCGTGGTGGGTGCAGGAGTTTCAACCGCGGCAGGCGCATCAGCTTTAGCGGCAGTCTTCTCAGTCCCCGCAACATCTTCGACGCGGGCAAGCTTCGCGGGCGGCGTTTCACTGGCAGGAGTAGCCGCCCTTTTCTTCGAGCTTCCTGCCGCAATTTCGACTCCAGTCGAAGCCTTCGGCTAAAATAAGCAAGAGTTTATTAGAACGTGTAATGCAAAAAAGAAATCTCAGGAGCAATGGGGTATCACCTCCTCAAACGCGCTCCTCGCCAAATGACGGCAGGCCTCCATCCCGTGCACCCCCCAGTATCTTTTCATGAAGCGCTTTACAGCCAAGCGGACGCTTTTGCTGTCATTCGCCGCGTTTGCTTCATCAAAATTCGAATCAGCATAAGTGGTGCGCGCCAGGTCGCTGAAGTGCTTGCACTGCTGCTTTTCAAGCAAATCCAGAAGGGCAGAACACGCCGTGCGGGCCGCGTATCGGCCGACGCCCTCAAAAACCCCAGGGAGATCGCCAAATTCCCCCTTTAACCAGTTGAAAAACATTTCCGGCGTCAGCGATCCATCGACGCCTGGAAGAGGATTAGGAGCGCCGCCAATCGTGCCCAAGGCTGCTTCAAAAGAAGCATGAGCACTAATGGCGCCGCTAGAGAAAGTGCGGGCAAAAGTGCGGCCGGTCTTCTTGGCGCTCTCGGCAGTTTTCTCTGCCGCAATTAGCTTCTCTTCGGCATTCTTCAAGTCCTGCTTCAAGCGAGCAATCTCGTTCTCGCCGCTCTAGATGACTTCTTTAAGAACTTCTAGGGCCTCGTCTTTCTTTTGAATCTGATCACGGAGATCAGCCTTAACGGTGTCGAAAGACGAGCGCTCCTCCTCCAGCGTCCGTCGCAGCGCCGCCACATCACCAGACGATGAAGCGGCTTCGGACCCATAAAAGCGCCGGCTCAAGGCTCGAGACGCCGCAAGAGCCTGTATAAAAACACAGGCGTGTTAGACGCAAACCATTTTCAAAGTCAAAATAAATGCGACGCAGGAGTCAAAGATTCGTTACCATCGTCGCATTTTTGTCCAGAACCTCGGCCAACGAAGCGTTGTCGACCCCAGTCAAGAAGTTGTACAGTTCTGCAAAAACAAAACGAAGTCAGAATGCTATAAAATATCACATAAGAAACAAATAGCAGCAAGGTTAAAAAACCTTGAGGATCCACGGCCTTCGTCATCTCAACAAAGGTGGCCATTGATAGCTTGTCAGCCTCGCCCTCTCGCGTCTCCGTTGTCGGAGATCTTTCACCTGCGTCAGATGAGCTAGTCTCAGAAGAACTGCTAGACACACTTCCGTTAACCGATGAACTAGAGACATGGTCATCGATCCTAGTCAAAGGAGAGGAAGCCGCCGCAGTTTCTTTCTTGTAGAAGGAAAGATCGGCACCTTTCTCGGAGCTACTCATTCCCGCAAATGCGGCATCTAGCTCATGTCCCAGCTTGGCGCCCGAATCCTCGGAGTCGTCCAGCAACTCAATTTCATCATCGTCCGACAATGCCGGCAGAAGCGGCCTCCGGTTCATCGGCGTGGTGGCCGTGGCGGGGCCTTGTGACAAATCAAGCCCGCCGGAGGGACCTACAGCAATATCAGCACTGGTCTCGCGCAGCGACAAGGACGGCTCCCGCGTGTCGCCCGAGTCACGGTCCTCGGGCTCATCATCATCAAGAAATTCTTCCTCAGAATCGTCAACTGCCGAAGCCAATAAAATCCGGCGCCGCTTGCAACCTTCTCGCACCGCCACTTCCTCCGCGAAATCAGCGGCGCCTGCTGCACTGGAAGCAGTTTCTACCTGTTCACCAACTGGGGCTTGTTCTGTGTCATCCCGCCGCCGTTTGCTAACAGCACCAGCCCGCTGTTCTGCGGCAGCTCGAGAAGCAGGCATCTTCCGCAGACTTTGGCGTTTAGCTTTTTCTGCAGCCTTCGAAGTCCCAGCAGGCACCTTTATTATCCCGGCAGCCTTCCCGGACGCCGAAGATTTTTTGGCGGCACCCTTGGACGAGGAACCAGCCATTTTCTCTGGGGCTGCCGCAGATCTCTCGATAGTAGCCGCGGCTGAAGGGCCGACTACAGCTGTTGGGGCTGGCGCATCAGGTATATAATAATGGGCGTAAGCTGCTTCCCAGCCGCGTTTCTCAACGAATGTCGCTCCAAAAACAAGCTCGCCTTTCTTCCGCCGCCCTTTCTTGACGGACATCACAGCTCGACGACCGTATTTCACTTGCATCTCGTCAAAAATACGATTCACACGCTGAGGGAAAATCAGCATGGTCTCGCATTCTTGCTTTTCCAGCACGGTATAAGGTCCGCAAATAACTGCGGCAGTCAGCTCAACGTAGCGAACAAAATCCTTATCTGATAACTCTTCAGGTTTCTTCACTCCAAAAGATGGCACCTGGTAGTTAAGGTTTAGTTTCGAAATCCGCTTATTCTTCATCCTCAGCGGACTCCAACCTTTCCGAATGGGCCAAATGCGGCAGGCCACGAACTCCTCCACCAAATCTCTAGCGCTGCTCACCTTGACCGCGGTCTCAAAGGCATTGCAGCACTTCGTAAAACCTTCTGATTCCACGAATTCCGGCGACAGCACGGGCCGTAGAGCACAAGAGCGACTAAATAGAGGAAAGTGCGAGCTACCGTCGTCTTTCTTCTCCTCGGGAACCTCTGCATAAAACCAATGGTTCCGCCAATCCCCAGGCCATTTATTCCGGCGACCACCAACAAGCTCAATATTTTCATACTTGGATTTCTTCACGAAAGTGCGGGGCTGGAAGCTGCAACAGCCATACTGGGGATAATACTGCACCCCATCGAAACTCACGGGTTTCACATCATGCCTCAGATCGTAATAGCGGCAAAAGGCATCAGAGTGTAGAGCCGAGCCATAACTGCGGACAGCCCATATAAACTTCGACACCGTCGCAACGGCGTTGGGAGTCAAGTGGTGCAGATCCAGCCCATACCTTTCCAGTACACGGACTAGAAAGCCAAAACACGGCAGCCTAAGGCCAGCTTCATAAAAGTCACGATAAACTATAGCCTCATTGTTCTCGGGCCGAGGAATCTGCTCTCCGCCAGGAGCACGAGCCTTTCCGGATTCAAAATACCCCAGGGCAACAAACCTTTCGATATCAGCGGGGGTGACCTTAGATGGCCCAAACCGAAAAGTTTGCTCTATGCCGCGGGAGTCCTCCCCTACCAACTCGCTAGGAGAGGCCGGCACCCAAGAAAGGTCTTCACCTTCATCGTCGACATTAGCAGTTGCTTCCTTCCCCTTAGAGCCAGTATCTACTGAGCCTCTCGCTCTCTTGGCTGCAGACCCAGCAAGAGCAGACTCACGATATGCAAGAAAAAACACGACTCTCAAAGTCCTTACCTCAACCGGTTTCCTCGCTCCGCCAAGGCCGGCGTCTCCCTCAACATCAGCGACAGGCGAGTCGGCAAGGAACTCCTCGTCGGATTCCTCAACGCGAATAGCGGTTTGCTTAACGCGAGCCATCTAAAAGGAAAAGCATGACGTTATAAACAACCACAAAAAGAAAATCACATATCAGGAAGCTCGTAAACGAACTCACCTTTTATCAAGGAAATGGCGACAAACGAAATCGTCGACCGCTACTGCTTGACACAAACTCCGGAAGCAGGAAAAGGCGGCGCCAAATTTTCAAAAGAAAATGCGGCAGCAATTCTACGCAATCAACGAAAGCACGGGGCTCTCCGGCCCCCTCCCCCCGTATATATAGGCCTCGCCGCCGCATTTACGGCGTCGCCTCGATTCTCGTAAAAAATAATAAAAGCGTCGCCTCGATTTCCGGGAAACCTCGGAAGGGGGGTGACGTTGGGGGTGACGTTCGTAAAATTCCTATCCTGTGTCGCGGTTTCTGCCCGCCGTAGTTGGACCTCAACCGCGAGGGGCTACTGTTGGGGATCGGTATTTACGATAATAACGACACCCCCTTTCTGCCTTTGGTTTTTGACTGCAGGTACCCTAGCTGCCGACATTTCGAGCTTCGGCCGAAGAATTGGCGGCAGCCCTAGGAGCCGCCATATCGCGTCGCCGGCATTGTTCAACAAGACGCGACCGCTGGCGATGAATTGGCGGCGACTAGGAATGGCGTCCAAGAATGGCGGCAATCCCTGGAGGAAATAAAGCCCGGCATGACAACGTGTGAGGATCGGGCTGGCGAATGACGTCACCCAGCTAGGGTTTCCGTCGTCAAACGGAAATGTCGTTTGTACCCTTTTGACAATGTTGTACAGAATATTCCGCGAATATGGTGGGTGGCCAAGGGTAATTTGGTCATGTCAAAATAACCCTTGGCCTTCCCTATAAATACCCGCCCCCGAGCTCCGTAGAACGGGACGGGACAGGAGAGATTACATCCTTTGTAATGAAATGCTGTTCCGTTGTTCCTTGAGTGTTATCTGATTGTTCGTGTCGGGATTCTTTGTTGCTATGATGAAGAATTCCCAACATTGATCCTTACCATCTTCGCACTGATGATATCTGGGCTGATGTGTGTGAATTTGCAAAAGTGGATAACAGTCCAGTCTTTTGTATGGGAGACCTGAATGAGATCATGGATGTTGATGAAAAGGTTAGCTCTTCTCTACCTAATCGTAATCGTATCTTCTCTTTCCGTAATATTATTAAGAATTGTGGTCTTATAGATTTAGGTTACAATGGGCCTGCTTACACTTGGACAAACAGACGCTTTTCTTCTAAACCCACCTTTCAAAGATTGGATAGGTGTCTTGCTAATTCAGTATGGTGCAGCATTTTTCCTAATACCAATGTTTACCATCTTCCTCTGATTTATGGAGACCATGCCCCTATCCTTGCTGTTCCTTTCTCCAAAAGATTTATAAGGAAAAGGGCTTTCAAATTTGAAAATTGGTGGTTATTTGAAAATGATTTTCAGGATGTTTGTAGAAGCACTTGGAACAGGTATGAAAATCTCCCTTTTCACAAAAGAACTAAACAACTGGGTTTCAATCTTGCTCTTTGGTCCAAGAGAAACAAAAAATCTCTAACGTGTCAGCTTAAACAAATTGAGAGCAATATTGCTAACCTCCAAGCTCTTCCCTTTGATTTTCAGAACCACAAGATGGAGGATAATTTGACAAGACAGCATGCTTTTATTCAAAATAAGATAACAGAATACTACAGGCAGAGGTGCAAAAAGAGATGGATCACACAAGGAGACAGGAACACTTCCTTCTTTCATAATAGCGTTATTAAAAGAAGAAGGAAAAATAGAATTCTTTCCATCTCTAATCCTAATGGCTTTACAGTCACCAATGATGAGGATATTGCAAATTGCTTTATAAACTACTTTGTCGATCTTTTTTCCTCTTCCATGCAGGGAATTAGAAATACATATGCTCATTCGGAAGCAGGAAGGATTCAAGATGAGAGATTAACTGAGATTCCATCTAAAGAAGAAGTATTCAATATCATCAAAAATATGAGAGGAAATGCTGCTCCAGGACCTGATGGTTTTAATGTCACATTTTTCAGATTTGCTTGGAACTGGATTGGTGAAGACGTATATAATCTGGTAAGAGCTTTTTATTCTCACAAATACATGCCTGATAGTCTCAAGAAAACTAATATTGTTCTCATTCCTAAGAAACCTGTTTGTCTCACTCCTTTGGACTATCGGCCCATCAGTCTTTGCAATGTTGTTTATAAAATTATAGCTAAGTCTCTTGCTCTTAAGATGCAGCCTTACTTACCTGATTGCATTGTTAACTCCCAATATGCTTTGTCAAAGGGCGTAGAATCTCTGAAAACATTGTTATCGCCCATGAAATTATTCACTCCTTTAATCTTAAGAATTGGAAATGTAATGGCTTTATGTTGAAGCTAGATTTAGCAAAAGCGTTTGACCGAATTGAATGGAGCTTCATAAGATATGCCATGCATCGTCTGGGTTTTAATGATCATTTTATTGACCTTGTTGCAACCTGCTTTGAATGGCCTATTTTCTCTGTCATCATTAACGGTAAATCATATGGTAAGTTTAGGAATACAAGAGGAATACGACAAGGGTGCCCTCTCTCACCTTATCTTTTATTATTGCCATCAATGAATTGACTTGCAGGTTGCAAGATGCGGTTTCAGATAATAGAATTTGTGGCATCAAACTTGCTCCTCTCGCCCCTCCTATTCATTCCTTGTTGTTTGCAGATGATGTCATCATATGTGGGCAAGCTACTATCCGAGAGGCTGAGATCATCAAAGGCATTCTTGACTCTTTTTGCAGGGACTCGGGACAAATCCCAAACTGGAGCAAGTCTTCAATTCTTTTAGCATAAACACCCCCAATGATATGCAAGAAAATATTAAAAATATTTTTCAAGTCTCAGATATGAATCATAATTCAACCCCCTTGGTCATCCTTTATTCACAGCTCACATTCCAAAGACCAAGGTGTAATGCTTTTCTGAAAATATGTTCAAGTCTAAGTTCAATGATTGGAAGGCAGATATGATCTCTCATGCAGGGCGCTCCACCCTTATTAAATCTGTCTTTTCTTCAATCCCTATCTATTACATGTCACATGTGCTTTTTCCAAAAACCTTTACTGCTGAGCTCACTTCTATTATTAGACATTTTTGGTGGAAAGAAAACCATCCAGATAATAGTAAGAAGCCTCTGTGCCTTACATCTTGGGAAAAATTTTGCATTCCAAAAGGGGCTGGTGGGTTAGGGTTTAGAGATCTAACCACTCTAAACATAGCTTTGATCACAGGTTTAGCATGGAGAATGTTGACAAATACAGATGCGTTATGGGCTAAATCTTAAAAGGTAAGTATTTTTCAAACACTTCTTATTGGTCAGTGACCACTAATGGACCTAAATCTTGGACTTGGGACTCTATTCTCAAGGTTAGAAACATTCACAAAAAGCAGTTCAGTGGCAGCTTTTTGATGGAAATATTTCTATCTGGAATCAGCCTTGGTGTTCAGGTTGGGAGAATATCTACACAAATCTCAAAGACGAAGCTATACATTTGAATCTTCCTGTGAAAGTATCAGAGTTACGGCTTTCCCAACCAAAAAGATGGAATCAACCTTTGCTTCATTCTATTTTCAAGGCAGATTTCGTCAACGTAATTTTGCAGGTACCCATTTCTGAAGCTGGAGGAAAAGATGGGTTGATCTGGAAACCAAATAAAAAAGGGATTTGGACGGCGCAAAGTGCTTACAAGCTCTTACATCAGGACAAATTCAGAAAACAGTAAGTAAACTAAACATGTCCCCTCAATCTATGTCCATCATAAAAATATTTGGAACAAAAGGAATATTCTTCCAAGGGTACAAATGTTTATTTGGAGGCTTCTAACTAAAAATTTAGCAAATGCTCAGCGTGTTCATAGAAGAATGCCTAATGTTACTTCAAATTGTTCACGCTGTTGCAAGGTGGAGAATGATGAGCATATTTTCTTTCATTGTTCCTTTGCAAGAGCGGTTTGGTTTGCTTCTCCATTTGCTATTAAATCAGATAACCTCATTGTTCCTGTGCAAACATTATCTATTATATCCTCAATAACCTCCATTCTGATGAAGATCAAGATCTCTGCTACTACATTTTATGGTTCATTTGGAAATCTAGAAACCTTCACAGGTTTCAGAAGAAAGAAACTTCCACCTTGTCTGTAGTTTTTCAAGCTAAAGCAGCTCAAAAAGCTCAGTACGAGGCTTTTGGTGTGGAGCATATTTCTTATGATGCTTCTTCTGTATCCCACAACCTTAACTATGAGGAGCTCCCTAATAGCTCTTCTTCTTATTGTCAATGCAAGTCAGATGCCTCATACCATGCAGGTCAAGAATCAGGTCTTGGAATCCAATAAGCTTCGCTGGAAATCAATGAATGTGGAGCCTGCAAGCCCAAGCTAAAACTTCCACTGCGACCTCCCCTCTCCATGCGGAAGCTTTAAGCATGTATCTTGGTTATCAAATCCTTTGTTTCTTGCAGGTTAAAAGAATGTGATTTCTTTTCAGATAATGCAACTCTTATCTCCTACATGAAGAACACTCAAGAATCTGCTCCAGATTGGAGATTAAAAATCATCAAAAAAGACATGGAAGGCAATTTGACAAACATGAACAGAACTTCTTCCATGTTCGAAGAGAAGAGAATTACATTGCAGATGCTTTGGCAAAAAGCTCTTTATCTGTTATTAGGGATGGCCCAAGTTTTAGTTGCTCCAATATCAATCATAGTAATGGCTGTCCTATAAAAAGATTTGTTGTGTAATTTTCCTACCTGGGCTGAACTTTGTAATATTACTAGTACCAATGCACGTGCGCCACGCACGTGTATAAAAAGATGAACGCTATATTTAAAATATAGCTCTTACCAATTTGATGTTACTAAGAAATAAGAGTATATTGAAACTATTAAGAGGATTGATATTTGACAACAAATCTCATCTAATGATAATTTTTTTATAATACAACATCGGCAAAAATTAACAGCTAGTCTTGTATGATTAGAGAAGGTGCATTAGCAGGAGGTAGTCCTGAATGTAGCTTGTCCGGCAACCCAATTGGTTATGTGTATATCCGTCCATCCTTTTGCTCCTGTATATACTCGTGACGCCCGCGTACAAAAATAGATTGAGTCGTGTTGTCATCACTAATATATAGTTGACATTCCTCAAAGAAATATGTAGTTGACACATGTTTTATTAGCTGAAAGCTAAAAATCAAAACCAACAAAACATATACATAATATAAGTGAGACGGAGGTCAACTTAAAAAAAAAGAGTCTTACAATCGCAGCACATGTACATTATCAAGACTGTAGCACATCTCTATATACAATGTTCTTGGTGCTTTTCCCAGTAGGGTCCAATAATTTGTTCGGTTTGGCGAGGACCTTAGTTGTATTTCGTGACACACCCCTGGACAACGCGACGTACAGCTGCCCATGCGCAAACACCGGCTCGGGCAGATACACTCCCACCACTGGGATAGTTTGTCCTTGAGCTTTGTTAATTGTCATTGCAAAGCTCAAGCGAACCGGGAACTGGATCCTTTTGAATTTGAAGGGGAGCGTCAAATCCTCAGATGGTGACAGAGGTATCCTCGGAATGAACACCCTCTTACCAGAATGCTGACCACCAACGATCTCTGCGTCAATGGCGTTATCTTGAAAGTCCTTCACCACCAAGCGTGTGCCATTGCACAGACCGTTGTGCGGGTCTAGGTTACGAAGCAATATCAGAGGGCAATTTTTCTTGATCTTCAACTCGTGAGGAGGCAGTCCATTCGGTGTAAGGGAGTTGAGAAAATCAATGGGATAAGTGTTGGTTTGGTCATCCTCCACAGAATCAAAGCTGTAAAATACTTTAGCACGACCGGGAAAAGTATCAATCATCTTTGAGTTTAGTTGATCAACATACTCATTCTTCGTTGATAGAATAGCCCGAGAACTCATATAAGCGGTGTCGGTGACATTTGCCAAGAGATCAGGGAATATATTTCCCACAAGATTGTCAATTGAGTTCTCGTTCTCGTAATCAATAGCAATATCCTTGGGAAGACGAACATAATCATCACCAATGGACTCCTCAATGCCATCACCAATTCTAAGAAGGTATTGTGAGAACCACGGGTCTGATTGTGCCCTCATGTTCTGAGTGAGCCTGATCCTGTGAATCCTATCCCATATGTAGGACCTCTGCAAGGTAGCATTGGTGATCTGCGCTCTAGTTCCACGCGGAACCACAGGAAGAACTTGTCTGAAGTCTCCACCAAACAGCATGATCTTACCTCCAAATGGCTCATCGCAACCCATAATATCTTGCAAGGATCTATCCAGGCACTCAATGGATTGTCTCTTCGTCATCGCGACTTCATCCCATATCAAGAGACGGGCTTTACGAAGGAGCTCAGCGGTACCGCTTTGCTTCGTGAAGTTGCACATGCTGTCATCTGCAATTTTAATTGGGATTTTGAATCTAGAGTGTGCTGTACGACCACCGGGCATAATAGATGCTGCTATGCCCGAAGTAGCAGTTGCGATAGCTATGAGGCCCATGGAACGCACAGTCGCGATCAATGCCTTGTAGAGATACGTTTTTCCAGTTCCTCCGGGGCCATCAACAAAGAATACCTGACCCTTTCCAGACTTCACATGACCCATGATCTCATCAAATCCTACCTTTTGTTCCGCATTGAGTGTCTGCACAATATTCAAATGGTCTTCATCGAACCCGAGTGCTAACTCCTCATTCAGCTCCCTGTAGTGGTCCCGTTCTCTGCATCCTGTGTTCAGGTATAATTCTCACGGTTAGAAATAATGCAAACCCTTAAACCAATGGACTGTAGTACATATGCTGCATATTATACAGTCGGAGTAATAGAGCATGTGAATAGGTTTTGATTTCAGGTAAGTTCGAAAATGCCAGGTAATCTGGACTGCTTATCTTGCAAACTGCATGCTCTGAACAATGTACAAAAATGCACCAGTAAGAAATGCTCAAATTTTTATCTATCACAGTGATTGCATCATTTCCTCTCGATAGCTAATAGCATAAACTTCATCAGGTCACATTGGTACAGGTTGACAGAGAAGTACAAATTTTTTCTAGCTAAACAATCAGTCGTGGATGCAAAAGTGAAATCCAAGAGATTTCAATGTAGATAGCTAATAATATAAAACGCATTGTATTTCACAAATCCTTGAGCAGGTCACATAGCTACAGGTTGACAGATAACTAATGTAGGAGAGGTGACACCATCATAACTATTTCTATATTAATTTAAGCCTTGAAAAAAATTATTGCACAAGTTGCATTTTCTACAAAAAAAACCACCACCCAAAACTTGCATTTAGAACATCTGTAAACAGAGCTACATGTTAACTGAGGAGCTAATTATAATTTTTCACGGGAGTGGGTTGACAGAGGAAGGTTAAATAAAATTTTCAGTTTTGAGTTCATAGCTACAGGTTGAGACAAATGACAGATACAGGTTTTACAAACAAACATAGGCACATATAGCATGCATACAGGTTTTGTTATAAACAAACATAGGCACAAGTGTAGCAAAGTGTTAGATCAATTTAGCATGTACTTAATCTTTATTGCTTGTACCGTTGTACGTGAAAACTGCATGATCTGAAACATGTGGTAAAATTACCCTGTAAAACATTAAACTCCATCTATCCTATTTTCAATTTACACAAACAGTATATGTTAGACACTCCCAGTTCATGTATGGCTAGCTAGGTTTTAATGTGAGAATCTTCTGTACACTAAAACATGTAAAGGAAGAACTCAATTATATTCTAAGAAATGTACCATATAAATCATATACCTGCAAAAAAAATAGTTTGAGAACCTGTAATAGTACTACTGCTTTTATGGGAGAATAGGCAAATGTGATGGAAATTATGTACTGCCTAAGCAGAATATGAGTTTCTGATATAAAAGGAACCTTATTTGAGACAAAACAGTAAGAAAATGAAGAAACTATATATAGTTGTGAAGGTTACCTTTCGAATCCAATTTGGGTAGACCGAAGCCATCAAAATCCTTGCCCATCGACTTTACACATTTCTCAAGCGCTAGGAGTACTCGCTGCTGCACCTCATGTGGATCGGAAATTGTCCTTCGAATGTCCTCTGAGAGAGAATCAAAATGTTTTTCCCACAACACAAGAATATTATTTGCCTCTGAAAAAACCATGATTATAGCGAACAACTGTCGGAACGAGTACGGCGTTTGCCAAAGAGCACACTCTGTGAGGGTCCTGTCCAAATAAGAATCCGATAGAAGAAGTCCCTTTTTGTCACATGCTTCTCTAAAGGTCTCATACGTGACTCCATGAACAGTTCTCAAATTCTCATACGATGTAGCGCCCCTCACATGGTTCAACAAAACCCGAAGGAAGAACCGTTCCCCTTCAGATGGGTTTGCATGCACAATTCTGCCAATTTGTGTTCGTTGATCTCTCCACTTCCAAAACTTTTTGGTTTATTCCATGTAAACCATTCCGGAAACTCTCTATACAAGAATTTGCGAGCTCCGGGATCCGTCGCATTCATTTTGAAGTACTCTGTCAACATAGACCGCTGGTTCTTTGGGTTTTTTGCAACTTCGTTCAAGTCAGCGGTAGACTTGAATGAAACCATATGCATCCCCTCAAGATGCAATGCCAGTTGTAAAACAGGAGGTGAGACATAGTAGAGTGGGAACCGATAGAGCCTGTATGCAGCCTCTGGCGGTGTTATACATCTGGCGTCTCGGTATTGTTTGATTTCATTTATGACGGTATCATCATTCTCTGACTGGTCGACCGAGAAAGATGCACGATCATGGCCTTTATAGATGTACTTGTAGAGGTACTTGACAGACTTAATGCTGCAGGAAATCTCAACATTGATATGGCAATTGTAGCGCATCAGTAGAGTGGGGTTGTAGGGAACAACCCATCGATTGTCCAACGTGCCACGTCTGACATCAACTCTCTGGCCATCATCCCTTCGCCGGTATATTGTGAGTCTTTCCCCTGCTGTGTGGCTTCACAAAACTGGCGTGGGTAACGAAATCGGCACTGGCCGTCTATCATACAGGGACAATCCTTGTTCAAAATACCACAAGGGCCATGAAGCATGTGTTTGCAAACGAGATCGTGCAAGACCGGGTACTTCTTCTTGTCCGGGATTTCAGCAGATATCACACGGTCATAGTCATCTGGACAGGTTAGTTTACTTCCAGGCTTCATAACCAACAAGAAATGCTCATGTGGCAGCCCCCTCTTCTGAAATTCTGTGACGTGGGCATAGGCAGCAACCTCACCAAAATGGTTTTTCTTGATTAAAAAATCCTCCATGTCTCGCAGTTTGGCCTTGTAAACTCTTGCAACAAGTTCAGGACGGTCCTGCGGAGTCTGTCCTGGCAATAGCTCCTGAATTACCTCCTCCCAATAGGGGTTGCATGTCATAGTTATGAAATAATCTGGCTTGCCAAAACGTTGTACTAAGGTCATTGCATCAAGGAACCTACGTTGCACGTCTCGGTCACCACCAGCAAAGTTCCTGGGTAGGACAACTCTGCGTCCAGATTTCATTGCACGAGCCTCACCGGTTGCAAGAGTGTCGAGGACTCCCTATATTACATTAACCAAAAGTTAGATATTCATGAAGTTATGGGAATTTACGACACGTAGAGTGAAATACAACACGATATGAGCCTTATTTTCAAATGCATGTAAACAAAGGAAACCCAGAAAAAATACAATCATTTATAGCCATGCATATTCTGTAAATAAAATTAAAATTGTAGTAGCAACAGTAGTAAGCAATAAGCATAGACTCTGTAAATACAGAAGAACACAATAATTTTATAGCTATGCATCTTATGAAAAATAAAACTGAAAGTGTAGCAGCATCATTCGCTCTATCATGAACACATCCGTAGTGCAGTTTAGAAACATGAACTTCTCATTGATAGTATACAGAATAACAACATATGTATGACACATGATGCATTTAAAATAAAATTTGTGATACCAATGCAAGTAGAGTCGTCCATAGCTACAGGTGTACATATGATGCAATTGAAATAAAATTATTTACACGAAACCACAGATCACCTGATAAAGGTCCGCCCGAATAATCTTCTGGTGTGCAGGGTTGGAGTACCAACTAAGACGCATAGACTCAACCTTAATGTACATATCAACCAGCCACTGCTGGAAGAGTCGTCCACCGTGAAACAATACATTGAATTCCCCACGTCTGATTTGCAGCTTGTAAGCATAATACTCTCTGGCGCTGACATACTTTGTACTTGATTCTGGATCGCCACCTTTTGACAATACAAGAACACTCAATTAATAAGTCATACATATGGCACTGATCATATATATTGGTCGCTATTATTTATAACAATAAATTAATTATTAGCAACCTTGTCCACCAGTGCGATCATTTTCTTCTCGTTCGTCGTCTATATCCATCGGGGTGCCGAAATCTTCATGTGGATCTACTATGTGACCACCCAAGAAACACAAACTGATTAGCTTAGAATGCTGAAATACAATGAAATGATACACCCAATGAGTTAATAATACAAGTATTGTAACAGGCAATGAGACACACCTTGCATCTCGGTATTCTTTTTGGTAGCCCTTTTTTTCTTTTTAGTTTCTAGGTACAATATCCCTTCATTCCAGCCCGCCTCGCCACCAGGAAAATACAAAGGATAAGCTAGAGGATCATAGCAGCCATAGTATGCCCGTATATACACTGGTCGATCCGATTGCCCACACACCATAACACTCCTCTCAAACATTTTTTTGGGGTCACTACCTTCCACCCACATAGCTGCAACTTGAGAAACTGTCGGAGCATTGTATCTCCTCTGGTCCACTCCAATCTTGGTGTTGAGTTCGATTTTATACTCGTCGAGGTTTGGTGTGGAACCCAAATTCCTGAACATGCCAACATAAGGATTCCCTTCTAAAATACGCAGTATCTGCCTTATGATCCCAACATCCAGATGAGGTGATCGCTTCACTCTGTGAGCAACATCATTCTCATTGTCATAAAAGTAAAGCTGCATATTTCTGGGAGAATAGCTTCCGTGGGATAACTGATCCAATCGGTGGCATACCTGACCCTGGATTCTAAATGTATAGATCCCAGTTCCTGCTGCAGTGGCGACCCGTCGGTCGAGCTTGACACCCATGCTAGTGAAAGAAAAATGGGAATTGAAATAACGGATATTTTTCCTGAACCACTTTGCATCTCTGTCTGTTTGGCTTGTGTAAAGTCTTCTCAGCTCTACAGGCACCTCCGGAATATGAATCCGAACCATTCCCTCCCTACAACAGAATGCCGCTCCTTCGCCAGGGAACCTCTTGGCGTGACAGTGTGTGCAGTCTTCTGCCCGCTCCAGAACATGATGTTTTTTCGGAAGGTTGTGATAAACATAGTCATAGGGATCAGGTCTGGCTTCACCGACACCATCCCCCCCGTCAACTCGATATGACCTGTATTGTACGGCTAGCAAAGAGAAACACAACCAGTTCAAGTTAAAACAGCAATACGAGAGCCAATTCAAATTTGGTATGAAGGTATTATACATACCAGGCCGTACAAAAACCTGTCCCTCGTCTTCAGCAAAGAATTCATCGATATCGTCATCTATTGGCTTGTGAGTCTCCAAGTCCTCCTCATCTGGGTTTCATATACAAAGAAAAGGAGATTAGGTTGAGTTTACTTTGTAATTGCAGCTTTATTACAAAGAAAAAGACATCTTAGATTACCGAATCTCGGACGTTCTGATGCATCCGGATCCGAAATACTAGAATCATACACGCCATCATTAACATGATTATGGTCCACCGTACCCAACAAAGGATTGATATTTCCCGACGGAGCAACTGGAAGAAAGAGTTATCTTGTTTTATACGAATATTCAATTAAACAAAGTGATAAAGAAAAAACATAATAATGTTTCATGGCAGTTGCAACATGTACGCACCTTGTGGATGAACCCTATTATGTGTTGAATTTCGTAGACGATATCGTTTTATGTAATCTTTGTTCTTTGCAAGTTGAGTGGCGTGTGCTTGTAACAGCCTATCAGCATCAAAACCCCTCGGTCTAACATCACCTATTATAAAGAAACAAATATATTTATACATATTAACAAATGGAAAAGCGGAGAAAAAATAAATTCAGAGGTGGATGCGCCAATCACCATTTTGAATTTGAAGCGCAATGGCCAATTCCTCCTTCTTCCTCTTTCGATACTGTTTTTGGTACTCACGATTCTTAGCCTTTCGCAATTCTTCAGGTGTGACGGACTGACCAACCTCAGCATCAAGATCAACTCCATCATGGCCACCAACAGTCATTCTTGGCTGCCAATTATCATTATTGTGAAGCCAGCTTTCATCCTCATCACCAACAACATCTGGTGCCCCTATATTGATGGTTGAATATAGCTTACAATCATTTGTCAGACACTCCTCTGTGTTAAGATTTTCGGGTATAGCTTTCTGCCGTGCACGCCATCGTTTTTGCCGTTCTCTGTTCTGAGCTCGTTTCTGGCCAATCACAGCATCCTCGCCCTCACTTTTTTTTTTGGGTTATAAACCAAAATCCATAGTCAGATAGAAAGATGGAAAATGAAATGGTATGCATTTAAAACTTTATACTGTCTCTCACCATTTTTTGCAGAAGGAGTTGTAGTCGGAACAGGAGACGGGTCTACACGCATATTGTCTGTAAACGTTAAAGGCAAAATACTGCTGCTTTCTTCTTTTTACAAGCAGGGAAAAATTAACACACATGTCATTGCTTCAATTTTACTCTTAATATAATAATCAGCTACATACCTGTATAAGTGATTTCAGGTGTTGTATGAATATCATCAAGGATGCGTGCATCAACTCCAGAATCAACAGCATGATGGTGCAGTGTATAGTTATCATTTCTACAAAGCCAACTTTCATCATCATATCCAGAGACATCTTTGGTGGCTTTGTTCAAACCTACATTTTCTTTGTTGAACTTCTGTTGCATGCTTGATATACGAAAACAAAGAAATATATGACTTGTATGATGTAGAGGTACCCGGATATATGGATTCTTGTGTCACATTCTGCATAATGGCCTCCATAATTCCCTGCTTCGGTGTAGCAGTTAAATCCGCGATAACTGAGTAACTTGAAATCAGTTTCCGAGTGGTCATTCATGAAAGTATATACAAGCATGAAAATAAATTGTACTTAAGACGGCACCAGAGTTGTTGGAGTTCGTCGAGGCATGAGTCAAACGGGGCCTTTTCAACATCTTTCGTTGCTGACATTCCACAAGCGTGGGCGACGCACTGGCTATTATGGATTCTTGTGTCACCTTCTGCATCATCTCCTCCGTAATTGCGGACTTGGGTGTACATGACGACGGAGTAGTTAAATCCAATATAACTGAGTAATACGCAAATCAGTTCATGAGTAGTAATTTGTTTTACATGTAAAAAAGTGTACATGATAAGATGGTACCACTTTTTTTTGAGCTGGCTCGTGCATGCGTTGGACAGGAATCCTTCGACGTGGATGGTGTCGACTTGGAGTTTTCTAACTCAGCCTTTTTTCGCGCGCGATATTGTCTTTGGTATTCTGCATTTCTTTTACGCTTCTTTGCAAGTTCTTCATCCACTTGGTTACTGTGTTCATCTGAAATTATGAATCATATAAGGCACCTCACTTCAAAGAATTGAAAAAAAATACATAGGACTTCGGAACTTCACATAATATAAAACACGTAGAGAAGAACACACACCAGGATTTTTTGTTGAGTTTATGTTCGTCCGAACACCCTTGCCAAGTGCTTCATCCATCACGGGCACCCCAAAGAATCTAGAATACCAAGCGCCGGGGTTCAACCTGACAGCAGTTCATGATGAGGTACATTGTAATTTGATTGTTCAAACAATATGAAAGTAACGAACAGTGGAACATGTCAGCAGACAGTCTACTCAAGCTCGTAAATCAACCATGACCATTGCATAATGAGGCTCTACCAGATTCAGTAATGGAATTCACAAGACAATCTACAGGCTTGATCGAAACTCCCCTCTCTCCCAACTATTCACGATTCAAGCAGCTGTGTAATGGCCTCACCGTGATGCATCAAAGTCATCGTGACAAGTAGCTGAGGAAAGAAGGGATGACGCACGGGATGGGATACGGCACTCACCAAATCAAGGATCAACCACAGCACCGGATCTACGCTTGGTCATAATGACTAAACATAACAAAGTGGAAAGAAAATTAGCAACAACGATGGAGCATTCGGTCAAGCTGTATGTTCTGGCGAAGGGAGTTGAAATACCTTGTTTCGAGCTATGATATGCCTGTGCAGCCCTTACCAGTACATGAGACAGTTCGTTTTCAAAGCACTCAAAGCTATCAGTGCCAATGCACCGTACCGTAGAGAGCCAGACAAGTCGATCCCCTACCTAAAAGATAAAAATTTCATAACAATGAGAAAACCAAAATATAGATGCATTTGATGAAACCAAAAATTTCCCCTACGGATGTAGTTGTACAACGCAAGAGAAAATGAACAGAAAGATCATACTTTGAATGCGAATTGTAACATGCCATAAAAAACTGATCTATCCTACCTGCAATCACGGCTTCAGAGGCTTCCCAGCAAATGAAAAACTGCCACAAGCATGAAGTAATCGATATAATTACAATGGCGGCAGGTAAAACTCACGTACGCCATAGAAAAAAGTAGATGGCGATTGTGGAGAGGGGGCGCAGGAGACTGGGCGACGCCTTGCAAATCTGGGCGAATTTGGGAATCACGCAAAGTTGGAAAGAAACGCGCTGTTTTCACGTGATAGCGTTAGGAAAACAGCGTGACAGTGTGGCACGTTTGATTTATTTCCAAACTCGATTGGCTACGGAAATCTCTTCCAGCGTGACAGTGTGGGAAGTTGGAAAGAGATGGAAATCATGCCATATTGGAAGGGAACGAAAATCAAGCTAATCCCGTGGGTACGGTCACGTTTGATTTATTTCCAAACTCGATTGGCTACGGAAATCTCTTCCAGCGTGACAGTGTGGGAAGTTGGAAAGAGATGGAAATCATGCCATATTGGAAGGGAACGAAATCAAGCTAATCCCGTGGGTACGGTGTTGCGTTTGGGTGAGAAAAAACATTATTTTGAGCGTTACTGTAATGAAAGTTTTAACGTAAGAGGAGGGTGAGGAAAGGGCAGAGTTACACCGAGGAGTGGGTGGAACAATTCGGTGCGTTAGATTTTGGGCCCACAACATGGCAGGATGGTTCAGATGGCAGGGTAGATTAGATGTCAGAGTACAACTGATTTTACTCACAACTGGTTCTTTATGGGTTTAGATTTGCATATGAATGAAAAGCCCTTTACGGGCGTGTTTCCTTAAAAAAAAAAAAGTGTACGCATGTCACTTTTTCGGAACAACTGCACGGCTACATCCTTACACACGCCCAAAAGAAGTGCCAAATCAAATCCACTTGTTGACTACCGCGACTTGTACGGCGCAAAAGTCAGAAGCAAACCCACTTTTGTAATGACAAAGAAAAGAGGGAAGCACACAGCCTTTTCACCGAGTTTTCACCATCTTTTCTTACTTTTTGAGATGACGTGTGCAGTCCTAGCTATGTCACTTTGCTGTCTGCTCGTTAGATGATGAATTATTACGAGGAGAATCTTGAAGACACACAAGCTTTTCACTCCAAACAGTCAAGTCAAGCACACCTTAATCAGAGTTCAGGACGCGCGTACATACGTCACGAGCGGGGGTGCTGTACACACGTGCAACTGCGAACAAGGAGCAACACCAGCTCAGCTGCTCTGTCAGCTGCGGCGATCGAGGCCACGACGCTTCAGGAATCAGGAGCTGAGCCTGCACGCCGCGGGCCTCCAGGCGGAGATGGAGTAGAGCGGCTTCCGATGCCAGCAGAAGAAGAAGCCCTGTCCGCGCGCGTCGTGGGTGACCTCGTACCCTCCCCACCCGCAGCTCTGCAGCAGCTTCCACGCCTCGTTCATGCCGCCGTAGCTGAGCCCGACGCGCTCCATCCCGGCGGCCTCCATCCGTCGCGCCCACTGCGCCAGTCGCTCATGCCGCTCCTTCCGGTCGGCGCCCTCGCGCGCCACCACGCCGCGGATCTCCTCCCCGAGCACCAGCCGCTCCACGCGCGCCCGCTCCTCCGCCGCCCGGTGGCTGCTGCTGCTGCGCTCCAGGCAGTCGAAGAGCGACGCGTAGTAGTTGAGCGCCTCGTCGAACCGCTCCTGGAACGCCGCCGCGTTGTGGTTCGCCTCCGGCTCCGTCACCACCATGATCGCCGGCGACAGCGCCTTCACCGCCGACAGGAAGCTCCCCAGCTTCGCCGCCGCCCTCTGCTGCTGCTGCGGTTGCGCCGCTGCCATTCCCGGGGACTGCGGCGACGACGACAGCACGACGGACGACGAGTCGGAAGCTGGGCTCAGCTGCAACCGCGTGTTCAGCTCCCGCTCCAGCAGCTCGCCGAAGCTCCGAGGGCTGGACCGCGCCGCGATGATCTGCAGCGGCGTCAGGCAGCTGCTGCCGCCCCCACCACCACCGTGCCTCCGGCTCGGTTCGTCGGCGGCAAGGAGGCGGTGCAGCTGCGCCACGACGCTGATGGCGAGCGCCTCCCCCGACCGGACGCGGAGGCTGTGCCGGAGCGCGTCCGTGTCCAGCTCGTCCAGCCTCGCCTCCACTCCGTTGAACTGGAACGGGATGTCGAACGCCTCCGCCTCCCTGGCGAGGACGCCGGCCATGCTCGCCAAGAACTCCCTGCTTTCGTGCACGGCGGTGACGCGGAGGTGCGGCGGTCCCCCGCGGCGGCCGCGGAACGCGTGGAAGAGCGCGATCCACTGCACCGGGTTGGCCGCCGGGCCGGAGAGGTCGACGACGTGGACGAACCGCTCGCCCTCCATGGCCTCCAGTATCGCGTGGTTGGTGGTCAGGTACGCGAGCTTCATGAACGGCAGCATGTCGAACAGGTGGCGCCGCGCGGCGGGGACGAGGTGCGCCTCGGCGGCGCTCGCCGACGACGACATGAGCGCGCGCGACAGGCCCGGCACCAGGTTCAGCAGCTTCCGCGCCAGCGCGTCCGCGAACACGGCGGCGAGCCGCTGCAGCGTGTGCGGCGCGTCCAGGGACGCCAGCTGCGTGATCTGCTCCAGGTACAGGTTGGCGCGGTCGAAGGCGCCGGCGGCCACCTCGGCGGCGCACTGGTACAGCAGCCCGACCAGGCGCACGCTCTGCTGGTCCTGGCTCAGCTCCTGCACCCACGACCCGTACCCGTGCGCCGATGGCGAGTACAGCGACGATGCCGGCGACGACGTCGCCGACGACACCGCGTCGTCCTGGAGCATGTCCACACTATGGTCGTGTGAAGTCCTCGCACGATGACCAGTTTTGGACTTGGCTATATGGTCGCTATGGTGATATACTGCTAATTAAGGTGATGGAGCGCTCCATTGTTGGATGCTCTTGTGTTCTTGGCGTAGCGACAAATGCTGCAAGGTCTCGAGTTCAGACGTTCCTAGGTGTTGTTAACCTTGTCATGGAACGCCAAAAGGGACAGAGAGAAATCGGATGCATCTGCGGCAAATGCTAAGAGATGTCGTCTGCATCTTGGTGGAATAACTGAGAAGATTGGAATTATGCTCCTGGAACTTATCTACAACTTTTGGAACAGGAGGTATCAGACAATTTTGCGATCAAGTCCGCCGGTACGGGTCATTGCGAGTGTCTGTACATACACAGAGATCCAAAATTAAGGTTCACAGAAAGCTCAAGCTACATATTTGTGTCGATGACTGACCAGTGAGGTTTAAATGGTGCTAACATGGCTCCAAATTCCGTATCTTGTGCAAACAAGATATTCCCCAAGGACAAGAGGATAACTCTTCAGTTTTGTCAGATTTACAAATGGGTAGGTAATTGCAAAGGTTGCTTTCTTGGACTGCTGATCGGTATTTTTGACCACATTCTTTTGTTGTTTGCCCCTGATACTATTCTGCTTCTCCAATGTGCACGAAGTTTAATATGAGGGACTAGGGAGGGAAGGCCGCAAGGAGAAGGTCCAGTTGGTTCTTGTTTACAGTTAAAACATGTTTATCCTGTTTGTTTCAGCTGCCCAAACAAGGCCCCCCTCAAACACACATAAGAGCTGCATATCGTTGTATTATAGGGAATAGAATGATCCGTACAAAAAAAAAACACACACACACACCTCTCTTACTAGGGCCAAAGTAAGAGGGATTATTCATAAAAAAAAGGACTTAGACTCTATTTGTTTCAGTATCTGCAGGCTTTTAAATTAGAAAAGCCAAAAGCTGAAACAAACCGAATTCCAAAAAAATGGCTTTTGAAACCCTGAACATGGCTCCAAATATAATTTAGCTGGACTAGCACCGTACAACTGGCCGCTGATTTTCATTGATCTGGGCAATGAAATATATAGAAGCAAATTTACCAAATTTAGCTGAACACACAAAGGCCCCGTCATTGTACAGTATTGTCAACATATATACGAAAGATCTTTACTACAAACAAATGCTTTGATGTTCATGTACGAAAAGATTACAGTGTATATATATGGAGGCCTAACAACATCTGACTGCTTTCGTGGCCAACCACCTGCATAAATTCACAGGGTACACACACACACACACATTCAGACAGGAGGAATGAAATGCATATTATGCATCTAATGGTAGATCAGATAAGATCGAGATATCACTGGGCAAAATAAAAATGTTGTTGTGGACTCGGAATTCTTACACAAGAAAACATAGGGAAGGCAATACATTAACTTAGTCCCAGTTGAGTGTAGACATATAAAAAGGCAAGAGATCGAGTCACAACTGAGAGAAAACTAAACATTGGACCTCATTAATACGACGACATGATTGTAGCATTTCAAAGCCAAAAGGCCACAGGATTGACATCGTAAGATGCTTCCATAGGCACCTTGTAGCATTGCACCGCAGTCTCGGCAACCGTCAGGTCTCCATTCATGTCAGAGCTGAGAGAGAATGTCGTCAAACGACAACGTGTGCTTAGGGGCAGTCTTCCCAATCCTCTGTCTGATGCAGCTCTTCCCACTCCTCCACCCACTTCTGCACAGCTTTGGCATCCCCATTGCTGACGCACTCCACAAGACAGAACCTGCTTTCTCCCAAGTAGACTAGTGTAGTGCCTACTACATGACTCTGAGCTGGGTCCTTGCTTGACAGATTCTCCTTGCTGAACCACACATGTTATCATCACCGAACAACCTGCAGAAGCAGAGGTGGCCGAAGGCGTCTACGTCTTTTGCTGGGAGCCCAACAAAGACGTCCAGGCCATGGACGAAGTTTGCGCGGCCGGAGAATGGCAGCGACCACTCGACGCGCTTTTTCCACTCATGACACGAAAGGTCGAAGGCGAAGGTGGAGGCGGCGGTGCTGACGAGGATGGTCTGTCCATCGGAGTCCACGGCGTAGGAAGTGACGTCCATTCTCTCGAATGTCGGCATCGGGAGGTTGCGCCACGACCACTCACTGATTTCGAAGCGGTGTTCAAATTGCAGCCGCGGGGCCAGAGTGGCTTCATGGAGAGCATCCTGAAGGTGTCCATGTCCAGAGCGAATAGCTCCTCGTCGCCGAGGGGGATGAAGATGGGATGCTGCGGATACAACTCCCCAGGGCCAAGGTTGACGCCCGCGAGCGGACGTCAACGATGGGCAGGATGCCACCGGGCTCCAGCTGAGCGCCGCCAAAATCATCCCTGGGATGCGTGGCCAGGATCTTAGTGCCAACGGCGGCGAAGAACTCGGGACACCCACGCGTGGCCTCCAAGCGGATGAAAGGAGGCGGCAAGGGCCGCTGCCCAGCGCCGGCATTTGACAAGGTTAGCTCGTGGATGCTGTAGCCCCACTCCCAGTCATCAAAGATGAGGTAAAGGTGCTTCTGCCCCTCACCGCGACTTCGCGTCGACAATGGCATCCTATACACGCGAACCGGCGCGCGAAACCTCAGATCTGATTCCTTCGATTTCGCCAGAAGTCGGAATTTGACCTTGATTCCTGCGATTCGAATACGAAGAATGGATTAACGAACGGAAATCATTAAACCCCAATCCTCGTACTGCAACCCAAACCCCCCAATCCTCCTACTGCAGCCTAAAACCAGACAAATCCAAGTATCCAAATCTGAATCGGGGCAACTTGAATGTTCAAGAAGGCGGAATTCCGCGGCCGCCAAAGCAGGGCCGTCCCGACAAAATCAGGGTCCCTGTGCGAAAATCCAAAATGATGCCTTACCGGTATAGAAAACGAACAAGCAATAAGCTACTTCACTAATCAATCGTTCTCATTCACGGATCTACACTGAATTTGCAACAGATTAGAAAAGAGGATTGAAGAGTAAATAACGTACCCTGCCGCCCTAACGGGATGGTCGTCTCGTTGAGCCCTTGGTTGCGCTTGCGCTGATCGCAATGGCCGCTAGCAGGCGATGCCGAAGCGATCAGCGATGGTTGGTTCCCGTTGCGGCGTTTACCGATGTCGAACACGAACAGTCGGTTCTGAGGGCGATGATCGATCTAACGAAAAAGAAAACGATCAGAATTGGGGAGTCACGGTGGTAGAAAAGGCCTGGGCGTTGTTGAATGGGCCACATTGCCGCAATACAAGAGAAATACCGTTGTTGGGCTGCAATATTTCGGAGGCCCTGAAAAATTGGGGGGCCTGTGCACAACAAATCTTATCATGGCTTATCACAATAGTAGAAATTCAAAAGGGGGTAATAAAATGTCTTCAAAACATAGCAAAATCAACCGAATCCTGTAAAGCGTCTCCCCTCACTAACTATCAACTCACAATTGCTTATGGAAGTCAGGTTCCACCGAAAGTGAAAATGTTTGCTTGGAAGGTCGTAAATAATGGGATCTCAACACATGCAAATAAATGTCACAGGCACATTGAGAAAACAGAGTATACGTCAGATGTGTGGCACTGAACCTGAAGATTGTTTTCATGCTACGATCAGACGCCCACATGCTAAAAGCCTACGGGATGAAATGATGCAGTACTGCGAATTACCGGAGGAGCATGGGCTGATAAATTCAGGCCCTGACCGGCTGCTACTTTCATTCGACAATCATTCGGAGCAGGTTATGGCCAACTTCTTGATGCTTATTCAGAGAATGTGAATGACATAAGTACGAATTCCATTGAATCAAATCGAAACTCCACCAAATGTCTGAGATCATGCCGTAGGTTGTGCCTTTAGGTGTTGGTTGTCTCCAGTCTGTCACGGGCGCGAATGTAACTATACAATCCGGATTTGAGCCTTCTCAGGCTTTGTACACTTTATTCTTCTCCTTAATGAAATGACACGCAGCTCTCCTGCGCGTTCGAGAAAAAAAATTCTGAAATTCAGAAAGAGGGAGAGAGAAATTGAAGGGCCTTCACCTGGCTCAAAGCTCAGCACCGGCGCTTGCTCCTTTCCTCCCGGCCTTCCCCTTTGCTTGCTGCCTAGCACAGCAGAGTGGCCGTGCCGCGCGCGCGCAAGGCAGCAGCCGCACCGCCGCGGGCAGCACGCGCCGCTGCCGCCAGGACCGCACTCGGCAGCCAGGCGCAGGGGGGCGCCACTGGTCGCTGGGGGAGTGGAGGGCGCAGCTCAGGATGGCCGTGACCCTAGCTCCGTCTCGTCGTCGTCTGTGTCGCTCTCGCGCTTGCCGCTCGGTCTCGGCGTTTCGCTCGGTGTCGAAACAGAAGGTGGGGGTGGGCCGGCCCACCCTCTACACTCGCCACTGGTACTCATATTTCTACAAGTTTTTTTTTCCCTCAAAAAAAAAGAAAACTCATATTTCTACAAGTAATAACACGGTCAAATCTGCCTCCCTTCTTCTCTCCCTCTCTATCTATCTACATCTATGCATGTGTGTTCAATCTATCTTGTGGTCATTCAGATAAAACCTGAGAACATCAATTAGTGGGTCGATTAGAGTTTTCAAGCTGTGTTGCACACTACAATTGGCTAAACAGCTCACTACGATTAGAAAATGGCAGCAATATTCTCTTATGAAAATGACAGTTAAGATAAAGCTGAGAATGTACAGTACACTACGCTCAAACTGAGGGGCTAACAGGTCTGCTTCCCTCCCTCTTCAGTCAGAGATTTCTAGAACTAACAATACCGATCAGTGGTGCGGTCAAGAATTACCTGATGCTCCATTCAAAAAAAAAAGAGAATTACCTGATGCTGGGCTGGGTCAAGTTACAGAGGCAAGGTCAAATCAAATCTTTACGTATTGTATCTTCAGTTCTTGGCTGCAGTGCATGGTTTTATTGTTAGAGATTAAACACTACTTTTTTATTAGGCTGGTAAATATATGTGGCAAATGTGGCTGTCTCTGTTGGAAATATTCATCTTTTTTTTAAAAAAAGCAAAATATTTATCTTAATAAATGCTTGTCAATATGAGAACTAATTCATCAAGTTGATGTGCAGGGTCGGCTCTCTGTGGCAGATATGGATCCAACTGTTGAGAATGGGTTATGCACTTAAGGACATGCAGATGGCCTGATTAGTTTTTGTCCCGAAAATCTTTTGCACAATAATCTGATCTAAGCTTTAGCTTTTGTTTGATGCTAATTCTTTCTGATAGGCTTGCAACAGTCAAAGGAATATATATCATGTCACTGTATGACACCCTTGGTATGTTATCCAAGACAACTGAAAATTTACATAACCTGAAAATGTGTTTAGATAATGCCAATTGCTTTTTCCCCAATTGCCAATCAATGAGATTCAAAACGTTATCATTTCGAATGAATTATGACTACCAGCAGCGCCTCTTCCTTTTCTATGCCAAGAGTAGACCATATATAAAAAGGAGACCATTAGCAAGCTTGTTGTTACAGTACTGAAAAGTTTAATAATAAGAAGATAGTACAAAGCCCATCGCAATAGATCTTTGCTACAAAACATACAACAAATGCTTTGATATTGTTTCATGTACAAGTTGGATTACAACGTTTGAGGCCTAACCACCTGACTTCTTTCGCGGCCAACCACCTCACATTTAGACAGGAGATGCATCTAACATAGATCAAATAAGAGCAAGATATATCACTGCACATAAGAAACAGATTACTAGTAATAAAGATGTTGCAAACTCTTACACAAGAAAACATAGCAAGGCAACCCATTAACTTAGTCGCAGTTACACATCACTAAACATATAGAAGTGCGAGTCACAACTGACAGAATACTACGACTAATAAGTTGGACCTCATTAACACCACGACATGATTTTAGCATTTCACAGCCAAAATGCCACAGGATTTACCTGCCAGATCGCATTGGAGACTTCCTCAGGCACCTTGTAGCATTGCACCACACAAGTCTCACCAGTTGTTAGGTCTCCATTGTTGTCAAAGCTGAGAGAGAATGTCGTCAAACGGTAATGATACCTATACCTTCCGGACGCGCCATCCCCCTCATCCACAAACTTCTTCAGCTCATCTAGCTCTCCACACTCCTGCATGGTTCCGGACGCGCCATCCCCCTCATCCACATTCTTTTTGAGCTGATCTAGCTCTCCACAATTGCCACCCCCCTCATCCACACACTTCACCAGCTGATCACACTCCTCGAGCCGCATGTTGACAGATTTGCCTTCTGCAATGGAGACGCACTCTACAAGACAAAACCCAGGCTCACTTCCTCCCAAGTAGACGAGTGTAGCGCCTTCATGATTCTCAGCTGGGTCCTTTCTCAACAGATTCTCCTTGCCGGGCCTCACGTTTTCACCACCGCCTAACTTTCTGCAGAAGCAGAGGTGGCCATAGGTGTCTGGGTCTTTTGAGAGCCCGACAAAGATGTCTAGAGCATGGACATAAGTTGCGGGGCCGCCGAATGGCAGCGAACAATCAGAGGATTGTTTCCATTCACTATTGGCAATGTCGAAGGCGAAGGTGGCACTTTCGGTGCTGGCGAAGATGGTCCATCCATCGGAGTCTACAGCAAAGGAGGTGATGTCCATGCTCTTTAACGGCGGCGGCGGGAGGTCGCACCACGACCACTCATGCGGGGGCCAGAATGGCTTCATGGAGAGCATCCCGAAGCTTTCCATGTCCAGAGCGAATAGCTCCTTGTCGCCGACGGTGATGAAGATGGGCTGTACTGGATACGACGACAGCCCAGGGCCAAACCTGACGCCCAGCGAGCGGACGTCGAAGATGGGCATGATGCATTCGGGCACCGGGGCCTTCCAAACGTCATTCCTAGGATGCGCCGCGATGATGTTAGTGCCAACGGCGCCGAAGAACAATGGAAGACCGCGCGTGGCCTCCAAGCAGATGCAAGGAGGCGGCAAGCGCTGCTGCTCAAGCGGACCCAAGCGCCGCTGCTCAAGCGGACCCAAGCTCGGCTGACGGGGAACGCGGGGCGGCAAGTTTAGCTTGCGGATGCTGTAGCCCCACGGCCAGTCATCAAAGACTAGGTAAAGGTGCTGCCCCGTCGGCTCTGACGTACGAGAGGCATCACGCTCACCGCGACTTCTCTCCCCTGTCGGAACAGGGGCATCATGCTCACCGCGACTTCCCTCCGGCCACGGCATCCTACACACACGAACCGGCGCGCAAAGACTCAGACCTGATTCCTTCGATTTGCAGAAACCTTATCCCTGCGATTCGAATACAAAGAATCGATTACCAAACGGAAATCAATAAACCCTAATCCTCCCACTGCAGCCCAACCCGACAAATCTAAATCCATATCAGTCCGTAGATTTCTTTTAAGGACATGGCTAAATTACACCATTACAGCCGGCTAAATCCATACTAACATCAGGCAGAGAGAGGAAGAGGGTGAGGAGAGAGACCCACCGTCGCTGGACCTCACCGGAGCCGGCGGATCCACGCCGTCGTCGCCGTTTCACCCCTGCGCTGGCGGAGAAAAAAGAGAGGCGCTCGAGAGGGAACGAGATCATCTGACGTTTCTTTCTTTACGTCAGATCGCTGTGGCCGCTGTCTACCGTCCATCTCCCATCCCACGCTCCTGCTACCTTGCTTCATTTCCTCCTGCGCCCTTCCAAGTCAAGCCGGCCCACTTTGGCCCAACAACACGACGCGCCGTCATCCTCTCCGCCGACTACCGTCCTGCCGGCTGCCATCGACGTCGCCGCCGCCGCCGCGGTCCTCCTCTGGCTTAGCAGCCAGAGGCCGCCACCGCCGACAGACTCGCTGGGATTGGAGAAGGAAAGCGGCGAGGCAGACGCGGGCGCGGGCGACGGACTCGAAGCAGATTCAGGACGCGCGCGCTCTCACGACGGCCTGGACTGCCGCCGCCGGAATCCTGTGCGGGCTCGACGTATTTACGAGCCTCGTGGAAGCGCCTTTGATCATCTTCGCCTAAAGATGTCGTGTCGCTGCTTTCCTCTTGTGCTCTGCTCGTCCGTGTCCGTGTCCGTGCTCTGATCATCTTGACGCGGAGACTGTGCCGGAGCGCGTCCGTGTCCAGCTCGTCCAGCCTCGCCTCCACGCCGCTGAACTGGAACGGGATGTCGAACGCCTCGGCCTCCCCCTGGCGAGCAAGCCGGCCATGCTCGCCAAGAACTCCCTGCTCTCGTGCACGGCGGTGACGCGGAGGTGCGGCGGGCCGCGGCGGCGGCCGCGGAACGCGTGGAACAGCGCGATCCACTGCACCGGGTTGGCCGCCGGGCCACGAAGTGCACGAACCGCTCGCCCTCCGTCGCCTCCAGGACGGTGTGGTTGGTGGTCAGGTACGCGAGCTTCATGAACGGCAGCATGTCGAACAGGTGGCGCCGCCCCGCCGGGACGAGGTGCGCCTCGGCGGCACTCGCCGACGACAACATGAGCGCGCGCGACAGGCCCGGCACCAGGTTCAGCAGCTTCCGACCGCGCCAGCGCGTCCGCGAACACGGCGGCGAGCCGCTGCAGCATCCAGGGACGCCAGCTGCGTGATCTGCTCCAGGTACAGGTTGGCGCGGTCGAAGGCGCCGGCGGCCACCTCCGCGGCGCACTGGTAAAGCAGCCCGACGAGGCGCACGCTCTGCTGGTTCTGGCTCAGCTCCTGCAACCACGACAAATGCGGTCGTGGACCGCTCCATTGTTGTTGTTCGATCCTCTTGTGTTCTTTGTGTAGCGACAAATGCTGCGAGGTCTCGAGTTCATACGTTCCTAGGTGTCAATCTTGTCCTGGAACGCCAAAACGGACAGCGAGAAATCGGATGCATATGCGGCAAGAGCTAAAGTGATGTCGTCTGCATCCTGGTGGAATAACTGAGAAGATTGGAATTATGCTCCTGGAACTTATCTACAACTTTTGGAACAGGAGGTATCAGACCGCCGGTACGGGTCATTGCGAGTGTCTGTACATACACAGAGATCCAAAATTAAGGTTCACAGAAAGCTCAAGCTACATATTTGTTTCGATGACTGACCAGTGAGGTTCAAATGGTGCTAACATGGCTCCAAATTCCGTATCTTGTGCAAACAAGATATTCCCCAAAGACAAGAGGATACCTCTTCAGTTTTGTCAGATTTACAAATGGGTAGGTAATTGCTTCTCCAATGTGCACGAAGTTTAAGGGACTAGGGAGGGAAGGCCGCAAGGAGAAGATCCAGTTGGTTCTTGTTTACAGTTAAAACATGTTTATCCTGTTTGTTTCAGCTGCCCAAACAAGGCCCCCCTCAAACACACATAACTCTTACTAGGACCAAAGTAAGAGGGATTATTCATAAAAAAATGACTTAGGCTCTATTTGTTTCAGTATCTGCTGGCTTTTAATTAGAAAAGCCAAAAGCTGAAACAAACCGAATTCTAAAAAAAATGGCTTTTGAAACCCTGAACATAGCTCCAAAATCCGCCTTCATGTGCAAACAAGATCTTCCCGGAGGACAATAGGATAACACGCCAGTTTTGTCAGATTTATAAAGGGTAGGTGATTCAAAGGTGCCTTTCTTGGATTACTCAGCGGCATTTTGACCACATGTTTTTGTTCTTTACCCCTGATACCATTTTGCCTCTCCAATTTGCAGGAAGTTTAACGTAAAGGGAGGGAAGGCCGCAACGAGAAGACCCAGTTTGTTCTTGTTTACAATGAAAACTTGTTCATCCTAAGAAAAATAGCTTAAAATGCCTTTTATCAGCCTGAAACATACTTGTTGCGATTTCAAAACTAATTTCGCTATTTTTTCTTTGTTTCCCTGTACTACAGAACCAAAAGGGTACAAGAGAAGCAAACCAAAATTAATACACTTTGATACATCGCTCTCTTACAAAGAGATGTTAAACTAGTAACTGATTGACAATGATCCAAATAGTATGAAGCATCTATTGCTGCCATTTGCCATTCGAATTGATACTATTTTTCAGATAATATAGTACATTTTTTATCTATACAGAATTATTCTTTACACCAGAGGTCCCATAAGTCTCAATACAAACGAAATCACCTAGCATCAGCAAGCACTTAGAGAACGAGGGCTATCCAGCAAAGCTCCAACAAAACTTGCCATGAGCAAGGCCTAATCGTGTGACCATATTATCTGGCGCTAAACTAACATATGCTCTCTGCTCCCCGAACTCAACTCGTTGTGTGGCCTCCATGCCGATATAGAGTAGAGATGAGTAGAGGCCCAGCACAGCAAAAGGCCATCTGTGTCTTGCTTGTTCTGGCACTCTTTCAATGCGAAGCTCATCAGCTGCTCATTACACTTCCTAATGGCACTGAAGCTTAATGGCACATGGTTGAAACCGGACCCCTTCATGTGCATTGCCCATTGGCTCAGCCTCTCATATCGCTTATGCCGACGGATTCCTTCACACATAAGTATGTTTTTAATCTCTTCCCCTAGGATCATCCTTTCTACCCGCCCTCTCACCGGCTCTCCATCGGTTGGCTCCAGCCACTGCATGAAGGCTGTCAGAGCAGCATAATAGTTAAGTACCTCCATGAACCGGTCACAGAACAGCAACGCATTGTGGTTTGCATCTTGCTCCATCACCACCATGATGTTTGGTTTGAGCACACGGACAGCATTGAGGAAGCTTGCCAGCAACTTTAGTGTCTGAGGGGATGGAGTTTGTGGATAGTTCAATGTGGAGGCCGGGCTGTAGGCAAAGCTGGCCATTTGCTTAAGTTGTGCGATGTTTAACATTTTCTGGAGTTGAGCAATACCAGCACAGGTCACATTGTCATCGACAACAAGCAAACGATGCATTTCTAGAGCACAGCTGATTGCAACTGCCTCACCAAATTTTATCTGTAGGGTATTGCGGAGATTGCTGAAATCCAAGGTCTCTAATCTGCCATTAACACAAGTGAACTGGAACGGAACTTTGAGGGCTTCAGCTTCCTTAGATAGCGACATCTGCATTTTGCCAGGTAGTCACTGTCATCATGGACAACGGTAAGGCGTACTTCAGGTGTCCCCCCTAGGCGCTGATGGAATTCATGGAGGAGCTTGTGCCATTGCCATGGGTGGGAGACTGAGCAGGACAAGTCAATAATGTGGACAACCTACAGAAATAACGGCATCAGAAGCTCACAAGAATGCATGTACTCTTGATATAACTGCATAATTATAAATTGCTTGCCAGCAACTATGCTGTACGGGCCTGTTAAAGAGGTTAAAAAATCTGCTAGCCCTGGAAACATTACTCAGCACTCAGGAGGCACCAAAATTTATAGATTAACCTGAGCTCATTCACAGAGCCACTACTTCTTTAAGAGAATCATGCTCAGATGCAAGTTCATCTTATCCTCTATGAAGAAGAAATATGTTTATATTTTTAGAGTATTTCATACAGAGTATTTCAATACAAAGATGAGTCATATAAATAATTAAAGAAAGACTACTATATGGTATAATACTTTGTACTTTATGAGCATATTCAAAGTATTATGTGACCTTTTCATCCTCCAATGCTTCAAGGATGGCCTGGTTAATAGTGACAAAGCCAGTGCTGACGTAGGGGCTGAGGTTGGCAAAGTTTTCACGGGCGATCTGAATGCTTGACTGTTCGAAGTAGTCAGATGGATGAATAAGGGCACCATCAAAGCCCTGGATGGGGCAGAGAAGACGCCGGGCTAGGCTGTAAGCAATGACCGAAGAAAGACGCTGCAGTGAGCCATCAACTATGGAGGCAAGCCCTTTGATCTGCCTAAGGCTGTTGTCGGTCTTCTCAAAGGATCCCTCAGTCACATGAACAGCACACTCATAAAGAACAGGGCCAAGTTGTGCCAAGCGATCCACTGTGCCATGATCCTGCACAAATGACCTTTGCATCACTCTCGGAAACAGAGGAATTCTTGGTATGTTTAGTAGTGACTAGTGTTAGCGTGGCCTTAGCTGGAGCAATACCTCCTGCTCTGTTGCAACTGCTAAACTTATAGTCTTGTGTGTCAGATGAATTAAATGATAAGAACAAGATAAGGAGTTTAAGCTCTATGAAGAATGACACTAGGCAATTTGGAAGTATTCATGGTGGTGACAAAATTTGACATAGTTGACATGCTCGCATTGGTGCGCATATATGGGAATGTTCAGTTTGTTCCCGTTGGATTCTTCATATTTAACAGGTAGTAACCAACAAACTTTGAGGTCATTATCATCATGCTAGAAGACTATGCACTAAAACTTCCAACAAGCTTCCAATTTTGATGATTTACATGATGCGAACTTATATTACGGGCTTACATGTTAAAATCCACTATATTTTGGGCGAATAAAAGCGGTTGAATTTCATAAGAGATTATAGATGAGGTATGCATCTATACTACGCTAAATATATGCAGGGTATACTGATCCCAGAAATCTGTTAAAATATGATGTTGTCACTTCGTTACCACAAGTAATGAAATTCCAGGGCATGCCCTGTTCTGCAAAAAAAATATGATGTTGTCACTGGCAATTCAGTTGGACGCATGTCTGGCAGGTCGGCCACCCGAACATCCTCTTGTGCGACCCAAGAAAACTGGCATAGAAGACACTGACCTGACGTCTCCAGACCCTTGATCATCAATCAATTTCTCTTGTTAAATGCATATGCACTAATCAGTGGATTTTTAGTGAAGTGTCTAGCATAGCTAAGACAAGCAACCAGTAGCACAAAGCTCAGTATTTTAAGCATGGCTAACTGAATACAGGATTTATACTTAGTGAATAGAAAATTCATAACACCTAGTGCGTGTGTGTATTTTTCTGAATGAACTCAACACATATTTCAGGCAGTTGATATATGAACAAGAACCAGCTAGATTGCTGGAATGTGGTGTATCTCAGCCCGTAGTGTGGTAGTGGCACAAATCTAGGTCAAGAACCCATTACCCACCATTATTTTTGACATTTGACATCATTTGCTCTACAGGATAAAACGCAGCCAGAAAGAATCAACAAGCGAAGAGATTATTTACCACAATAAAGCCATGAGCTAGGGTCCGCGGAGAGGCGGGAGCAGCAGCTGAGTGTCGTGGGCACGCGCGCGCCGGGGGTGCCGGTCCAGGACCTGTGATAGCCGTGCGAGAGGAACTAGGGTCAGAGGCGCAGCCGCCGAGGGCTCGATGACCTCACCCCTCGGTAAGTGTAAGTGAAGCCTTTGGGTGTGGCCGGTGGAGATCAGCGAACGCCGGCGCGCCGCCGCCGGCCGGCATTTTTTTTTTTCAAACTGCTTCTATTAACCACCGGCAACAGGCACATCGCCTGAGACTAGTTCGGTTACAAAGCATGGTGCCTGGCACCAAAACACATGCTCGCCAACAGGCAAAGCACTCACACCACGGGCAGCTAAAGCATCTGCCACTTTGTTACACACTCTAGAACAAACAGAGACTAAACAAGAGGTAAAGCTTAATCGTACAAAGTCTCTAATTCTCCTGAAGAGGGCACCTTCCTGACTTTGGTCCATAGCATCAGAAGTAAGCGCCCGGCCCAGAACAGCAGCATCAGTTTCAAGTTGAATACGATCCATCCCCAGCTGGGCAGCTCTTTCAAGTCCTTTAAGTGCTGCAATTGCCTCGGCATGCAGAGCATTTGCAACTCGAGGAATATTTCCGGCGCCACCTTCTAAGAAAAGCCCATCCTGGTCACGCAGGACAAACCCCCATCCCCCTCTTTTCGTAGAATCAATAAAGGAGGCGTCAACATTCAGCTTATAGGTGTTCTCATGCGGTGGAGACCACCGCACACTGCTCTTTGCTACTGCCTCTTTTTCAGGTTTGGATAGCTTTATAAATTCACCCACATGATAATCAACCGAGCTGCAAATATCCGCTATAGACCACATTCTTTCGCCTGCATTTGCCTTGTTTCTAGCAGTCCACCATCTCCAAAGAAAAGTGATGACCCTGAGTTGCAAGTCCTGCTCCAGCTTCCAGATTTCTTCAAGCACCTCCTTCCCGGACTGACACTGAACAAGTAGTTGCCGGGTGTGGTCGAGGTTCATCACTCGCCACCATGCTTGTGCTTGTTTACATTTGAAGAACAAATGAGCGCAATCTTCATCCAGTCTCTGACATACTGGGCAAAAAGTTTCAGTTTTCACTCCTCTCTTCCTCAAGTTTCTGCGCACTGGCAAGCTGTTGTGTGCAAACCGCCAAAGGAACATTTTCACCTTATTTGTAACCTTGAACTGCCAGATCTTGTGCCACAGGAAGCCAGCATTGAGCCCTGCTGCACTTGATGTTGAAGCATCCATAGCTTGTTCTCTGTCCCTGTTTTGAACTGCAAGCTTATATGCTGATTTGACAGAGAAACGCCCAACCGTATCATAATGCCACGCCGGCCAGTCTTGTATTCCATCACCAATGGGGATTGTGAGAATTGCCTCGGCATCTTCAGGCCAAAAGGTGTCTAACACTAGCTGTTCGTCCCATCCTCCAGTAACCGGATCCATTAACTCACTAACTCGAGTGAGCAGAGAAGCACCCCTTGGTGTGACAGGTTTTCTGGTAATCCCTTTAGGCACCCACGGATCAGACCATATATTTATAGAAGTACCATCGCCAATCCTCCAAATCAGCCCCTCTTTTAGCAACTCTAGGCCAGATAAAATACTCCTCCAGGAGTAGGAGATGCCATGCCCAGCCTGGCATTGTAAAATGCTGGTGTTTGGAAAATATTTTGCTTTCAGCACCTGACCACACAAAGACTCCGGACATGTTAGTAGCCTCCAGGCCTGCCTTGCTAACATTGCTTTGTTGAACAAATATAGATCCCGAAACCCGAGTCCTCCTTTTTTCTTGGAGCGTGTAAGCTTTTCCCAACTTAGCCAGTGAATTTTATTAGTTTTATCTTGCTGACTCCACCAATAGCGCCCAATCATCATGCTCAGCTCGTCACACAAGCCTTTTGTGATGTCAAAACATGACATGGCATAGGTAGGGATTGCCTGCGCGACGGCCTTTGAGAATTTCCTTGCCAGCCTTGGATAACAATTTTTCCTGCCACCCTTGCACACGTGACCAAATTTTCTGTTTTATATAAGAGAAAGTCTTCTTTCTTGATTTCCCCACCGAGACAGGCAACCCCAGATACCTCTCACTTCTAGCTTCATGGTTAATGGACAGGATAGTCCTCAGTTCGTTCTTCGTATCCATATCTGTGTTGGGACTAAACAGGATTGAGGACTTCTCTTTATTGATCATTTGCCCTGACACCTTTTCATAAACTTCCAGAATTCTCCGCAGCTCATTTGCATCATCACGGCAGGCTCTCATCAACACCAGAGAATCATCAGCAAAAAATAGGTGATTAACACTTGGAGCGCCACGGCTTACTTTGATGCCCACAATTTTCCGATCAGTTTCTGCTTTCTGTAACAAGGCAGACAGCCCCTCAGCACAGACTATGAACAGATATGGGGATAACGGGTCCCCTTGGCGCAGGCCACGCTGAGGGATAATCGTATCAGTATATTGCCCATTGACTTTAATCCTATAATTAACTGTGGACACACATTTCATTATCAGCTCGACCCAAGACCGATTAAAGCCAAGTTTAAGCATCATCTTCTGCAAAAAGCTCCACTCCACACGATCATATGCTTTGCTCATGTCTAATTTAATAGCAGCCACCCCTCTTGTGCCTTGTCTTTTATTTTTCAGAAAATGGGTCAGCTCATATGCAAGCAAGACATTGTCAGTGATTAAACGGCCTGGGACGAAAGCACTTTGTGATAAGGAAATAATATCAGGGAGCACCACTTTGAGCCTATTGGCTATCACTTTTGAAATCAGTTTGTACAACACCGTGCACAAGCTGATGGGTCTCAAGTCCTTTAGCCTCTCGGGTACGCTGACTTTAGGGATTAAAACAACAATTGTATCTGTTGTTATGTGTAATTTGTAATATATGTCAAGGACTAAAATGTAAAAAAGCAAAAAAGAAAGAATGAAGTAGAGGAAGGATCGGGAGAGAACGGAAGAAGTGTTTTTCCCCATCCTGTTCGTATCATGGCTTCTTCCCCTTTCAATTCTAATCTCCAAAATCCATCTAAATCCACCGATTAAACCTCAAAATGGTATCAGGGCCGGCGAATCCAGTGTGATCTCTGCTTGATCTTGGTGTCATTGGAAGTGGCTGGGCGGATTTTTTTTTCGATTTGGTAACTGGTGTTGAGAGGGAGCCGTCGCCTTCCTCGATCTGGATGTTCTGGTTCTGCGTGGAGGAGCTGGTTCTTGCCGCTGTTGTGCTTTGCTTTGCAAGCTCGTATTGCTCGATTGTGGCCGGTCAGTCCTTGTCTCCACTTGTCTACAAGCTGCTGCACTGTAGCTCTCACTCAAAAAGCAGGCCTTTGTTCGGTAACTAGCACTCTGCTGCATTCCGTAATTTTTTGGGCCTGGTGTGTTTTGTTGAGAAGGCTAGCATTTTGTCAAGGCTGATTAGTGGTTCTGTAAGCAACTCCATACTCCATCGTGGTGGCAATCAAATATTTATTGGTATTGCCGTGCAGCTTGGTCCTATAGTTATTAACACTTCTGATTAGTCACTCGTGCACCCATCAAATTAAGATGGGTGAAAATAACCAGGGTGATCCCGGTATCCAGAAATTGTGCGAGCTTTTCTCTAAAGTACTTGAGCAGCAGCAGTTGAAGACAACTCCGGAAGTTATGAAGCACATGCTTGAGCCTAATCCTGTGAAATTATCTGGACCGGAAAACTATATTAGTTGGGCTCGTCATGCTCGACTAATATTGAGTTCACATGACTACGAGAGTTTGTTGACTGATGATGAGAATATTGCCACTTGTACAAAGCAAACTAATGACAAAATTCTTGTGTGGCTGCTGGGGAGTATGGAACCGACAGTCCGTGAGCAAGTTGAAACCATGACTACAGTTGCAGAAGTATGGACTGCATTGGAAAACCAGTTTTCTGGTAAGTCTAATAAAATGCAAGCTACTAGAATTATGCATGAGCTGACCCATCTCAAGCAAGGCACAATGTCAGTGACTGAGTATGCCAACAAGGTGAGAAGGCTGTACAGAGATTTACATTATTATCACCCATTTGAGCCGGTTGATAAGAAAGATATTGCTATCCATCATACTTGGTTCCAGTCATTTGTGAGCAAGCTTTTTCTTGATGGGTTAAATCAGGAATTTGATCTTCGTCGTCAGCTTATTTCTCATTGCCAGAGTGGCCCAGTCTTGATGATATAGTTTCAAGAATCACTGAAGAAGAAACTAGAAGAGCTCAGCCCAAAAATGATGATCACATGGGAGTTGATGTGCAGGCTGCTCTATCTATGAAAAATAACCGCACAACTAATGTTCAAAGAGATCAAGGCAGGAAAAAATTTAAATGTGATCATTGTGGTCTTGAGGGGCACTCCATTGAGAGATGCTTCAAGAAACATGGCTATCCACCTGGATGGAAGAAGGGGATATCTCAGCTAGGGGGAGCAAAAAGTAGCAAATGGAGTCAAGCAAATCATGTTGAACCTGAAGGGGAGCTTCCAGTGGTAGATATACAAGCTCTTGAGGAGTATAAATCCAAACTCAAACTCTCAGAAGGCTCATCTTCCACACAAGGTTCCTCCGCAGCTGATTCTAGTTTCCTTACAGCAACCCAAGGTATGCAACCCCATCAAGCTCATGCATCCACAACCCAAACTAAATCATGGATCATAGACTCAGGAGCCACAAATCATATGACCGGAGCATCTAATCTCTTTACTTCTTATACACCTTGTTCAGGTAAGGATAAGGTACGTGTAGCTGATGGATCCATGGCTCCTATCACAGGACGTGGATCTATCCGGTGCACCAAAACCTTGTCTCTATCTTCGGTTTTACATGTTCCTAACTTTCCAGTCAACCTTTTGTCCGTTAGCTCTATTACAAAATCCCTCAATTGTAGAGGTTGGTTTGATCCTTCTCGTTGTGCCTTTCAGGAGCTAAGGACAGGGAGAATTCTTGGGACTGGGACTGTGCGTAATGGACTCTATTACCTTGATGAAGGAAGTGATGAGGTTGCTCTCACTGCCAAGATGTCTCCATGCCAAGAATTATTGCTTCTTCATCGCAGGCTTGGGCACCCCTCTTTTGCTTCTATGTCTCGTGTTTATCCTTCTCTTTTTAATGCATGTCCTCGGGAGTTCCTTGTATGTGATGTTTGTGAGTTTGCTAAACATACAAGAGTTTCGTATCCTAGTTTAGGTTTGAGAAGTAACAAACCATTTGACATTATCCATTCTGACGTTTGGGGACCATGTGAGGTGAATTCTGTTTTTGGACACAGATGGTTTGTGACTTTTATTGATGGTTTCAGTCGTTATACTTGGCTTTATCTATTGAGACGCAAAAGTGATGTTTTTGTGGTCTTTAAAGACTTGTGTGCTCTTATAAAAATAAGTTTGGTGATACTGTTAAAGTTTTACGTTCTGACAACGGTACTGAGTATGTTAACCAGGAGTTTGAGCAATTTCTTGCTACGAATGGCATTGAGCATCAAACAACCTGTGTTAACACTCCAGAACAAAATGGTGTTGCAGAACGTAAAAATAGACATTTACTTGAAGTTGCTAGATCTTCGATGTTCACTATGAATGTACCTAAGTTTCTCTGGGGAGAGGCGATAAAGACTGCTGCATATTTAATAAATCGTATGCCTCTTCGTGTTCTTGATAATATGTCCCCTGCTCAACTGCTTTTGAAATCAAACGATTTTGTTGTTTCTCCAAAAGTTTTGGTTGTGTGTGTTTCGTTCATGACTACCGAAATAATGTTAGTAAACTTGATCCTCGTGCTGTTAAATGTGTGTTTATGGGATATTCTCCTACTCAAAAGGGTTACAGATGTTGGTGTCCATCTGAAGTCGTTTCTTTGTGAGCATGGGTGTAACATTTCGAGAATGTGAACCTTACTATGGCCCAACCAATGATACTGGAATTACTCTATCCCCACCAGAAGTGCAACAAGAAGGGGAGAGTGGCGGTGGAGGTATTCCTGTGGGCTCTATTCTTGTTCCTACTTCTGGTGTCTCTCATAGTGATAACTCTAATTCAAGTGAGGGGGAGAATATTAACTGTGACAGAGGTGGCAGTTTGTCTAGCCATGGAGACACTCATGGTAATCCACCTTCTCAAGGCATAGAGCTCCATATGCACGAGGACCCAGGTACCAGCTCTCAATCCCCTAGTCATGTAGCTCCATCTAGTGCACTCGAGGAAGGTGACAATCAATTGTCTACTCAATCTCCTCCTGCAAATAACTTACCTATTGCCTTGAGAAAGTCCACGCGAGCCACTGATGTTCCAGCACGTCTTAAAGACTGCATTTGGTCCAAACATGATATTGCCAACTTTGTCACCTACAAAAATTGTAGCCCGTCCTTTAAGAGTTTCATTGCCTCTCTTGATTCTGTATGCATTCCTACTAATTGGAAATCAGCTAAAGAGGATCCTAAGTGGAGAGAAGCTATGCTTGACGAGATGAGAGCTTTGGAGAAGAATAAAACTTGGGAGCTTGTGAATCTACCACATGGTAAGCAACCTGTAGGGTGTAAATGGGTTTTTACAATTAAGCATACACCAGAGGGCAAAGTGGATAGATATAAAGCTCGCCTAGTTGCTAAGGGCTATACCCAAACTTATGGGATAGATTATGATGAGACCTTCGCACCAGTGGCCAAGATGAATTCGGTGAGAACACTTATATCATGTGCAGTTAATTTGGATTGGAATATCTATCAGATGGATGTGAAAAATGCATTCCTCCATGGTGATCTTCATGAAGAGGTATACATGCATATTCCTCCAGGATTTGAAACTAAACAAACTAGTGGTAAGGTGCTTCGTTTGCACCGATCTTTGTATGGCTTGAAGCAATCACCACGGGCTTGGTTTGATCGTTTTAGACAATCCATGCTAAAAAGAGGCTACCTTCAAAGTAATGCTGACCATACACTCTTCTATAAGCATGCTGAAAATAAAGTGGCAATCTTGATTGTGTATGTTGATGATATTGTGATTACCGGAGACGATTCAGGTGAGATTTCAGCCTTGAAAAAATATCTTGCACAAGAATTCGAGGTTAAAGATTTGGGGCAATTGAGATATTTTCTTGGCATTGAAATCTCTCGTGGTCCCAAGGGTATTTTTCTCTCTCAAAGAAAATATGTTATGGATTTGTTAAAGGAAACCGCATGCTTGGATGTCGACCGGCAGCCACGCCAATTGAACAAAATCACCGTTTGAACAAAGATGGAGGGACACCCGTGAATAGAGAAAGTTACCAAAGAATGGTGGGGAGGCTTATTTATCTCTCTCATACTCGGCCTGATATTTCATTTGCGGTAAGCTTGGTAAGTCAATATATGCATGATCCTAAATCATCTCACATGAATGCTGTGTATCGGATCTTGCGATATCTAAAAGGTTGCCCTGGGAAAGGCCTCTTGTATACTCGCCAAGGAGACTTGCAAGTTGAATGTTACACAGATGCTGATTGGGCTGGTTCGGTGGATGATAGACGATCAACATCTGGTTACTGTACCTTTGTTGGTGGTAACTTGGTTTCATGGCGAAGTAAAAAACAGAGTGTTGTGGCTAGATCTACCGCAGAGGCTGAGTTTCGTTCAATGGCGCACGGTGTTTGTGAATTATTATGGTTGCAAATCTTGCTAACAGAATTGAAACTGTTTAAGAGGAAACCGCTGATGTTGTACTGTGATAACAAAGCTGCTATTGATATAGCAAATAATCCTGTCAAACCTGATCGAACCAAGCACGTTGAGATTGATCGTCACTTCATTAAGGAGAAGTTGGATAGAGGGATAATTTGTATTCCTTATGTAAGTTCCGCTAGTCAGGTGGCTGATGTTCTCACCAAAGGACTGCCCGAGAAGTCGTTCTCTATATTTTGTAGCAAGATGGGTCTATACAATGTCTTCGCCCCATCTTGAGGGGGAGTGTTGTTATGTGTAATTTGTAATATATGTCAAGGACTAAAATGTAAAAAAGCAAAAAAAAGAATGAAGTAGAGGAAGGATCGGAGAGAACGGAAGAAGTGTTTTTCCCCATCCTGTTCGTATCATGGCTTCTTCCCCTTTCAATTCTAATCTCCAAAATCCATCTAAATCCACCGATTAAACCTCAAAAGTATCATTCCATCCCTCGGGCATTTCCCACCATTCAGAACAGCTAGGACTTCTTTCTTTATTTGATCGCCAACCAAATGCCAAAACCGCTTATAGAAGATCGCTGGGATGCCATCGGCCCCCGGTGCTTTAAGGTCCCCAATGCATTGCAAGGCCTGCCATACCTCCTCGCCTGAATATGGAGCTGTTAAGATAGCATTCATCTCCGCTGTGACCCGACGCTGAACACAATCAGTCACCTCATCAGCATCGCCTGAAATATTGGTGAGGAACAAGTTTTGATACTGTCCACTTATGAAAAGTTTCAGATTATCTCCTTCCACCACAGCCCCACTATCATCCTTCAACTTTTTCACTATATTTCTCCTTTTCCTCTCAGAAGCAAAGGCGTGAAAGAATTTAGTGTTTCTATCACCCTTCAACAGCCATGAATTATGAGCCCGTTGCTTCCAGTAGACATGCAGCTGGTCTTCAAGTCTTCCTAATTTGTATCTCAGCATGTGCTCACGGTTCACATGATCTTGTGATATTCCCCTTCTCCGACATCTCTCCAATTCCCTTCTAGCATTCTTCACTCTCTTCTCCAGGACACCCAAAACATCCCGATCCCAGGTCCACAACTCCCGTAACACTTTCCCCTGCAGATCCATCAGATTAACCCCCCCCTCCAACATGGCCTGTCCCCACGCCTCTTCCACCTTGGATTCACAATCAGCCTCCTCGAGCCAGCGTGCCTCAAACTTTTTAAGCACCTCTCTCGGTCCCTCCCATCTCCTTAGCTCTCTTTCCCCCACATCGACTATAACCGGTCGATGATCAGAATGGCGCGGGTCCCCATTTATGACCCGGACAAGGGGAAATTTGCACCTCCATGCCATATTGGCCACCGCTCGGTCCAGCCTCTCTCTCACATAGCTTGCTGCACTATAATGGTTATTTCGCCATGTATACACATCCCCCACATAACCGAGATCATGCAGACCACAATCCTCCAATGCCGAGCGAAAATTCTCCAAAAGATATTCCGGTTTTACAACTCCACCATCCTTCTCATGGTGGAACAAAATTTCATTAAAATCCCCACTACAAAGCCATGGGAGATCATTTTGCTCCTTCAAAGTACGGAGCATCTCCCATGTTTTAGTTTTTTCGTCAGTCTTGGACTCCCCATACACACCAGTATATCTCCATACAAAGCCATCATCCTCCTTAATCGTCATGTCAATGTGGTATTTTGACATGCTTTTGACCGTGAGATCAACTTCCTTACGCCAAAACACCGCTAGACCCCCGCTAGCACCATCACTATCACGCGCCACCATATTCACCATCCCCAACCTCCAACGCAACCATTCCAACCATTTTCCATTATGTTTTGTTTCCGACAAAAACAACACATCCGGGGCCTCCTCCTTCTGGAGATCCAGAAGGCCACGAATTGCCGGGCCATTCCCCAATCCCCGGCAATTCCAAGCTATGGTCCTCATTTATCTAGGCAGGACTGGCTCAGCCGTCCTGCCGTTACATCAATACTCCCAACACACGCCAGCATCTCCACGTCCTCCATGGCTTTCGTCTTCTTGGGGCACACCATAAGATTCTCCTCCTCGCCTCCCTCCAGCTGCCTTTTTTTCTCCCCCACACCCCCAGCCACTCCTCCCACGCCTGCAGCATCTCCCACAGGAGCAGAGCAGCTCCTGTTCCTGCGTTTAAAAGTGCCCGCCTTCTTCATGTTCTCTCCTCCAGCTTTTCCTTTTTGTTTACTCCCTCCCACACCACCAGCAGGCAACACAGCATCCGGCACCACCTGCTGGCCCCCATCCCCAACCTCCTTTGGCTTCTTCCCCCCATGAGACAAGGTGCTTTGGGCCACATCCACGTCCATGCTTTTGCCTTCCCCCATCAGCTGTACAGAGTCTTGCATGGTGCTAATTTTCTTCTTGTCTTCTTCCCCGGTGTGCTCAACCTTTTTCTCCTCTCCCATGCACGTAGCTACAGCCTCCTTCTCCTTCCTCATGCAACCAGCAGCTTTCCCTCCACTTGCCATTTCTCCACCGCCCTCCACCCGCGTTTCAGCCACAGTCGAGATTTTTGCACTGCCCGCCGCCTCCTTAACAGTGCTAAAATCAATCGACCGTGGCACAGTCACCCCTTCCTTCTCCCCCCGCCTGACTTCTTTGATTGGGCTGGTAGCATCATCCTTCAAATCATGGTCTGCTCGAGATGAGCTTCTCACAGTCAAAGAGTTGGATTTTGACTTCTCCCTGTCCGTCCCCTTCCTCCAGTTTTCCCAACTCCGGCCATACTTGCTGCCCCCCGAGCTGCCACCCCCCGACCACCGGCTCCGTGATTCATGTGGGGAACGCCCCATCGCTGAGTTCGCCCGCAGCCACACCCCGTACTGCTTTTCTCCTTCCTCATCCTCCTCCACCGGTGCATCACAATCCTTCTCCACATGTCCCAACCGGCCGCAGCCATAGCAGAAATTTGGGAGAAACTCGTACTCGAACGGGCACCAGAAAACTTCACCACTCTCCTCCACCATCACATTGATACCGCGCATCAGTGGCTTCCTTATGTCCACCCGCACCTTGACCCTCAGGAAGCCACCAACAGCAGAACCATCGGCGTCAGTACCCACCATCAGTGCCTTCCCCGCCCTGTTGCCAATCGCCATGCCGGTGGACAGATTCATCAGGCCCAGCGGGAGATCCAGGACACGGATCCACACCGGAGTATAGAGAAACTCCAGATCCCGCAGTCTCTTGCTCCCATCAAACTCCACCGCAATAAACAGATCACCACCAAATTCCCAAGGGCCCTCCGTGATTGCTCGACGCTTCCCTCCAGGTTGGAGGAACGTGATGAGGAAGAGATTGTTCCCCAGCTCCTTACACTTGATGCCCTGGACCGGACACCAAATCTTCCCCAACGTCAGCACAATCCCTTCCGCAGCCCCGGCCTTGCTTGCAAAGAGCTTCCCCACCGCCTGCGAAGCTTGGTCTGGGTCACCAGCATCGTTCCTCCACGCCCCCGTCACTCCGCTCCTCTCCTCCTCCGAGAGCTTGAGGCCTCGCATGAGACCCTCAAGCCCAGCTCCTCCGCCACCGCCACGAGCCGCCATGAGTCCTACACACTACAGAACGAGAGAGACGAGGGGACACCCGATTCAGAGAAGAACCGGATGACGGCTAGCACTCTTTGGTGGAAGGGGTGAGATCTGGATTTTGGTGTGGAAATGGTGAGGAAAACCAATCCGAAACCCTAGGGGCGGGTTCGGAACCTACTCTGAGTCGCCACCGAGCGAGAGCGCTTGAGACGACCAGAGAGACTCGCCGCCGGCCGGCGTTGGCAGGCGAAAGTGAACTGGGTTGGAGCAATGTTTTCTTTGGCTACGGCCTGTGGGCGCTATTCTTTAGTCTTTGTTTGGGTTCAGAAGCCAGAGACGAGCAGGCTTTGTGGGCCTGACAGGTGTGATATTAGAACCGGCCTAGTATAATTCGACAATTGTTTTTCTTTTTTTTTCTTTTTTTTTTGTTCCTCAAAACAAATGTTTTCTTTTTTTGGTGTAAAGATGGAGAAGCGATTCACATTTCCCTCCAGGTTGGAGGAACGTGATGAGGAAGAGATTGTTCCCCAGCTCCTTACACTTGATGCCCTGGACCGGACACCAAATCTTCCCCAACGTCAGCACAATCCCTTCCGCAGCCCCGGCCTTGCTTGCAAAGAGCTTCCCCACCGCCTGCGAAGCTTGGTCTGGGTCACCAGCATCGTTCCTCCACGCCCCCGTCACTCCGCTCCTCTCCTCTTCCGAGAGCTTGAGGCCTCGCATGAGACCCTCAACCCCAGCTCCTCCGCCAACGCCACGAGCCGCCATGAGTCCTACACACTACAGAACAAGAGAGACGAGGGGACACCCGATTCAGAGAAGAACCGGATGACGGCTAGCACTCTTTGGTGGAAGGGGTGAGATCTGGATTTTGGTGTGGAAATGGTGAGGAAAACCAATCCGAAACCCTAGGGGCGGGTTCGGAACCTACTCTGAGTCGCCACCGAGCAAGAGCGCTTGAGACGACCAGAGAGACTCGCCGCCGGCCGGCGTTGGCAGGCGAAAGTGAACTGGGTTGGAGCAATGTTTCTTTGGGCTACGGCCTGTGGGCGCTATTCTTTAGTCTTTGTTTGGGTTCAGAAGCCAGAGACGAGCAGGCTTTGTGGGCCTGACAGGTGTGATATTAGAACCGGCGTAGTATAATTCGACAATTGTTTTTCTTTTTTTTCTTTTTTTTGTTCCTCAAAAAAAATGTTTTCTTTTTTGGTGTAAAGATGGAGAAGCGATTCACATTTTCCAGCATACTCCTCAGTCCACTCAACTCAACCATGAAACAATCAGAATCAGTCACACCAATCTCTCTACCTTGCAATTACACAGTCTCACCCCAATATCTACTGACCTAGATTGAATCGTCATTCGTCATCAGGACACATGTGTTTGGTTTCTGTATAAGAGCCTATCCAGGCTTATGGTATGCAGAATCTTTACATTTTCATGTGTTTGCTTGCCTGGCTCATAAAGCAACCTGGCTCCAGTTATGCAAAAGAGGCTCCTTAGCCTGGCTAGGTGGAAACGGTGGAATCGGCCGTTTCCAGCAAGCCTAGCTTGCATAAGCCCACCTGTGCCCACGTGACGCTTCCTCTCACCTCCCACGCCTTATCGCGGTACCAGATCCTCCACCATCATCGACATCACGGCCCGCCACAGCGTGTGCGCACCGCCCGGCGGCCGGTACGCGTGCCTGGCCAACGCGATCTACGGCTCCGGCTCGGGCTGCACCGCCGTCGCCGGGGACGGCCTGTACGGCACCATGGGCGGAGAGGTGCGTGGAGCAAATCCCAATCTGGTTGGTGAACCGTAGAAGCTCGAGCCATGGCGAAGAAGACGTTTGTGTTGTACCCGTTGCTGGGCGTGGGGCACCTGATCCTGATGGTGGAGTTGGCCAAGCGCCTCCTCCGCCACGGCCTCGGCGTGGTCATCGCCGTCGTCGACCCGCCCGACGCCGACGCCGTCTTCGCCACCGCGGTGGCGCGCCTGATGGCCGACAACCTGGCCGTCGCATTCCATCTCCTGCCCGCGCCGGCCAGCCCCGACGCCGCCGCCCACCCGGTGAAGCGCAGGAGCCCGGAGGACACGGCCCATGGCCGCGGCGGCGCTGCTCGGCATAGTGGTGGCGGTCGCCACGGCCGCGTTCGGCGCGTACAGGTAGCGGCGGCGGTCCACCATGATCCCCTCGATGAAATCCGCTCCCTGCCGGCGCTTCATCTGCCTGTGAGTCTTGTTCTTCCGTCTCCACTCGTGCCCTGCAATTTCCCTGAGATCTCGATTTCCCTTGATGCCGCCGCCGACAAGACTCAGACCTCCAGCGCCGCTAAGACCCGCCCCAAGCCCCGCTGCACTCCAGGATCCGGGATGCGCTCCTGCTTCTCTCAATCCACTCTGGCTTGACTTCCAATACACCAGCTTCTTGATGCAGCACCGGCAGTGAGATGATTGGAACGGGAGGCAGCTCCTCCGCGTCCATTGGAGTTAGCAGCACCGACAGCAAGCAACTCCGGTTTTTGTTTTTGTTTTTCCTTTTTCATTTGGTGTCAAATAATTCAATTGATTTGTTCATCTGTCGTATCTTGCATATTTCTCCATTTGCTTTCTTGGTTTTCATTATTCTGTCCAACAATTAATTGAGTTGCGAGGAAGAAGAACGAGGGGTGAGGAAGTTAAAACTCACCCTATTTAGTAGGAGGTGACCATATGCAAGGCAGCCCAAGGAACCAAACAAAATCAAATGCAATACAGGCTTAGCTAGTACAACCAACCAAACACACCACTCATTTTGGCTTTTGCATAACAAAAGCCTGGCTTAGACTAGCCTGGCTAGACTAGCCTGGCTAGAATGCTATGCAGGGCTTAGCTAGTGCAGCTAACCAAACACGCCCATATCAACCAGTCAAATACTCAAAACCACATGTGCCGGAGTCACCATCTGTCTCGACGCATGTTCGGCCACCACGCCGAGACCGAGAAGAGAGGCCACAAGCTCCAGCACATGAGTATGCATCCCCCGTGCTCTCTGTTCTCACACCCTCTCACCCCGCACCTCCGCAGCACGTCGTCCCCGCGCCTTATGGCCACGTAGTGAGCGGCACGCCGCGGAACCCGGCGACCTCCATGCGCGCCGCCCACTGCGGCAGCCGGTCGTGCCGCTCGCGCCGGCGGGCGCCCTCCCGCAGCAGCACGTCCCTGATCTCCTCGCCGAGCACCGCCCGCTCCACCTCCGCCAGGGCCAGCTCGGCGGCGGCGGGCCTCCTCCGGTGCGCCGCGTCCAGGCAGCCGTACGCGGCGGCGTAGTAGTGCAGCGCCTGAACGAGACGCCGTTGTGGTTCGCGTCCTGCTCCGTGACCACGAGGACCTTGGGCGACGCCTGCGCGCGCGCCGCTGACAGGAAGCTCGCCAGCTCCGGCGGCGTCTGGAACAGGGGAGCCGACGCCGGCGGCGAGACGAAGCTCAGCGGCGTGGCCGGGCTGCTGCTGTAGTTGTCGACGTCTTCGCAGCACGCGACGCCGCTCGGTGGGCACGAGGTCGACGACGATGATGCCATTTGCTGGAGCCGCGCAACGCTCGCCACCTGCTCGTTGAAACGACGGGCGGAGGTGCGGAAGCTGCTCGCGTCGTCGTCGGCGGTGGCGAGGAGGCGATGCAGCTTCTGCGTGCAGCAGATCGCTCTCGCCTCGCCGGATTTCAGGTGGAGTGTGCCATGCAGGTCGTTGAAATCCAGCGTCTCGAGCTGGCCGACGACGTAGTGGAACTGGAATGCCATGTCGAGCTGACCAGCTTCGTCGGCGAGGAGCTTCGATGTCTTGGATAGGAAGTCCTTGTCGTCGTGGACGACGGTTAACCGGAGGTGCGGCGGGCCTTCCGGTCGACGGTGGAAGTCGTGCATGAGCTCGATCCACTGGCATGGCTGCGCTGCTGGGCCTGCGAGGTCGATGACGTGGACGTTCTGGATTGGCCCGAGTTTATTTTTGAGTCATTTGATCTTGCTGTTAATGATCTTGAGTATTTTAACTATGACAAAAGTGCACAACCTTCTCGTTTTCCATGGCCACGATGATGGCGCGGTTGCCGACCGCGTACGCCACCTTGGGGAACGGAGTGAGCTCGAACAGGCAGCGGCGAGCCGCCCTGACGCTCCGCCGGTCTATGCTCTCGGAGGGGTCGATGAGCGCGTCGGCGATGGCCGGGATGGGCCGGAGGATGCAGCGCGCCAAGCAGTCCGCCATGGTCACGGCCAGCCGATGCAGCGGGGTGCCGGCCGCCGCGGTCACGGCGAGACGCGTGGCGCGCGCGAGGAAGCGGGCCGCCTTGTCCATGGACCCCGCCTCTACGTGGGCTGCGTACTTGCAAAGAGTTGGGCCTAGTTGTGCGAGGCTCTCCTGAGCCCACGACGGCCCCTGCATTGCTTCGTTCTCCGTACTGATGGTGTAATTTCACCTGCACACTATGGATCGACTGGTCCAACTGGGAGCAGGCCTTTCAAGTACTCCCTCCGTTCCAGTTTACTTGGCATCCTAGCCTTATTCATTTTTTTCTAAAATAATTATCATTCTCACTTCCCGATGCACCTTTTTCTCTTCTCAATACACCTCTATCTCTATCTCTCTCCTTGTTTTCTGCGCACCTACCTTTACCAACTTTTCTTAATCTCCGTGCCGAGAGCTAAAATGACAATTATTTTGGAATAGAGGGAGTACTTCCCAAGGCACTATTTATAGATGGAGCCTGCCTGTCATCTACGTAATTCATGGCGGAATTTCGTTCAAAAAAAAAATAATCATGGCGGATTTTGATGAGAACGGCAGATACGATTGTTTGTTTTCTTTTGGTGTGGTGATCATCATGGGATTTGGCTTTACCGATTAGCCGAGTTAGACGCTCTATCTGAGTTAACAAGGAGAAGAAAAAACAAATTGTCTCATTGAAGCAACGCCCGGAATATCCACATTTGCTCACAATGGGTCTCTCTTGTTTACTTCGTACTATATCCACTAGGAAGGAACCGACAAGTTAACTTTGTGGTCATCCTCCTTAGACTATGGAGCACTAGTTGTTTGACGCTTTTTGTAGATTTGTAGGAAGAGGAAAAATATATACATAGCGGTTGGCGGCCATGCCAGGTAAACTTCCAGGAATTTATGCTGTATCAGGACGAGTAAATTAAACCCGCAACATTAAGACTGCATGCATATGTCCATTTTTTCAGAGAAGATTAGCATTGAGCGATGTGTTCGAGTCTGGAACTCTGGTATGGCGGATTTGCGGCCCAACAAGACCGAAAGGCAGTTGACCCGGCTGGAGACTGTTTGCGTGCAAACTACAGCGAACCGTCTCTCTGTCCTGCGCCATTATTCATCGTTGGTAACCCCAGCCCAAAACAGCATCGTGAAAACGTGAACAAGAAACATGGATATTTCCGGTGACATATAAAGAAAAACTCGACCTGCGGGGGGTATGACGGCCCCCGGGCATTTATCTAGGAGAACGACCTTCTCATACAGATCGAGAAAACTCCCGAACCCCCCTCCGCACTTATACACAGGGACCCAGCGGGCCGGTGAGAATCGGCGCGAGTACTTAACCAGTGCTTTGACGCACGGAGGGGCGAGGGGATTTTTTTTAACACTGCAGTGAACAGTACCATCGCTAGCACTGTTCACTACAGTGCTGCGGGTGCCGCGGCTCGAACCCGGGCCGGCGCAGTGCAACCATGTGCTACTGGCCGTTTGCCCGGGAGAGCGTTGGCTTCCGGTGACATATATAGCAGTACTGCAGACAGAACTGTACGTACTACATTAACTTGAAGATTAAGTCACTGATATGTATCTCAAACAGTTGGTAAATGGTAGGAGGGCTACACACAGGCTAACATTAAAGTAGTAGCATGGCCAGCGCACCCAATGAGCGTCGTGTTGCCGCTGCTTATCCGTCCAGATGCATGCAACATGCTCTCCGCTTTTCGGCAGATCGGTCGAATACCAAAGGCTTGTCCGTGTCTGCGCTACTGTACAGTTGACACCCAATACTGTTATAGGCCCCTGCAAAAACCAAATGCAGCCATATCCAGTTAATTGAGACACACCGGCAAATTAAAAGCACTGCTTTCGTTGGTCTTCTGCACACGAACTATGGTCAAAGCATACCGGATAAGACGGTACGCTCGTATCGTGCATGCAGTCTCATCGTGCAGAGGCAGGGCATCAGGCATGGCAACGTACTACATCTTTGTACTGACAAATAGCATATGCGTACAGAAATGGAGCCTAACATGATCAGCAGCCTGCAGTTAAAAACTAAGATCACCCGCCCAAAAAAAAAAAACTAAGATCAATGTGATATATATTTACATGTAGTATGCACATTAAACATGGATATGTCTTCTGATCAAGAGCATTGCATGGTGGTGCGCGTTGTCAGGTTGAAAGCCAGGGGATAAGGATCTAAAGTTACCTGCACCCTATATGTGCTGACTGATGTTTATGTTGAGTCCAAAAAAAAAAGAAGCAAATTGCACCTGAAGAAAATGGTCAGGAAATATGTTGGTGAAATTTATCTATTTTCATTTACTCTGTTTTTTTATTCACACACTACGCACGAAGAGTTGTGATCAAGTGGAATTATCGAGGGAGTTGTGGACATTTTTATGTAAAACTTTTTCCTCGATTGGAGGGAGATTAAGATTATCCAATACTCATTGATTTAAATTAAAATTACATAAAAATGTCAAACTAGAGCATGTGCCCCATGCTCATAAAATCCACTCTCAATAAAGTCTTGCATATGATTGGATTTAGAAGGATCTGCTCATGAAAACTACTATTAGTTTTCAATAAAGACTTGCGGTTAGAGTTAGGGCTCAATGGGGTGAGTCTTTCACAATGCCAAGACCTCTGGAGTTGTGTTTGGGGATGTCTCTAATTGAAGATATTGATAAAAGTAAATAGAAGGTAACTTCTATGTTGAACCTTGTGGAAGACAAGGAATAACGTATGTGCTTCACACTACACCACGGTTCAAATTTAGCGACCCACATGAGTCGGGAAAGATCAAGGTTTTAAATCTCCGGCTATAGCTGCCGCTATAGCCGGAGATAGCTGCTCAGCAGCACAACCGCTAGGATAGATGGCTTTTGCCGCTACAAGATGTCTGCCGCTAATAGCTGTGGTTAGCTGGCTAAATCAGCTAAATGGAATAAATTTAACGCCGCTAGGATATGCTGTGTGCTGAAATCAACAAGGGCTGTGTGCTGAAATCAACAAGGGCTCTCAAATATCCTGCTGGTGGGAGGGTCAAAACGGCCGGCATGTTTGGAATTGCTAGTCTTGTATTCCTATGCACATACAATTGAGTAAGTAAATCAGATCCTATACGAAACATGTTGTTTATCAGGTGTATTTTCTCCAAATTTTGCAAAACTGCTAAATAACTTAGCTGCAGCTATAGCTAGCTATAGCTGTTCATAGCTTTTCCAGAGCCCAGCAGCTAAGTGCCTTAGCCGGAGATTTAAATCACTAGGAAAGATATATAATCACCGATTGATCATAAGTCGGTAAAAATGGCGTCGGGAAAGATATGAAGTACCATCCAACTGTGTGTCGGTATTTCTATAGAATCAGCGACTGATCATAGGTCGGTAAAAACTTGTCGGTCAGTGTCACGACCCGTGTTTTTGCCTTCATTTGAAATCTACTAAAATTTGAATTTTTTGAATTTTTAAACAAATTAAAAACAAGTGCGTGATTAAGTTAGCCAAACCACCCTAATTTTAAAATTTTTATTTTGAAAACTTGCACAAAAACCTCATCATATGCATTTTGAGGATTTATTGGATTTATTTTGAGTAATGTTTGTTTTTCTCTTTTTGGTTTGAATTCGAAATCCTTCCAATTCAAATTCTGAGAAAAGATCAAATCTATTTTCTTTTGGGCCGCCCTCTCCTCTCTTTCTTTTCCCGCCGGCCCAGCATCTCCTTCTCCTTCCTTTATCTCTTTCAGCCCATCTCTTCTCCTTCCCGGCCCAGCTCGCCAGCCCAGCCCGCCTCCCTCTCTCATCTTCCTCCTCCGACCGCGCCGGTGGAAATTCCGCCGCCGCCCATACCGCCGCCGCGTGAAGCACGTGGAGCTTGCCGTCCCGTCGCGTCCGAGCTCCAGAGCTTCCGCGTGAAGCACGTGGCCGAGCGCCACCGCCTTACCTTTACTTGCCCGTCCCGCCAAGTCCACCGAACCGCCTTCACGGTCTCTTGGCGCGCCCGCCACGTTCCGGCCACGCCACCGCCTTCACTCGTCCTTAAATCGGTGGCGAGCCCCCTCTCCTTTCTCCACTCCGCCGAGTTTCTCCCCTCCTTCTCTCTCTTCCTCCCTCTCTGCTCGCACTCACTCCGCGCCGTGCGCCGGCCACCTGCCGCCGCGCGCTTCGTCGCCGGCCCCTCTCCCGGCCGCGCCCGGCCGAACCGAGGCGCGCGCCACGTTCCTGGCACCCGCGCGGCCACCTGCTCGAGCCCCACGCGCACGCGCCCTTTTTTTCCCCTTTCTCGCCGGCGCTCCGCCCGCCTCCGGCAATGCCGCGCCACCGCACCCGTCGCCCTCGTCGACGACGTCATCCCTGCCTCGCTTCACCATCGCGCGCTCGACCCCGGCGTCCGCCTCTCGTCACGCCTCTACCCTCCTAGCCACCACCGGTGAGGCCCCGGCCGTGCGCCGCCGTGCGAGCGCCCCCTCCGGCAATCACCCGGCGTGCTCTTCCGTCGCCGTTGGTCAGCCCCGTCTCCCCTTTCTCTTCCTACGGATCCGTCATGCCGCGCTTAACCTCGGCATGTCCTCCTTTTTCGCAGTCACGTGTTGTGCGAAGAGATCGTCGACGACCAATTCGTCGCCTTCTTCTCCGCCGTCGGCCACTCCCCATCTCTCTCCGTCCCGCGCGAGCACACGGTGAGAACCCCGTGTTCGTCTCTCCCTCCTTCGCCTCTCCTTTTCATTCCTCTCCCCGCGCGCGACCGCCATCACCAAGCGCCGCCGCTCCGCCACCCTCTTCCCCGTCGCCGGCCACATTTCCGGCTGAGCCCGGCCACGCCGAGGCCACCCACGACCTCGCGTCACGTTCACGCACCTCTGCACTCACTCAATTCCGCTCTCGCCCACGCGCGCGTCGTTTCCCCCACGCACGCCCGAGCGCCGCCGCACTCCGGCGAGCTCGCGCCGCCGCCCTAGCCCCTACCCTCGTCGACATGTTAGCCCGCCAGATTCACCGCGCCGCGTATATGCTTCCCGGCTACTTGCCCTCGCCCTCCGGCCGCCGTAGCTGCCTCCGGCGAGCGCTCCGGCCGAGCGCCGCCGCGCGCGCGCGCGCCACAGCCCCGCCGCCCTTTGACCCAGCCGCGCCCCATCCGACGTGGCGAGCCACGTCAGCCCACCGGCCCCGCCCGTCAGTCTCTCTTCCTCTCTCACTCAGCCCCGTGCACTCGGTCCATGTGAACCAAAGACCCATGAATCCCTCGGTTCATGGTGCACCGAGTCCACCATCCTTTTTCCATTCAAAAACAATTCCAAAAATCTTAAAAATCCCGGGGCCCTGCATTCTTACAGATAAGCCCCTGATCTTTCTATTAATTCTGTTTAAGTCCTAACTTTTTACAGAAAAGACCCTAAACTTTTCTGTAATTACCTCTCAGCCACTATCTTTTTACACCGAGACCCCTGAACTTTCCGAAAATTACAGATAGGTCCCTGTCAACTTCTGTCCTTACCAATAAGCCCTCATAACATTTCTATTCTTGCAAATAAGCCCTCAGATCCTCTGGACCCATCTGTCAGCCTATCTTTCTCTCAGGAAAATGCTAAGTGCACCCGGCTAGTGTACACACATTTATATTCCGAGCAATTTCTAATATCAGAAAAATCTCAGAAAATTCCCAAAAATCCGATATTCCTTTCTAATCATTCTCCAACCCTTAATCACTCCGGATTAATTAGGATTATGGCTATACTTAATTAAGTTAGCTTAATCCTGATCAATTTCCTTTCTTGAACTTGTTTAATTCATATCTCCTCCGTTTAAACTCCGATTTTGGCGATTCTTTCGCCAAAATTCATCTAAAATCATCCTCTATTCATTGCCACCAGATCCAATCTAGCCTTGGTCTCCAATTGGTTTTATTTGATTTATTGCTTGTTCATTGTTTGTTGAGCGGTAGATTTATTTTCTTTTATCGCTAGATAATCAAGTCGTTGAAGAACCCGAGGACCTGGAATACGAGGACTTAGAAGAAGAAGATCTTGTTGAAGGCAAGTCTAACTCCCATTGATCATATTGATCCTATGTTTACAAATATCCTAATTAGAGCTGTTTATAAATAAAGTGCATGGTATTTAAATGAATTTAAATGCTAGAATGGTCCTATGCAATATTTGATTGCCTGCCTTGACTTGATTATATCCTGTATCCTTGTTAACCCTAGGAACCAACGTCATTAAATTCCTTAATGATATGTTGGATTGCTTTGCCGCTTAGGACTTTCACCATATGTGTTTAATTAATACTGCTCACATGATTTTCGTGTAAAATGCGTGCGTCTTGGTGGTGTGTGTAAATGTGAAATTGGGTGGTATAATAATAAGTGCAACCCTAGTGAGGGATGTTTTTGGCGGGATCAGGCGAGGTAGTCCTCAGTGGGGAGGCTATCTCTGGGACGCCCTTCCACTTGTGGATTGGCTATTGAAGATGCCTGGTTCGGTCGTATAAGGACCGGTTCTTGTGCCGCCTTTGCCTAGCACCCCTCGCGCAGCCACAAGCCGTGAATGGGCGCGGAATTGGAACCACACCCTACTAATACTCACCCGGTACCCCCCGGAGGCGGGAGATTGCAACGGAGTCCCAGGAGAAGACTCGTTCGTTGGTGGGTGTTCGAGATCCGGCATTTATGACTGGCCATGTTATTGATTGTGAAGCCCCTGGTGATGTCCGTGGGGGATGCCGTGGTGGTACGAAGTAGGTATGGAACCTTTAGTGGGACAGTCCAAACTATGACGATAGGGAGGACTGGACCACCTTGTGGGAAATTTGTGCTCCCTTGGCCAAGGTTAAGAAACTTTCCGGAAAGCCGTGTTCCACGGTATTGGACAACGCGAAAGCATCGGCCACACTATGATTAGACTTTTCTGTGTGAGTTATCCTTGGCGTGTTTTCGGAATACACCGGTTTGGAGCCGTGTGCTGGTTGTCGGCCAGTGATAAAACTTGAGGCACTGGCGGGATGGACAGTAACTCCCCCAGGGCCGCCCAACCCCACTAATCTCTACAGATACTTGATTAGATTGCGAACTGCTTTGTCTTCAAAACAACCTTGCATAAACTTGGCTTTCACGCCTTGTTGCGATAAAACCTCAGCCTATCCTTTGATAAACCCCTTGCATAACTTACCCCTCGTGTTAGGCTTGCTGAGTACCTTAAGTACTCACTCTTGCTTCAATCATTCAGAAGATGAGCCAGAGATAGAAGCTGATGGAGGTGAAGATTAGGGTTCAGCCTGCCCGCAAGTCTGCCTGTTGGAGTGGTGCCGTTCCGTCTTCCGCTGGAGTAGTAGTCTAGTGCTGCTGCTGTAGCAGCTGGTCGGTGTGTGGTCTGTTCTTGTGGTCAGGCCGCTGGCCTTTTGTCACACCCTAAAATCCAGAGCCGAAACCAAAACAGTAAAAAAAAAATCGCTAAAAATTTAAATCTTTTTGTGTGATCTTACCTTGCCATGATTTTTCGAAAATAAACTCACTAAAATAAATAAAGCGTAGCCGAAATTGAAATTTTGAAATATAAAATCAATGCTCAAGTGTTTGCTTCCATTTAAACTCCACTAAAATTTTGAACCTTTTTGAATTTACAACAAACTAAAATCAAAATAGGTAATTCTCCAAATTAAATTTCAAAGATTTGGATTTAAAGTTGCATAAAACTCACCATATGCATTTCTGGATTTTATTGGATTTATTTTGAGTGTTTGATCGATTTGTGCTTTCGTTTGAATTCGAAATTCCTTCAAATTTTCGAAATCCAGAAAATATCAAACCTTTTCTTCTCTCCTGGGCCGCCCTCTCCTTTTTCCTCCCTTCCGGCCCAGCTCCTTCCTACTCTCTCCCCCGCGCGCTCCGGCCCATCTCCTTTCCCTCCAGCCCATACCGGCCCAACTCAGCCCGCCCGCCTCCTTCTCCCTCCTCCGGAATTTCCGTCGCCGCCCATACCGCGCCGACGAACGCCAACGTCACCCCGCCACCGCCTTCCTGTTGCCGCCGCCTTCGCGCAACTTGCCGCGCCCGCCAAGTCTGCGAGCTCCACCGCCTCGCCTCGTCGATAAAAGGGCACCGAGACCTCCCTCACCGGGCCATTCCCCATTTCTCCCTCTCTTTTTCTCTCTCTCAACTCCGGCAAGCATTCCAGCCGCCGTTGGTAGGCCCTGTCATCTCCTTCTTCCTCCTATAGCTCCGCCAATCTGTGCTCAACCTCCCCGTGCTCTTCTCGTCCGAAGCCGTGGCCTGACGAGCCAGATCAACGCTGACCTAGCCGCCGTCTTCTCCCTCATCGCCGACCGCCTCCCGTCACTCTCCGGCTCGACTGAGCACACGGTGCGTTTCCCCATCCTCTCCTCTTTCGTCCTCACCGCCTCTCGTCCTTCCTTTCCGTTCGCGCGCACCACTTCACCTAGCGCCGCCGCCCACCGCCGCGCGACGTCGTCGCCGGCGGCCATCCTGCTCGCAACCGGCCTAGCTGAGCTGCGTTTCGGATCCGCCGCGCACGCGCGCAATCTCTCGTGCCCGCAAGAGTCGCCGCATCCCTCTCCCTTGCCTTTCCCCATCGCGAGCCGCCGCCGTCGCCAACTCCGGCGAGCTCGCGCCGCCGCTTCAGTCGCCCCCATCGTCGGCGTGTAGCACCAAATGCTCCGTCGTCGCACGTAGACACCCCGCGGCCACACCTCGTCGGGATTCCGCCGCCGTAGCCGCCGGCGGCGACGCTTCCGGCGACGCGCCGCCGCGCGCGCCCTCCCTCCGGCCGCGTTGACCGAGCCCCGCCGCCGTGTCTGACGTGGCCGCCAACGTGGCAACGCCACGTCGGCCCGTGGGCCCAGCTTGACCCGGTCCCCCTGCCCAGTCAGCAGCCCCCTTATTCTTTTCCTCCGTGCACCTGGTTCTTGTAGACCAATGGCTCATAGCCCTCTCCGGTTCACCATGAACCCAGTCCACCATCTTTTCCTATACAAGAATAATTCCGGAATAAATCCAGAAATTCCCGGGCCCTGTACATTTTACAGATAAGCCCTCGAACTTTCCTGTAATTATGTTTAGGTCCTGAACTTTTACAGAAACACCCCTATACTTTTCCATAATTATCTTTTAGCCCCTATCTTTTACACCGAGACCCCTGAACTTTCCCAAAATTACAGATAGGTCCCTGCCGACTTTCTGTATTTACCAATAAGCCCTCAGAATATTTCTGTTCCTGCAAATAAGCCCTTTAATCTTTGAATCTCCATATCTTTTCCGTTCTAACTCCTTTTCGAGCGATTTTTGCGCCCGCGCGTTCGTATAAACGCGTAGTACCTTTTGGTACTAGTTTTGAAGTGCTAAAATATCTTTTTAAGCCATCAACACCTTAAATTCCTATTCTTTCAGTAAAACCCCGCCACGATAAATCCTACAATCATGACCTCGTCGTCCTGCGCACTTGCCTATTCTTTTGCACTGCACCTAATCGATCTCAGCACACCGTACCGCCTCAATGTAATCCATTGTGGCACTAATTTTGGACTCCGCACATAGACCCCGTCTACGTCACAATTCTTTTCTTTCTAATAAAAATTCCATATCGGCATATCCCGCACTGCTGAATCGTTTTCCACCGATGCTCGCTCGTCACTTGACATTCAACCGATCTTTCATATCAAGTACTCGCACATCCCGAAAATGCTGAATCCACACAGAAAGTACACACACTTTTCTTTTCGAACACATTTCCAATATCAGAAAAATCTCAGAAAATTCCTAAAAATACTTTACACCCTTCTAAACACTTTCCAACCCTTTATCGCTTCAGATTAATTAGGATTATGGCTATACTTAATTTCTTAGCTTAATCCTGATTAATTTCCTTTCTATAAATTTCCTAAATTCATGTCAGCCTCACACCTGCGCCAGAATTGCTAAGCTCACCCGGCAAATGTACACAGAATCTTTTACGACCAATTTCCAGTACCAGAAAAATCCTAGAAAAATTTCCTGAAAATATTTTGAGCCGTTCTCAACATCTTCCAACCATTATTCATCCCAAAATAATTAGGATTATATCAATGCTTAATTAAGCATGATCCTAATTAATTTCCTTTTTCCGTAAACTTCCAAAATTCATATCTTTTCATTCAAGCTCCGATTTTGGCGATTCCTTCGCCAAAATTAATATAAAATCACTCTCTATCCAGTGCCACCAGAATCAATCCCTTTTTAATGATCTTTGATCAATCCCTCTCTTTTAAAAGCCTTTTTAATTCCCCGTGTTCTTTTTGTATTCGTGCATTCATATTTTACCTAAGCACGTGCACGTACCACCGTCATGCGCCCGTCGCGTGACAAATAAACTTTTTAGATAATAAATCAATGATAATTAAGTAATACCATAATAGGTAATTAAAGTGACACACTTTGCACGTTGTATATGTGTTGCATAAGCCTTTATATAGATTTCAACCTATATAAAGACTTAGTGCCATAAATGTACAACAAACACGTGCACCCGCCGTCTCCCACCTTATCATGCACTCATGCCTTCTTCATGGTGTTTAGCATCCCTCATCTACAATCAAAAGCCCTAGCGTTCGATGCATCACCCATATTAGCTATAAAACAATATAATCGCTCTTAATGTAAAACTTGCTGCATCATAAATAATCTGTGTCTTTTGTCGTTCTTTGGTATTCCTTCGCCTTTCCAGTTGGAATTAATTGGATCTTAATTGGCTCTTTTCGATCTTTATTTCTTTTGCGGTAGTTTGTTTATCCGCGTTGTTTTATACGCTAGATTGCGTGAGCTTCGAGAAGAAGCCAGAAGAATTCGAGAAAGAATAGAGAAGGTCAAAGCTTCAAGAAAAGACTTGAAGACATCAACTTCGACAAAAGAGTCTTAAGACCCAGAACTTAAAGATTAGGATTGCGATTATCAGGCAAGCCCTAACTCCCATTGATCATATTGATCCTATGATTGCAAAATTATCCTATTTAGAGCTGTTTATAAATAAATATGCATGGTATTTAAATGTGATTTAAATGCTAGAAGGTCCTAGTAATATTTGACTGCCATACCTTGATCTTGAAATATCCTGATTCCTTGTTGAACCTAGGAACCCGCATCATTAATTCATTAATGATGTGCTGGTATGCTGCTTAGGACTATCACCATGTGTTTAATTAATCTTGCTCACATGCTTTTGTGTTAAAATGCGTGAGTCTTGGTGGTGTGTGTAAATGTGAAAATGGGTGGAATTGGTAATAAGTGCAACCCCTAGTGAGGGAATGTTTTGGCGGGACCAGGCGAGGTAGTCCTCAGTGGGGAGGCTATCTCTGGGACGCCCTTCCCCGTGGGGATTGGCTATTGAAGATGCCTGGTTCGGTCGTATAAGGACCGGTTCTTGTGCCGCCTTTGCCTAGCACCTTACGCGCAGCCACAAGCCGTATATGGGTACGGGATTGGAACCACACCCTACTAGTACTCACCCGGTACCCCCCGGAGGCAGGAGATTGCAACGGAGTCCCAGGAGAAGACTCGACGAGGGTGGCGGCGAGTCCGGCATTTATTGACTCTGGCCATAGTATTGAATTGTGAAGCCCCTGGTGATGTCCGTGGGGGATGCCGTGGTGGTACCAAGTAGGTATGGAACCTTTAGTAGGACAGTCCGAACTGGGACCCCGGGGAGGACTGGACTACCTTGTGGGGAAATTTGTGCACCCTCGGCCGAGGTTATGAATCTTTCCGGAAAGCCGTGTTCCACGGTATTGGACAACGCGAAAGCAATGGCCACACTATGATTAGACTTTTCTGTGTGAGTTATCCTTGGCGTGTTTTCGGAATACACCGGCGTGGAGCCGTGCGCTGGTTTCCGGCCAGCATTAAAAGTGAGGAACTGGCGGGATTGAACCATTATCTCCCCCAGGGCCGACCAACCCCATTATATGATAATAATCTTGACTGTAGTTTGTGAACTGGCTTTGTTTGCAAACAACCCTTGCATAAAAATTGGCTTTTCCGCCAATACAATGAACCCCAGCCTGTACCATTGATATACCCTTGCATATGCTTACCCCTTGTGTTAGGGTTTGCTGAGTACCTTATGTACTCACGCGTTTGCGCCTGCTGTTTTAGTGAAGAGAAGGCTTCGTAGGAAGCGGCGACGTGTTGGTTTTCGGGTCTGCGTCTCAAGTCTGCTTGTGGCATGGGCCGTGGTTTCCGCTGTTTGCTTCGCCGTTAGTTGGTCGGATGGACATGGATGGTCTTAATCCTTGTCGAACCGCCACTAAGGGCTCTATAGCAGGTAATACTTCCTTTATTCGAAGTATGCTTTGGCTATCATATCTGTGTTCTTGTGCGTATCAGCTACTGATCCAGGGACTGATACATGATGCACAACATACCCTCTTGAGTAGGGTATGACACCTTTGTTGTAAGACCTTTTGTATAATAAAAGGCTTGTATGAGACTTGGTAATATTATAAAAGGGTATGAGATTGTGATGTCATTCTGTGTAAGCGTCGTATCAGCGTCTGATCCAGGGACTGATACGGTAAGCGCTAAGTACTCCAGAAATGGGGTATGACAGAGTGGTATCAGAGCCATACTTGCCCGTAGGTTGAACCTAGGTTGGATCGAGTGGGAATGAGTGATATTTTATACCTAAAAAACTATTTGCAAAATTTTTCTAATTATTTCCCTCCCATTCTGAAAAAAAAATCCTTCTTTCCAAGAGGTCGCTCCGTTGGGAAGCCCTCAGCAAAGAGATCTGATCTCTCCAGTCCCGATGACTACAAGTCAAAAGTACAAGAGTCTTCCGTCAAACCAAGAATCTGCAGAAGACAAGCCATCAGAAGGCCCGTCAACATCAAGCAACAGCGGCTCTCGAGTTAGACTGTGGAGTGCCGTTGTACTTAGTGTCACCTTGCTGTCGAGTCCTGTTGTCTAGGTTTAACCGTCGAGTCCTGCTATATAAAAGGACTTGGATATGTGTGATCGAGCCCCTGTTATGATGCTATGTTTGCTGTAATGTTGTATTGATGCTGATTCTTCTGTTTGAGTGTGCGCAAGATATTCGGAAATTCTTTTCCATTATCTTGTTCTGCTCGTAGCTCTAGATTTTCCGTAAATCCCTTCTCATCTCTCCTTATCCCGACAAGCAGATGCCTCCCAAAAGATCTGCCAGAATTCAGCAGCGCCAACGCCGAGAGCGTAATGCTCAAGATGAGAATCAGGATGATGTCCACAATGCAGGACGTGGACGTGGCAGAGGTAGAAATAATAATCTGCGTGGCAGAGGAAGAGGAGGAGGTAGAGGTGGAGGCAGACATGAAAATGAACAAGATCACCAAGAGGATGAAGTAAGTCAAAATCAGCAGGAAGTGCAAGATGAGGTTGGAGAAAACAATGACCAGCACCGAGGTGGAGGACAACAGAACCGTGGTAGAGGTGGTAGAAGAGGAGGAAGAATACCTGCAGCACCTGTCACTAACCTAGTGGCTGTGATGGACAATCAGACTCGTCTGATGGAGATTATCGCCCAAGGACTTCTGGACCGTACACCAGGTCCACAGACCAAGATGTCAGAATTTATGAGACTCAGACCGCCAACTTTTGAGTGTGCTGAAGAAGATCCTCTAGCAGCAGATGATTGGCTAAGAGGCATAATCAAGAAACTGCAAGTGGTTAATGCCAATGACAGAGAGAAGGTTATCCTGGCGTCTCACCAGCTCACAGGAGCAGCAAGCGAATGGTGGGATAACTATCGTGAAGCTACAGAAGATGCTGAGGCTATTACCTGGGAGGAATTCCAGGAGGAGTTCAGGAGGTATCACATCCCAGAAGGTGTGATTGAAATGAAGGCTGATGAATTCCGCTCTCTGAAGCAGGGGGCGATGACAGTAAATCAATATATCAGGAAATTCATGAAATTGGCTCGATATGCCCCTGATGATGTTAACACTGATAAGAAGAAACAGGATCGTTTCAGGAAAGGACTCAGTCTTAGTTTGAGAGTGCAGTTAGTCACTCACATATATCCAGATTTCAACACTCTCATGAACCGTGCACTTCTTCTGGAGGATGCACGCTCCCACATTGAGCAGGACAGAAAGCGCAAATTCAATGATCAGAAATTCCAGCAGCAGGAAAGAAACCAGAAATCAAGGTCTAATAATAATTTTCAGAAATCGAAGTATCAGCCAACAATGCAGTACAGAACTTCAGCGTCCAATCAACCGAGCTCAGCACCAGGATATAGTAACCAAAATTCTGGTAGTCAGCAGAGGAGCAGTTCCAGCATTGCCCAGCCTTATAACAATGACAAGAGAACTTGCTTTCACTGTCGCGAGCCAGGCCATATGGTTGCTAGATGTCCTTACCTGAATCGGAATAATGCTCCAACTCAGTCACACCAGGCAAGCAATAGGACTGCAGCATCAGGAGTTGGACGCAGTGGACAACAATCCTCCGGACAACAGCAAAGGAGTAGCCAAACCACCGGTCGAAGCCGAGTAAACCATATCAACGCTCGGGAAACTAATGGAGCACCAGAAGTTGTCCCCGGTGAGTACCTTAACAACCCAACTCGTTCACGAGTTATATTTGGGTTTTGGAGCCTTGCTTTCATTCAGAACTTGAAACTATTACTGCATGTGGTTTTCAACCGGTTTGCTCAAGAACCCCGATCTTCTTGGGTCAAAGTCTTTTAAGTGGGGTAGGCCCCACTCCAAAGTTAGCAATATGGAAAACAATGGATCACCTGGAAACAGATACAAGAACAAAGATCTTTCTGCTCTTCCCTTCCCGCTAAGATAGTTTGAATCTCGAGGACGAGATTCTGTTTAAGTGGGGTAGATTGTCACGTCCCGTGTTTTTGCCTTCATTTGAAATCTACTAAAAATTTGAATTTTTTGAATTTTTAAACAAATTAAAAACAAGTGCGTGATTAAGTTAGCCAAACCACCCTAATTTTAAAATTTTTATTTTGAAAACTTGCACAAAAACCTCATCATATGCATTTGAGGATTTATTGGATTTATTTTGAGTAATGTTTGTTTTTCTCTTTTTGGTTTGAATTCGAAATCCTTCCAATTCAAATTCTGAGAAAAGATCAAATCTATTTTCTTTTGGGCCGCCCTCTCCTCTCTTTCTTTTCCCGCCGGCCCAGCATCTCCTTCTCCTTCCTTTATCTCTTTCGGCCCATCTCTTCTCCTTCCCGGCCCAGCTCGCCAGCCCAGCCCGCCTCCCTCTCTCATCTTCCTCCTCCGACCGCGCCGGCGGAAATTCCGCCGCCGCCCATACCGCCGCCGCGTGAAGCACGTGGAGCTTGCCGTCCCGTCGCGTCCGAGCTCCAGAGCTTCCGCGTGAAGCACGTGGCCGAGCGCCACCGCCTTACCTATACTTGCCCGTCCCGCCAAGTCCACCGAACCGCCTTCACGGTCTCTTGGCGCGCCCGCCACGTTCCGGCCACGCCACCGCCTTCACTCGTCCTTAAATCGGTGGCGAGCCCCCTCTCCTTTCTCCACTCCGCCGAGTTTCTCCCCTCCTTCTCTCTCTTCCTCCCTCTCTGCTCGCACTCACTCCGCGCCGTGCGCCGGCCACCTGCCGCCGCGCGCTTCGTCGCCGGCCCCTCTCCCGGCCGCGCCCGGCCGAACCGAGGCGCGCGCCACGTTCCTGGCACCCGCGCGGCCACCTGCTCGAGCCCCACGCGCACGCGCCCTTTTTTTCCCCTTTCTCGCCGGCGCTCCGCCCGCCTCCGGCAATGCCGCGCCACCGCACCCGTCGCCCTCGTCGACGACGTCATCCCTGCCTCGCTTCACCATCGCGCGCTCGACCCCGGCGTCCGCCTCTCGTCACGCCTCTATCCTCCTAGCCACCACCGGTGAGGCCCCGGCCGTGCGCCGCCGTGCGAGCGCCCCCTCCGGCAATCACCCGGCGTGCTCTTCCGTCGCCGTTGGTCAGTCCCCGTCTCCCCTTTCTCTTCCTACGGATCCGTCATGCCGCGCTTAACCTCGGCATGTCCTCCTTTTTCGCAGTCACGTGTTGTGCGAAGAGATCGTCGACGACCAATTCGTCGCCTTCTTCTCCGCCGTCGGCCACTCCCCATCTCTCTCCGTCCCGCGCGAGCACACGGTGAGAACCCCGTGTTCGTCTCTCCCTCCTTCGCCTCTCCTTTTCATTCCTCTCCCCGCGCGCGACCGCCATCACCAAGCGCCGCCGCTCCGCCACCCTCTTCCCCGTCGCCGGCCACATTTCCGGCTGAGCCCGGCCACGCCGAGGCCACCCACGACCTCGCGTCACGTTCACGCACCTCTGCACTCACTCAATTCCGCTCTCGCCCACGCGCGCGTCGTTTCCCCCACGCACGCCCGAGCGCCGCCGCACTCCGGCGAGCTCGCGCCGCCGCCCTAGCCCCTACCCTCGTCGACATGTTAGCCCGCCAGATTCACCGCGCCGCGTATATGCTTCCCGGCTACTTGCCCTCGCCCTCCGGCCGCCGTAGCTGCCTCCGGCGAGCGCTCCGGCCGAGCGCCGCCGCGCGCGCGCCACAGCCCCGCCGCCCTTTGACCCAGCCGCGCCCCATCCGACGTGGCGAGCCACGTCAGCCCACCGGCCCCGCCCGTCAGTCTCTCTTCCTCTCTCACTCAGCCCCGTGCACTCGGTCCATGTGAACCAAAGACCCATGAATCCCCTCGGTTCATGGTGCACCGAGTCCACCATCCTTTTTCCATTCAAAAACAATTCCAAAAATCTTAAAAATCCCGGGGCCCTGCATTCTTACAGATAAGCCCCTGATCTTTCTATTAATTCTGTTTAAGTCCTAACTTTTTACAGAAAAGACCCTAAACTTTTCTGTAATTACCTCTCAGCCACTATCTTTTTACACCGAGACCCCTGAACTTTCCGAAAATTACAGATAGGTCCCTGTCAACTTTCTGTCCTTACCAATAAGCCCTCATAACATTTCTATTCTTGCAAATAAGCCCTCAGATCCTCTGGACCCATCTGTCAGCCTATCTTTCTCTCAGGAAAATGCTAAGTGCACCCGGCTAGTGTACACACATTTATATTCCGAGCAATTTCTAATATCAGAAAAATCTCAGAAAATTCCCAAAAATCCGATATTCCTTTCTAATCATTCTCCAACCCTTAATCACTCCGGATTAATTAGGATTATGGCTATACTTAATTAAGTTAGCTTAATCCTGATCAATTTCCTTTCTTGAACTTGTTTAATTCATATCTCCTCCGTTTAAACTCCGATTTTGGCGATTCTTTCGCCAAAATTCATCTAAAATCATCCTCTATTCATTGCCACCAGATCCAATCTAGCCTTGGTCTCCAATTGGTTTTATTTGATTTATTGCTTGTTCATTGTTTGTTGAGCGGTAGATTTATTTTCTTTTATCGCTAGATAATCAAGTCGTTGAAGAACCCGAGGACCTGGAATACGAGGACTTAGAAGAAGAAGATCTTGTTGAAGGCAAGTCTAACTCCCATTGATCATATTGATCCTATGTTTACAAATATCCTAATTAGAGCTGTTTATAAATAAAGTGCATGGTATTTAAATGAATTTAATGCTAGTATGGTCCTATGCAATATTTGATTGCCTGCCTTGACTTGATTATATCCTGTATCCTTGTTAACCCTAGGAACCAACGTCATTAAATTCCTTAATGATATGTTGGATTGCTTTGCCGCTTAGGACTTTCACCATATGTGTTTAATTAATACTGCTCACATGATTTTCGTGTAAAATGCGTGCGTCTTGGTGGTGTGTGTAAATGTGAAATTGGGTGGTATAATAATAAGTGCAACCCTAGTGAGGGATGGTTTTGGCGGGATCAGGCGAGGTAGTCCTCAGTGGGGAGGCTATCTCTGGGACGCCCTTCCACTTGTGGATTGGCTATTGAAGATGCCTGGTTCGGTCGTATAAGGACCGGTTCTTGTGCCGCCTTTGCCTAGCACCTCTCGCGCAGCCACAAGCCGTGAATGGGCGCGGAATTGGAACCACACCCTACTAGTACTCACCCGGTACCCCCCGGAGGCAGGAGATTGCAACGGAGTCCCAGGAGAAGACTCGTTCGTTGGTGGGTGTTCGAGATCCGGCATTTATGACTGGCCATATTATTGATTGTGAAGCCCCTGGTGATGTCCGTGGGGGATGCCGTGGTGGTACAAAGTAGGTATGGAACCTTTAGTGGGACAGTCCAAACTATGACGATAGGGAGGACTGGACCACCTTGTGGGGAAATTTGTGCTCCCTTGGCCAAGGTTAAGAAACTTTCCGGAAAGCCGTGTTCCACGGTATTGGACAACGCGAAAGCATCGGCCACACTATGATTAGACTTTTCTGTGTGAGTTATCCTTTGCGTGTTTTCGGAATACACCGGTTTGGAGCCGTGTGCTGGTTGTCGGCCAGTGATAAAACTTGAGGCACTGGCGGGATGGACAGTAACTCCCCCAGGGCCGCCCAACCCCACCAATCTCTACAGATACTTGATTAGATTGCGAACTGCTTTGTCTTCAAAACAACCTTGCATAAACTTGGCTTTCACGCCTTGTTGCGATAAAACCTCAGCCTATCCTTTGATAAACCCCTTGCATAACTTACCCCTCGTGTTAGGCTTGCTGAGTACCTTAAGTACTCACTCTTGCTTCAATCATTCAGAAGATGAGCCAGAGATAGAAGCTGATGGAGGTGAAGATTAGGGTTCAGCCTGCCCGCAAGTCTGCCTGTTGGAGTGGTGCCGTTCCGTCTTCCGCTGGAGTAGTAGTCTAGTGCTGCTGCTGTAGCAGCTGGTCGGTGTGTGGTCTGTTCTTGTGGTCAGGCCGCTGGCCTTTGTTGTAAGACCTTTTGTATAATAAAAGGCTTGTATGAGACTTGGTAATATTATAAAAAGGGTATGAGATTGTGATGTCATTCTGTGTAAGCGTCGTATCAGCGTCTGATCCAGGGACTGATACGGTAAGCGCTAAGTACTCCAGAAATGGGGTATGACAGTCAGTTTTACCGACGCCAGTTATACCGACCAATCATAAAGGTCGGTAAAGGTCTTTACCGACCTACCGGGGGTCAGTAAAAGCGCTTTTAGCGACTGATGGTGAGTCGCTTATAGTCAACTGTGGTGTAGTGTCAAAAGCCTTATGATCCTACAGCAGTCGTGTTTACTATTTTATTCTTGGCTAGAATCTAGAGTAAATATAAGCTTCAATATATGTATTTTTTTGGCCAAAACGCATACTTATTTTTATTCTTCAATCTTCAGATCATCCAGCTCATGCAATGCTCATAAGGACCGGGTGCACGTTTCGTACGTTCGTAAGAGGTGACATGCACGTGTGCGTATGTAATTTGTGTGTGTTCCGTGTTTTGGCAAGAAAACAATAATGACTTATTGCACATGGACCTTCTAGGGCATCACAAATTATTTGAATTTAGTGAGTAGTCTTTATTACTAATTGAGTGTCGTACCATTTGACTAAGATCTGTTCATGACTAATAACTTGACCAATCGCAAGCTCCACTTTTAACCCCCATCTCTCCTCACTTTTACCAAAAGAAAAGAAAAAACCAAACGCTTGCCACAGTAACACGGCCTACTCGCACCACACTAGCTTGTCTCACTGGCACGCAGCTGGGCCGATGGATGCCCCCCCCTACCAGTGTGTGCACAGAGAGGGTGCATACATCAACGAGACTGTAGACAAAGACTGTAGCGACACGTCCCCACCCACGAAACCACAAAGCTACAGAGGTCGTGAAGGGTACCGTTGCTGTAGCGCAAAGGGCGATTGATAGCGAGGGGCGCATGCCCGGCCGCATCTCCCCTTCCTCTCCCTTCTTGTTCACAGTTGCTTCACCACCATAGCAACGCTAACCTTTTCATCCACTTCTTCTTCTTCTTCCACAGTTCCCCCTCTTTGCAGCTGCTGCTGCTTCCCCTCTTCGCCTCCGTCCACAAATCTCTCCAAAAAGCTGGGCTAAATTCGCGAGTCGACTTTATCACATGAGATCATGAGCTCGGAGGACTCGCTCAAGTCCCTGTCGCTGGACTACCTGAACCTGCTGATCAACGGGCAGGCGTTCAGCGACGTGGCCTTCAGCGTGGAGGGCCGCCTCGTCCACGCCCACCGCTGCGTCCTCGCCGCCCGCAGCCTCTTCTTCCGCAAGCTCTTCTGCGGCCTCGACCCCAACCACCAGCCGCCGCCGCCTTCCTCCCGTGGCGCAGGAGGCGGCGGCGCGCCGGAGCTGGTGATCCCCGTGAGCTCGATCCGGTACGAGGTGCTCGTGCTGGTGCTGCAGTTCCTCTACAGCGGCCAGGCGTCTGTGGCGGCGCCCAAGAGCGGGCCGCTCCCCGGCTGCGGCACCCGCGGGTGCTGGCACACCCGATGCGGCGCCGCCGTCGACCTCGCCCTCGACACGCTCGCCGCCGCGCGATCCTTCGGCGTCGAGCAGCTCGCGCTGCTCGTCCAGGTTCGTGGGGATCAATTTGTTCATTTTTCTCGGGATCTGCAGCTAATTAAACTCCTCTGCCGATGTGGATTAACCACGCATGACATGATGGTGATTGGTGGTTAATTAGCTTAATTACCCCCTGCCATGATTGAAGCATCTTTTTGCGTGGCATCAGAAACGCCTGATCGAGCCCTGCGCCGATGCTGCTCCTGCATGCATGCTCCCCCGCCTAGGTAGATCCCTAGCAGGTTGCCACTTTGCCTTTCTTCCGATTCATGAACACACCACACTGTGCACTCTGAGCCTCCACCAGTATCAGCAGGATCCTTCCAGCGATCGATCTCTCTTCTCACTTTATTCAATCAATTTTAATTGATTTTCTATTAGTATTGTTCTGTGTGGGAAAGAGCTGACGAGATGGGAGTGTACTGGCAGCTGGCGCAGGGCTGAGTCGTCTCTAGTCTCGCATGCTTTTCTCTGCTGCTTCTCTGTCATCACTTGTCATGGATCGACCACCCTCTGACTCCCCTTCCTTGCTTGCACATGGCATTGTTTATGTCTGTCCCTTCCTTGCATCACATCCATTTCACTGCACTGCTTTGCTAGGGTTTCTCGAAGATTGTTCCAGTCCAGTCGCCCAAATAACTCTCGGTGCCGTGCATCATTTCCAAAACTTGATGCTGCACAACATGCCATGCCGATGCTAGTACAGTCAAGCACTACATATTGCAATGGAATCTACGAGCAGTAACTGGATAGGCACTACATTTTATGCTGCTGATTAGCTGCAATGAGTATATATTTTGGTCTGATTAAATTAGCTTGCCTTGGACTGAGACTGACAACGATTCTTGCTTCATTTGGCGCAATATAATTGCAGAAGCAGCTGGAGAGCATGGTGAAGGAGGCGTCCGTGGACGACGTGATGAAGGTGCTGATGGCGTCGCGCAAGTTCGAGATGCAGGAGCTGTGGGCCACCTGCTCCCACCTCGTCGCGCGCTCGGGCCTCTCCGCCGACCTCCTCGCCAAGCACCTCCCCATCGACGTCGTCGCCAAGATCGAGGAGATCCGCGCCAAGTCCCCCCCGGCCGCCGCCGCGGCGAGCGCGCCGCGCTCGCCGTTCATGACCACGCACCACTACCTCCCCATCTCCGCCGCCGACCGCGACCACAAGATCCGGCGGATGCGGCGGGCGCTGGACGCCGCCGACATCGAGCTCGTCAAGCTGATGGTCATGGGCGAGGGGCTCGACCTCGACGACGCGCTCGCCGTGCACTATGCCGTCCAGCACTGCAACCGCGACGTCGTCAAGGCGCTGCTCGAGCTCGGCGCCGCCGACGTCAACTCCCGTGCCGGCCCGACGGGGAAGACGCCGCTGCACCTCGCGGCGGAGATGGTCTCCCCCGACATGGTGTCCGTCCTTCTCGACCACCACGCCGACCCCAACGCCAGGACGCTCGACGGCGTCACCTCGCTCGACGTGCTCCGTGGCCTCACATCCGAGTTCCTCTTCAAGGGCGCCGTGCCGGGGCTCACGCACATCGAGCCCAACAAGCTCAGGCTGTGCCTCGAGCTCGTGCAGTCGGCGGTCATGGTGACCACGCGCGACGAAGCTGCTGCCGGCGGCGCGGCCGGGGGAAGCGACGGCGGGAATTTCCCGAGGAGCGACGCCGACGACAGCTTGGTGAGCCTGACAATGAACTCGACGCTCATGTATCAGGGCCAGGAGATGGCGGCGGCAGTCGCCGGCGACACGAGGAAAGAGAACAGCGGTCGAGGAAGCCCGTCCAACTTGTTCTTTCCCAATGGCTTCCCATAAGTAATTCCTATCTGGAAGTACCGCCTTTCCTTTATAAACCCATCAATCTTTTTCTCTAGCTCTGTTGAATCTTTCTGGTCACTCTTGAAATGGTGTAGTAGTCAGCTAGCTACTGTTTTAACTAGGAGATATGAGATCAAAATTTTTTCATGGTATTTGATGTGGATTTTTCGATCTTCGAATGATTGATCGATTGGGCAGCAACTGTTGTGTTTGTTAGAATTCTTCACTGTGATGAATCTTGTAATTAATGGGGCTTCCATTCAACCCAGGCGACATTGCTATAGCTAGTGTACAGCATGCATAAGCATTTAGCTGTTGGTGTTTTTACATGTCTTTACGCAGTGCAGCCTTTGGTGACTAGTAGTAGCATTTGGAGGATGGGAAGCGGGGTGCAAGCTCATGTGAGGCAATGGGGAGTGGCAGCATTTGATGGACAAAGGCGAATCTAAGAGTGGAATTGTTCAACAGGAACTGCACATACACATTTCCCTGTTGCGAAGGCCACAATCTTTATTGGATAAACTTATCTGAGATTGTGCGTCCACAAGATATTTGCACGGCTGGGATGTTTGCAGCTACTAATAAATAAGATTGGTCTCCTGTTCTAAACTAAAGTGTTCTCTTGGACAGGCTTTTCCTTTTGCAATTCAATTGCCTGGTCCTGTATAACATTAATACTTACTTCCAGGCACACCGCGACAACATAGTTAAAACATGAGCTTTGTGTGCTCATGGAAAATGTGCAAGTGGTAATCAAACATGAAAATGGTCATGCTTATTTTTATTTTTACTGCTCTGTACTTTTATTCTCATTAATTCATTGGCCCTTCCGTCTGTTCCTTCCAGCTTGCTTGAGCCTATCTTGCTCGGTTTTACAATATCCTTTTCTATGTAACAAATTAATACCTGTTGAAATACCGCCCTAATTTCTCCTACATGCCAAACGGCACATATATACCTACTGATGGTGCCTAATTTAGTTACTCCACCTGATCCACCATACCATCCGGAGTAATCTTTGAGGCCATATGAGAGGACTGTCGATCGGTCAAAGCTTTCAAGGGCTAATACGAAAACTGGTTGTACAAATGAGACTGCAACAAAAATTCTTGACGACGGATATATATGGAAACCCCGCAGATGATGTGAATTTTTTGCAATTTTCCCTTACATATATATCATCATATATTGGGTATGCACTTTTAATCATCACCTTTTAAATCATATATTAATGAAAATCATTTGCAGAGTGATGAAAAAAGGAGTTTGAACCCTTTACAATTTCAATAAAAGGTGGTTCCTGATATAAACTTAGCGATGATTTTAACTCTTTAATTAGTTATTATATATATATGAGGCTAGATTGATATCGGATGGTATTATATATTTTAACATCCTATACTTCATTTATTTTGTGGAATGTCTGTACTCAATTATAAGTATTGTAGGTGAAATGATACACTTACCGATTCACGTTTTCACATACATTAATCCTAGAAATGGCTCTCAAAAATAAAGGAAAGGTGCATGGAGCCATGATCCCTCCAATATAAAAATAAAGGTGTTGTGTCTCAAAAAAAAATAAAAATAAAGGTGATGTGTGGCCGCACAATCCATGAAGTTTAGTTTCTTTAGCAAAATATATTGTTCTAACAAGCATAATAAATTATAGTAATTAGATTTGGCACGAAAGAACTATAGTAGTTTTTTTTCCTTCAGGTTTTTCAAATCGTTGTTAACAACACTAGTTGGTGGCTACCTGGCTGGTCTTTTTATTGTATATATGATGAGACCTTGTCAAATTGAGAACAAAGTTATTAGTCTTTTTTATGATTGTATTGAAAGTTCATACTAGAAAATACATTTGCAGATAGCTTTTAAGTTGAGTTGTTTCTCTTTTTGCATCTCTCGGCATCCTTACTCTCTAAATGGAAATGAATAGGTATGAATTTTAAATATCAAGTAAAACTGTAGGAGATGCACTGTCTAGCACCCGTCAAAATGTAGCTATACATAAAAATGCACATTTATGTTTTATTTGATATAGTATAAAAACACATTCCCATTTTTATTTTTGCGGTTAGAGCTTCTCGATCTTGCGTCTGTAGATGACATATGCTAAACAGTTCTGTAGATGACTAGTATTCTGTACAATGACCAGTACTCATACAATTATATGCCACCAAAAGGATCTGTACCAATCACATGCTCACCAAAGTTACATTTTTACTCTGCATCATCTGTCCTTTTTATTTATAGCAGCTAATACGAATTTCTGTTTCTCACTTACTCATGTGTGTATGTCGTATTTTGTGTTCATGTTGTTTACATCGTTTGGATGCTTGTGTTTGTGTACGTTATGTATGTCTACATATAAAAATATCTTAATTTGTGGAAACTTTGGTAACAGCAGTATACCTGAACATTGTGAAAGTCCAACCAGCGAGCAACTGTGTTGATCGTCAGTCTACCACATTAAATCATGAACATGGACATAGCAACACAGTTTTCTCTACATTCTTATGCCAGTACCGATTGACTGCTAGCTCAACATATGCTTCCTACGTGCTGTGCAACATTGCACCAGGAAACCGTATGACCAACACACATATGCAGCTCGATCGATCGCAAGGCAGTGCTGTGCAACGGACTGTGGCTAAGTAGACGTACTGCTGATCGTCCCTGTGCACGCGAGCCCCACGGTACTATGCTCTATACTGTTATAAACATCTCACATTAAAGCGTGGTCTCCCTGCCTCGGCCGTGGCCTTGTGGGTTCCTCCACAACTGTTCCTCCGCCTGCTTGAATTCAACTGTTTAATTTGCCCAGCCTTATCGCACTCTAGCTATCAGCTCCCGGAACTAGCTCTCGATTGATATCATTGGGTAAAGCATATCAATTCACGGCCCTAGACCATAGGAAAAAGGATCCTGGTCCTGGCTCTACAGTTAGTTGCTTTCTTCATCTAATGCACAGTTGGAACATTTGTTTTCCTTTATTAATCTCATTACACCTCCGTATTCTTCTTCCGTTGACGTCGTTGGGTTAATACCAAGCTGAATCTTTAAACATGTGTGGGCATGGCAAATCCAGCGATCGATAGCATCTTATTATTCCTCTGTCGCTGCCTCTTTATATTTTGGAGCCACTAGTAGCAAGACGAATGTAAATGGCGAGTTGTTTGATCGATTGGCTTCTCACTTTCTCAGCATGAATTTTATTTCAGAAGCTACTAGGGTGAATATATACTCCAGTGCCTTTTGCTTTCAGCTGCAAGCGTGCGCATCTTTCTCTTTCCGACCTTTTCTATTGATTCGTTCGCTGCTTGGAGTGTTATAGGAGTACGTACATGCTGTCTCCATGCATGCCGAGAATCTTTACAGTGATCCAACGTCCCATCACTTGAATGTGGTGCTTCTTCCGGCCTGTCTGATGCATGGATCTTGTTTTTTTCTCGATCTCTTTGCATGTAGGAATACTCCAGGTGACGTAGTCTGCCTGTAGGAAATGGAGGCGCACGGCACTGTCTGAGAACCCAAATGCTCCCATCATCTCATTTCTTGTGTGGACTTTACAAAACAGGGACGCATGGGCATGGATGCCTCTTTTTTTTTTTTTTTTGATCAAACATACCTGTATTTAAGTTAAGGAAGGAGTACACAAATACGTACGCATACAGGTACGTTGTAGGAGGATACAAAGGACAGCTGTCCCACCCAATAAGCAAAAAGGCCCCTAACTAAACCCAAAATTGCAGATAAGCCCCTGGACCTTTTGCTCACCAGAAACGTCAAGATCCGCCGTCGCCAGCCACCGCCGGCGCCAGTCGATCCCGCCGCCGCCACCAACCCTACGCTGGAAGAAGCCCCATCGCCACATGGCTTTGATTTGAGCCGTAGAAGACACCCGCAGAACGGGATGCGCCATAGCTGAACGCGCCGTCGGCCGGGGCCACGCCCCGAGCTTCGACCAGCTCGAACCTCCGCTCGCCGTCGACGACCGACGCCGCCGCGGCCTCTCCGAGCTCGGTCCGACCTCCATCCGTCCACCAACCCGCAGCCGCCTCTTCCTCCAAGATCCGAAGAGCCGGCCCCCTCCCCGCCTCGGCGACCGCCAAGGAAGAAGAGGACCGACGCGCGACTCCTGTACAAGGGCCGGCGAAAGCCAACCCCACCTCCACGCGCTCGTCGACGGCACCGGAGCGTCGCACCGCCGAGGCGAGGACAAGCACGGAAGGACCTTATTCCTTGACGAAGACGCCGCCACCGCCTGGACGCCATCGCCGGAAACGAAAACCTAGATCTACTAGGACCAAATCTCCACGCCGGCGACGAATCCACCGTCTTCCCCGCCTCCCCACGACCCGCAGGCCGTCGGAGGCGAGGAAGACGAGCGGTCGCGCCGGCGAGAGCACGAATCGCCCCCGGTCGCCTCCTCTACTGTAGAAAGGGGAGGGTTCGAGAGAAAAACCACGCGGAAATTATGGATGCCTCTTTTGTTCAAGCATGGGAAAGGAATATACATATTGCGTACTAGTATGTGTAATGCAGCACTGTGTATATGCCATGCCGATATGCCGGTATAGTTATCCAACTCTTTTGGCATTTCTGAGACCTTTGACCTGACTCTCCATCCATGGACCAGGAGAAGCTAGCAACGTCACACAGGAAACGGAAGGGAACATGAAAACATGCACGCGTGTCGAGTATTTTCATGGGAGTGGGAGTGCACACAAAAAAGGATCATGCGGTGGGCATGCATGCTGTAGTGCACGGCGCTCTACTGGTTTTTGTCATTTCGAGCAAAAGATTTCATGTTGGCAGCATGCGTGCCTGCGCATCCATAGGACCATTTTCTTTCTCGTGTGTATGAAGTACTATCTGTGTAAACGCATGTCTCCTCTTACCGTCACTAATGCTTTCCTTTAATTTTTGACATGAAATTGTACCCTGGAACGTTTATATGTGGAATTAATCCTTTTTTTTACACGGCCTGCCAGTATGTAGCTGAAGTTCAACAAAAGTTTGTAGTACTACGTTAATCACTTGCCATCCAGTGATGTGATCCAGAGACTGTCAACGCATGTTAAAAGAATCGATCGAGTTACGTCTCACCAAAAGACACTCCTCGTGTTCCTGTGTAAAGCTGCTGAACTCGCAGCTCTGCTAGATTAACGAACCAATAATATGGGGCAGGGTTTGCAGCACAGCAGCAGCAGGTAGCCTGAGAGGCCTGGGCTGCTGATGGCCGCTGCAGGCAAGCATGCCCCCCAGGACCCAGGAGGAGGTGTCACATCCATGGCCATGACTTTTCCATCCTACTAGCCTGACTCCCGCTATGCTTTGGTGAACGAGACTTTTCCCTCTCTTTTGTGTCAGCACTCACTACTCGATCTGCCCGGGCGCTCGGTCATCTGCGAAGCCAGTGGCGGACCCAGCATTTTTTCGCCGGGTGTGCATACAAAAAAATTTTGACCACTATTTTGATAGAAAAAATATAAAAATTACCAATGCATGATAAAAAATCTTGATATCCTTGTTGCTTATTTTTTTTTTAGGAAAAACATGTTTATTTGTGTCAAGAACCCAAAAAGACAGCTCACAAAGATTGTTTACTTGATCAGGGACCGAAATCTAAATACTAAAGCACATATAACAAATAAGAGTCATTCGGTATTCCGGTCATGGTGGCATTGGCATATTAATTGGTAGGAGTGGCGTGATTACTTGATTAGCTAGGGATATTTTGGCGGTTGTGTGCTGCTTTCCAATTCACACTCCGCATCCTGGTCAGGTGCTACTTACACAGCCGAGTCGGTAATTATCAACGGAGAGTGAGCTTCAGCTGTGACCCCATTCCACGAGGGCGAGCCAGCCAAGGAGCGATGCAGACGCATTGTGGAACACACAAAGTCGAAGAAATCACACAAACGATCGTTCCTAGGTTGAATCAACAAGCAAACTTTCTCCTGAGCACCTCCATGGCTTAGACTTTTGGACCATTAGCAAACTACTTAAAAGATTTATGGCCAAAATCCAGGGTAGTCCAAGGACCACCTGGACTACCCCTTGGATCCGCCCCTGTGCGAAGCCCAGTGCTTAGACTAGCACTAGTATCATCCACTTACAAGTATTTAGCTAGGTTTGTAGTGACTGTATGAGCAGCAAAAAGCTCCGTGCTTGAAATTTTTTATGAAGATATCAAATTATTAAACTCCGTAATGGAAGAGAGGGTAAATTCGATTCAAGCTGGTTTGAGATTAATGATGGCAAGTTCATCGTATTTGCGTGTGGAAGGTTAGTCTAGCCGGCCCTATTTTACAAAAGAGTTGGGTTTCAATTTTCCTCCGTTGAAGATGATGGCGACGGTGGTGTATGGTGAGATGGCCATGTTCGTTCAGATTGGAGTTTTATCAATGTCATATCCGTTTGGGATGGTGATCTAAGATGGTACTAGAATTTATGGGGTTTTTTTTTTCTAAATTTCTTATCTCCCATCAATGAAGTTGGCATTGTTTGGGTGGCTTATGCAATCACGGGATGTAATATGCGTTAATATCAATGAAATTCCCTTTTCTCAGAAAAAGTATTTTTTCCCTTGAGGTTTAATGTTGGGAGTATCTGGTTCGTTAATCAAGCCACGAAATGACTTGCAATGAAACAGAAACGGACTGGCCCGCCAGTTTTTAAATGGTTGGGCCACGTTAACATCGGCCCAGTAGTGGAGAAATAACTATGGGCTTTCCTGCGTACTCCCCAACCGGCCCGCGTCCCTGCTCTGAAATTTTTGCACGAAAATAGTGAAAATAGTGCCGTGCCGTTCCTGCGTTCTCCGCCCCGCGTTTTCGGGAGAAACAGCAGCGTCCGCGTGATTGTCACACGAATATCCCAACCGCCAGGTGGCGAGAGCCATACTACACGAAACGAGACCTTGAATCCAGTACGATATCGATCGGGTCTCCTCTGCATTTTATTTGTCCCTGACTGACAACCTGAACCTTCAAAAGAGCCCTCGGCGTCGATCGTAGACCGCCTGCTGCTAAGCTGCAGTTCTCGGGACCAATCGACGATGAAGATCAGGCTCGCCGCGCTCGTGGCCGCCGTCGCGGCGGCGGCGTTCCTGGTGTCCCTGGACGACTCGCAGCGCGACGTGCCGGTGCTGGAGATACGGGACAGCGACGCCGCCTTCGAGCTGATCGCCATGGACGGCGGCGCGACGGGGCCGGAGAGCGTGGCGTTCGACGCCCACGGTGGCGGGCCGTACACGGGCGTGTCAGACGGCCGCGTCCTCAGGTGGCTTCCGGGTGAGCGGCGGTGGGTCGAGCACTCGTCCTCCTCCGCGCCGGAACTGTAAGTTCAGCTGTCTTCTGAACTTCCATTCAGTTCACTCTGATCGGTCCCCTGCAATTCAGTTCCACGATCCAAGACGCTCTCTGTTGTGCACTTAAACATCCACGACGCAATTCAGATCCAAGTACAGTGATGTACTTACCCTAAAATTGATTCGAATGTCAGGGTGGGTGCTCCGACCGTCGTGCGAAAATTTACGTGCATCAAAGTTCCGTAAAAAAAATTGCTTCCACGGTTCTTCAAAGCCACCTTGCATTATTACTCTAGCACGATTTGGTGGCGGGTGTTATCGCACACATCACCGAGCAGAGAGGACAGTGTTTTGCGACGACTACACTCGCATGCCACCAAATACTGCACTGTAACGTCTTTGTCTCTTTATGCACGGTCACGGTCGTAAGACGTTCCCGCTTAACTGCCAACCACGCAGCCACGCCATGCTCTGACCGTATAGATACGCAGAATCTTCTCATGTCTCATCTGATAACCCTGATGTGTTTTCAAGAAAAATAATTAATATCACGGGCTTAGCCTTGCAAGTCTGCAGAATGAATGAAATCTCGGTTAGTTGCTATACGCCTATACGTCGCCATTTTCTTCTTATTACGTGATAAACATTGGTTAGGCGTGAAATCTGTGCTGCCTAGTGCTATAAACACTGGTTAGCAAATGATAAGGCTAGGATTCAAGCAAATCAGTAGCGGTTGCCTGTTGCAACCGTGAGACAGGAACTGGCATGCACCGGGACGACGGGACACGAGGCGCACGCTCCCAGTGATCCTAGCTATACCCAACAGGAGGGCCACGCTTGCATTTAGCTCAGCGTTGTGTCCTTGTGTGCAGCCACTCACCTCATCCATCGTATGCTATAAAAATCCAAGCCCATACTCGATCCGCATACTTGGGTGCACGCACGTTCCAGCGGTAGCTCACCTAGCAGCTTGCGTTGCACAGTGCTGAATTTACTCTGCTTGCCGGCCCTGCTTCTCGATCTCCCGATGCGCACGAAGCTGTGGGTGTTCGCCGGCCTCGTCGCGGCGGCGGTCGTCCTCTCGCTCGACTCGCGCAGCGACGTGAGGCTGCTGGAGATAAGGGATGGTGACGTGGAGCTCGTCCCGCTCGACGGCGCCGCGGGGCCGGAGAGCGTCGTGTTCGGCGAAGGCGGCGAGGGGCCGTTCACGGGGGTGTCGGACGGCCGGGTCTTGAGGTGGCGGCCGGCGGAGCGGCGGTGGGAGGAGCACTCTTGCTCGGCGCCGGAGCTGTAAGTTTGGCGATCAACCTCTGTTGCCTGCTATCTTCTCTGATTTTACGCGAGAGAGAAAAAAAACTCTTTGTTGTGCTTTGTGTGATGGAATGAGATTGTTCAGAGCTATGGTTGGGCCGTCTAATTCATTGTGATTATAACACTGATCGTGCCATCTTTTTTCCCGGAAAATGACTGATAAGCTCACGGTATAACTCGATTTGAGCCACCCATACCTGGAACAGAAACACGTATGATGCCATTTGTTTGTCCTTTACGCATTGAGCATCTTCAGAGACTTAGCAAACTGGAGTCAAGTATTCTTACTTACCAAACTGGAGTCAATGATTCCTAGCCGGGTGTGACCAATCATGAGAAATCTGGTTGCTTCATATAGATGTGAGCTATATTTAGTGTTTAGCTGAAAGCCAAAAAACAAGTAGGTGTCATGAATAAAGGTAGACTGTACAAGCAGTATGATATCTCTTATGCTAGCATCTTTGAATTAATCAATGATGAGAACAGGGACCCGATTAATCAACATACGGCTATGCTCAGCTATTCTATCTCACGCACTGCTCCTCATTGATGGCTGACTTTTATAGAGAAACTGACGAAAAATTGAAGCCTGAATTATAACATGTGCAGGTTGGAGAGTTGCAGAGGATCTCGGGACCCAGGCCAGGAGCATGAGTGTGGGCGTCCACTGGGCCTCAAGTTCAATAACGAGACAGGAGAATTGTATGTGGCAGACGCGTATCATGGGCTGAGAGTGGTTGGCCCAGATGATAAAGTGTCCAGGCCGCTCGTGCGTGAGTGGCAGGGGACCCGCCCATTCAGCTTCGCCAACGGCATCGAGATCGACCACAAAACGGGAGCCATCTACTTCACCGAGACCAGTACAAGGTTTCAGAGACGGTAAGCACAAAGTCTATCAGTTTCACTTTTTACTGCAGCATAAATTCTGCTCGACTGTTCCTTGACGATGGAAAATCCTACTAGTACTTTCATAAAGGGACATCATTGTCGACCTAAAGGGTGAAACTTTCATATGCAGAGAGTTCTTGAGTATAGTCATCTCCGGAGACAAGACTGGCAGATTGCTGAAATATGATCCCAAGAACAACCATGTCGAAGTCTTGGTTGATGGTCTAGCGTTTCCTAATGGCTTGGCTATGAGCTCCGATGGCACTTACCTACTCCTTGGTGAAACTACAACAGGCAAAATTCTAAAGTACTGGATCAAGACGGCGAAAGCTTCAACCATGGAAGAAGTCGTGCAATTGTCCTGGTTTCCGGATAACATCAAGTGGAGCCCTAGAGGAGGGTTCTGGGTCGGTCTCCATGCCAAGAGAGGGAAGATTGCCGAGTGGTCGATTTCTTACCCATGGCTAAAGAGATTGATCTTAAAGTTGCCAATGCGCCATGTCCAACGCGTCTCAACGCTTTTGAGCCAGCTTGGTCGGCAAGTGATAGCACTGAGATTGAGCGAGGAAGGGAAAACAATAGAAGCGGTAAGTGTTCATGGTGATGTTCAGAAGGTTTTCAAGTCCGTCAGTGAAGTGGAGGAAAGAAATAGGAGCTTATTTATAGGTTCTGTTACTTCACCTTTCCTTGGAGTGTACCGCTTGTAGAATCATAAAGTTTGCATTCTGTATATAGTCTTAATAGAGGAAAGCAAATTATACTATAGGCATGGCAACAAACTCGTTTTCATCATAGAGTTCTGTCGTCGCTCGAATAATCGAGAGAACGGCAAATATTTGGTTCGAGGAACAACGATCAATCGAGGTATCGATTTAGGGCACACAGAGAGTTTTTATACCGGTTCAGGCCTCCCGAAGGATAATAACCCTACGTCCAGTGTATGTCGTGTTGAATATGGTGGTGTGTATGATCTATGATCTGATCTTCGTCCCTCCTCTCATCGGAGGGTTACATGTATATTTATAGTCCCTGTTACCGCCTCTAGGAGTCCTTGCCTTGTTCTACAAGACTTCCGATCTATAGTAACAGATTCGGAGTCTATCTACAAGCTTCCTTTCGTGCGATACAAGTCTTCGGAAAATACCAAATTAAGTCTTCGGGAATATCTGAAAATATGGGTTACGACATAAGCCCCCGAACATGTCACTTGGCTGATTCGTCTTTGATACGAAGAGGTCTTCATCTTCATGCGAACTTCTGACAAGGGATATGTTCTGTACTGAGCACACATACTTCAGATATTCCTCAGGAGATTCTTCATGCTTGTGTATCACTTCATGAATTAATCCTTCAATAAGCTAACATCACTATGTGTCTTCGGGAAACCATCTTCATGAGAAAGTCTTCGAAAGATAGTCTTCGTAGAGAGAGTCTTCGTAGAGAGAGTCTTCAGAGAGAGAGTCTTCAGAGAGAGAGAGTCTTCAGAGAGAGTCTTCGGAGAGAGAGTCTTTGGAGAGAGAGTCTTCGGAGAGAGAGTATGTACCCGAACTCTCGCGTCTTCAACGGCATAGGGAAATAAGGTCTTCTGATGAAAGAATGCCATATGTATCTTCAAAAATCTCGACGTGCAAAATCTCGATGTCTTCAATTATTCAAAGCTTGTATAATTCTGGCGAAGCCCCCGAGCTGGTGTTTTATAGAAAAGATCGCAGCTAGGAGCCACCTTACTTCTGTAGGTTATTGTAATTAATCCTCCTATAAGCCGTTTGATAGAACTCGAAGTTCCTGCTTGTAGGAAAAATAATAAAAACATGTTGGCCAATGTCTTCTGAGATCAATAAGCATGTGGCAGCTAGGAGCCACATCATCCAAATTCTTCGAAAGAATAATCAAAATTTTCAGGCTCTTGCAACGATATTGTGGTTGAGTTCAGTAGCGCCATAGACTAGTCTTCATTGTGTCTTATGTGTTGCCGGGCGAGTCGTAGAGGCAGCCCCCAGCGAACAAGTACATAAGAGGTACAGGCTTGAGTCGTGGCAGTCTTCAGCAGCAAGCGAATAAGTGAACGGCGAGTCAACATCACGCCGGTATCCTCAGGAGAGTAGAGTGGGCATCTTCTGAGCGAACGCGTGCATGTAGGACAGCAGCCTCCATTTTGTGTCATCATGATCTTCAAATTGCAGAACCATATATATCTTTGAGAGACAATAATCTTCAGAAAAGATTCTTCTTCGTTGCTTGGTCAAACTGCTACAGCTTCAGAGATCAATTCAGTTCATGAAACTTCCTTGCTTCTCTTGCTATATATTAGCTCAATCATCAGACGTGTAGAACTCTCCAGGATGGATTAATATATGCAGATATATACCAGACATATTGGTTGATAACCCAGCTGCACGCACATACCGCATGTCTTGCAAGAAATCAGAGCTTAGTTTATACTCACAATCGGCGACACAGCCTCAAACTCATCCGTGTGACCTGATGGGCCTGGAGCTGAGAGCTCATGCGTGACGGTGAGACGACGACCAGGAACGAGGTAGTATAGCAACCAGGGGCTCTTATATGTCGGTGTGGTGCTGCATTCTCATATGAATATACACCAGCTGCAGGTTCTTATCTGACCGTGACGGCATAAACCAGAGTCGACCTTGCTGGTATCTTCAAAAGTTTTCTGTCAAATGCCTTGCGAACAGTATTTTGATAAACTTCGTAATGAAATATGCATCTTCTTCTGATTCTGCACGAGAAATCCACTGCCGCAGCCTTGTACTAGTTATATCTTTGATGAAAAACTTTTCCAATGCTGTCTTGTGTATGGCAGAATACTTCACGTGCTTGCATAACTTGGGCTCTTGTATGCCAGTGTCTTCATATATACAGTTCGGTGATAGCTTCCATAAGAAATAAAGCAACTGATGTATATAAAATAAATTTCCGCCTTGAACTATATGAAATCCAGAGAATGGGCATATATGTGGAGCCCCCTGCTTTTCTGTATACAGTGATAACTGAATGCAGGAAAGTAATAAATCTGTAAAATGCGCATTCTAGTAAATAAATAAATACCAGAGATGCATCCTGAGTATGTTCCTTGATAGGAAATCCAATTAGCTGTATAACATTTTACTTTGCACTGGGCAAGTTATGTTTCAAGCTAATTAGCTGTCAACTGTAAATACATGTAGAACTAACTCATTGACGCTTAACTTTGCTTATAGCAAGCTACGTTTGAGATTAGCCACAAGATTGGGGGTTGTCGATGACTCTGTTCCTTGATAGGAAGTATGATTAGCTGTATAACATTTTACTTTGCACTTGGCAAGTTATGTTTCAAGCTAAATAATATAGGGTGTTGATCATGCAACGTGGCCTGAAGTTGGCACTTATAACCAGATGGCTAAGGCTCTTACTTCAGACACTCGGGGAGACTTACGAAACTTATGAACCATCGGCAGCTATCGTGTAGCACCGTATGACATAAGACTTGCAGTCTGTTGGGTGGTTGATCGTGCAACCGGCCTAGGGAGAGCCACTTATTAACCTCATGGGCTAAGGGTCCCTCGCTAGAACGTCATGGGGTCAATTAACTTATGAACCACAGTGTGGCTAAGCCTTATGACGGGATCTTGCCTGAAAAGGCTGTTCGTACCGATGCCCTATAACCCTCATGTGGCTAGGACACCAGCCAAACTAGTAGACCGACCTGGGTCAGCCTTTTCCATGTTGAATGGAAGTTGATATGACTGAAAAGTCAATAATCCGTAGAACAATAATCAATGTCAATGATCCGAGTAATCTGTCAATAAATATATGTAGAGCCAATATAATGACCAATGATAAATATCCGATAGCCAGTGAGATGACCAAATATGAATTTGAATTCCAGAGATGAATATCTCAATTATGAATAAGATTCCGGATGAATATCCCAATAATCAATATATTCTGGATGAAAATCCTGATGATTCCGGATGAATATCCCAATAATCAATATATTCCGGATGAAAATTCCGATGATAAATGAATGCCAGGGATGAATATCCAGATAACCAATAAAGTGTCCAGAGACTAATATCCTGCTTAGATAATCAGCTAGAGAATAGGGCTAGAGAAATCCCTGTTTACTGATAATGGGCAAGAATATGTATTCTGTAATAAATAAAAGCTTTCTGCTATGTTGTGTACTTAATCGTGCAGCTAACATGTGCACAAATTAAATAAATACTTGAAGTAGCACGTGCAGAAAATATAAATATGGGGCTGCTCAATGCTCTCTACTTATGACTGCTGAAATATGCATGTAGAGAAAAAAAGCAGACGTAATACAGAATAAAATAATAAAAGAGAGCGATTTATTTGGCTTATCTGGAGCCTGAGTCGTTCGAAGAGTTGTTCTGGATGCTTTGACAATCGGCTTGGGATCTTCGGGATTATTAGTAGCCTCCGAGCGTAGTTTCTGGAATTGACGATCCGGTACCGACGATATGTTGTTCGTCTTCGGAACATCCCGACATCGTCAGCTGGGTCGACATCTCTCCATCGCTCCGTCAGGACTGCGTGAAACTTCCGATGTGGTCTTGTGGTACTCGGCGAGTTTCACACCAACAATTCCGAAGATGCCAAGTACATGCGTAAACAGTCAACAAAGATCAAGTCTTTGATTAGCATGATATTAAGACAAAAGTGATGTACATGGCCAAAATAATGCACATCCGTCTTTGCTTAATAAATAAATCTGAAGTGACGCCAAATATTGAAATCGGCATGTTATGCAATATGGAAGATAAAATTAATAAAGAATAAATCTTCCCTTTTATCGTAGGAGGTCTTCGGAATTGGTTTGAGCACGTTTCAACATGCTTGTCGTTCTGATCATAGAACAGCTCGGCGAACATGCTGCTGGGCTCCCGATGACAGCTGAGACTCCCGATGAATCATCTTGTACGCCCGATCATGTCGGGTTTCCGATGACCTCTCGCTTCTCTTCGGCAGCAATAGCCAAGTTCCGATGAGGCAAATTTTGATGCACATGGTGTGGGATCAACAAAGATCAGGCTTGCCGAACTCCTCCCAATGGCCTGCACTCCCGACGACAGATTTTTACTGTGCTGCCTGACAAGCTTGAAGCCTCGGGACTTGTAGAAGATGGATTAATCAACTTGTATTCCGAGTCGAACTCATCGGGCTGGGTTTCGCCGGCTTGATCTTGTGACGGACGCGAGAGTCGTCGCGGATCTGTTGCGGCAGCTTGCAGATGTCTTGTTGGCGTGACTCGACGAGTTGCACCTTCTGGTTATCGTCGATTTGTCCAGGACGCGAACACGCGCCGCCGAAGATTTGCTTGAAATTTCTGATGCTCTAGACAGACCCTCAGCGCTGTCCCCCTACCTGGCGCGCCTCTGTCGTCGCTCGAATAATCGAGAGAACGGCAAATATTTGGTTCGGGGAACAACGATCAATCGAGGTATCGATCTAGGGCGCACAGAGAGTTTTTTTATACTGGTTCGGGCCTCCCGGAGGATAATAACCCTACGTCCAGTGTTTGTCGTGTTGAATAGGGTGGTGTGTATGATCTACAATGCAATGTCTCCTCTCATCGGAGGGTTACATGTATATTTATAGTCCTGTTACCGCCTCTAGGAGTCCTTGCCTTGTTCTACAAAACTTCCGATCTATAGTAATAGATTCGGAGTCTATCTACAAGTTTCCTTTCGTGCGATACAAGTCTTCGGAAAATACCAAATTAAGTCTTCGGGAATATCTGAAAATATGGGTTACGACAAGTTCAATTCAATGCTAGTTCATGAATGTAATTGTTTTCTCAGTTCCAGGAATGAGACTTTGAGACACGAGAGCATCATGATTAAGTTAAGCTAAACATGTTCAAACCATGAATGAAAAAGGTTCTATATAAGGATCCACATGGTTTTCACTCTCTTTTTACCATTAGCATAGCTGACATAGTAAATGTTTTGAGCCGAATGCATTTTAATTGGTTAAATTATTTATGGTGAAACATGTCCAACCCATTTTGAGTTTTCTAACTCAGCAGTTATATTTCATAAGACTAAGGGTGCGTTTGGATCACTTTAGAGGGTGCTGTAGCAGTCACATCAAAGATGCCGGCAGCATTTATGTGTACTAAACAAAGTCAAATTACAAAACTAAGTTCAGGACCCCATCTATTTCGCGAGACGAACGTAATGAGGGTAATTAAGCGGCGATTAGACGATGGTTACTGTAGCATCACTGTGTCAAAACATTGCTTAATTAGGCTCGTTAGATTCGTCTCGAAAATAACGCCCGTTTGCAGAAAGGTTTTGTAACTAAATTTTATTTAGTACCCCTAAATAGTAAGATTCTTTTTACTTTAGAGGGGTATAAACTTTAGAGGGTGTTTTATAGGGGATCCGAACGGGGCCTAAGTGTGCATACCTACTATGTTTTGGGGAAAAAAAAGTTGAGATAATACTTTCTGGTCTGTTCTAAGTAAAACACTATATGCAACGTGGTAGCCACGACTACTGTTTGATCTGTCCAAGTGAATTGCTACATGCCTTCGAAAAAAAAAAATGCTACACTGCTTTTGATTTGATCCATATATCCGGTCCTTCACTCCTGTACTTATCCGAGACCCACAGATGCAATACGCGTTCGTTGGTTGGATTGCTGAATCAGCTGGACCAGGCCGACGGCAAGTTGTGAGGAGTACAGACTACACAGTACAATCGCATTTTATTGCAGTGTCTTTTGTATGTTCGTCGCGCCTACAAAAAGTCAGAAGTGTGCAACTCAACCCCGCTCCGTGGCGCCTGCGTAATCTCACCCGTCCAGATCAGGATACAATCTGTCCGTCTCATCCTCTGCTCAGCAGTCAGCACTCTGCTCCCGTGTAAGATTGCTCTTCTTTTCCAAATCGCATTCCTCTCCCTTGATTAATTAAGCTTAACCCGCCGCTGAGGCCGCCGCCGTTTCCTAAAACCCCGTCCCCTTAGAGAGGCTCCGAGCCGGCGACTCCGGCGACCATGGCGTCCTCCTTCCTCTCCTCCTCCCCTAAACCCTACTGCTCTTCCAAACCCCTCAACCCCAACCGCGCGACGTCCCCAACCCAAACCATCTCCTCCTCCCGCGCCGCCGCCGCCACCCCCCGCTTCCCCGTCAATGGCCTCTCCGCCGCCGCCGCCGTCAAAACGAACCATACCGCCGGCAGCCACCGCATCCGCACGCTGCCCCGCGCGGTCCGCGCCTCCCTGCCGCGTCGGCCGGAGTACATCCCCAACCGCATCGACGACCCCAACTACGTCCGCATCTTCGACACCACGCTCCGCGACGGGGAGCAGTCCCCGGGCGCCACCATGACCAGCGCCGAGAAGCTCGTCGTCGCGCGCCAGCTCGCGCGCCTCGGCGTCGACATCATCGAGGCCGGGTTCCCGGCCTCCTCCCCCGACGACCTCGACGCCGTGCGTTCCATCGCCATCGAGGTCGGGAACACGCCGGTCGGGGACGACGGCCACGTCCCCGTCATCTGCGGCCTCTCCCGGTGCAACAAGCGGGACATCGACGCCGCCTGGGAGGCCGTGCGGCACGCGCGGAGGCCCAGGATTCACACGTTCATCGCGACCAGCGAGATCCATATGCAGCATAAGCTCAGGAAGATGCCCGAGCAGGTCGTGGCGATTGCCAGGGAGATGGTGGCGTACGCCCGCAGCCTCGGTTGCCCCGATGTCGAATTCAGTCCTGAGGACGCTGGCAGGTATTATTTCTGATGTGTTGGAGATTTAGTTGATATGTTAGGATAAAATTGGAAACTGTAGCTGCAAGGAAGGTCCTAACATTTTGGTAAATAGAGAGTTCCATCTGGTTTGAAACTTCCATCTGACGTAATTGAATAATTCCCCAAAATCAAAATCTATAAGTAATCTAGTATACACCACCAAAGAAGTCCAAATTCAGTGAAACAGAGTGATTTTGAAGCAAACCAATGCAAGTTGAAACAGAGTGATTCTGAACCAGTGCAAATTGAAACAGAGTGATTCAGAACCTGTAATCTATATAATATCATGTTCTGAGTCTCTTATAGTTGGGAAAGTAGTTTTTGGTGACTTTAATATACTGTTGAGAAAAGGATGGCAAGAATTTTCTACACCCTGGAAGTAATTTTCTTCCCAGGTCAACACATGGTAATAGTTATTATATACCAAAGTTTTGCACCCGTGTTGGTCTCTAATTTTCACTTGTGACTAGTAAGCTTATTGGTGCATCGAAATTATGGTTTTGGATAGGCCAACTTATTGCTGCCAAAAATATGCGCTTAAAAATATTTTTTTCCCCTATGCTAATGGCTGCGATATGATAATTGTTACTTTACCATCCAGGTCAAATCGGGAGTTTTTGTATCATATACTCGAGGAAGTCATAAAAGCCGGGGCAACAACTCTTAACATACCAGACACTGTTGGATACACTCTTCCTTATGAATTCGGGAGTTTAATTGCTGATATAAAAGCAAACACTCCTGGGATCGAAAATGCTATCATTTCCACTCACTGCCAGAACGACCTTGGTCTTGCTTCTGCCAACACATTGGCGGTACTACCTTTTTCCTTATGTACTTCTAGTTTCTTGTAATTTGTCACATCATTCTATCGTCATGGCGCTACTAATTTGATTTATCTTTAGGGTGCTCGTGCAGGAGCAAGGCAGTTAGAGGTGACTATTAATGGTATCGGTGAAAGAGCTGGAAATGCTTCCTTGGAGGAGGTGAGATCCTATATGCAGACAAATTTACAAATTCACTTTAATGATTGTAGAAAATTAATTTGAATTTGATCTGGTATGGTATTTTCTGATGTCTAATATTTTCTGACACCTTATCAGGTTGTCATGGCAATTAAATGTCGTGGAGAACTCTTAGGTGGCCTCTATACCGGAATTAATTCCCAGCATATCACTATGACAAGCAAAATGGTACAAATAGTTGTTTCTTGTCTTGTTTGTGTTGGTTTTGGTATGTTTTGCATTTTTCCGGTGACTGAAATTTCTTGTGCAAATGGTTCAACTATTCTAGGTGCAAGAGCACAGTGGACTTATTGTACAACCACACAAAGCTATTGTTGGTGCCAATGCCTTTGCTCATGAAAGTGGAATTCACCAGGTAAAGTATTTTTTACCATTGCAGTGGAATGGTAGTTTTTATTTTTACCACTGCTCCATTTCATGTCCTTTGATCCTACTTACCATTATCTTATTTCTGCATTCTCTAAACGTTTCTGGGATGAAAGATTTATTATTGATGTGCAAATTCTGATAACTGCTGATCTCACTGATATATTTTTTCACTTTTTTTTTTCTTCGATACCATGTTTGTTCTAGAACTGAAAGGGTTCTTTATGTTCACTGTTCTTTCATTTTGTTTTGTAGGATGGAATGCTTAAATACAAAGGAACTTATGAAATAATATCGCCTGATGATATTGGCTTAACACGTGCAATGAGTTTGGTATTGTTCTAGGAAAACTCAGGTATCATGCTGAATTTGATTATAATCCTGCTCAAACACATTAATATTGTTATCCAGTGATAAATTAGGTTCATTTTGAGAATCTCATCCATAGCTATGTTTTCTGGTCTTGCTTTTCAGTGGAAGGCATGCTGTGAGATCCAAGCTAGTGGAGGTACAACTTGGATAATTTTATTTTGTTTCCTAGATACAACTGGATGTCTTGTTTTCATGTTCGTACTGTTTTCAACTTTGAAGTGACATTCGCGTTGTCCAAACTGTAGCTCGGATATGAAATCAATGACCAGGAATTTGAAGATTTCTTCAAGCGCTACAAAGAGGTTGCAGAGAAGAAAAAGGTGATCCTTCATCTGTAGTACTCTGTTTCTTTTTTTTTTTGACACCTAGTACTCTGTTTCTTTAGTGAGTCTTTCTATCTTTTGTTCTTGTGTTTCTAGAAATTGTAGTTGTTGACTGGTAAGTTTCACTTTTGTTTTCTTTTGCCGTTAGAAACTTTATTTATTTTCTCAGTGAACCTTTACATTTCCTATGAGAGCTATATTTGTTTGAATACTTGGTTTTTTTTTGTATTTTCAGTTATCATCATGAGTACCTGTAATTTCAGACATCTACTATGCATAAAAGTTGACCATTTAGCTTTACTCTCTGTAGCGCGTAACTGATGAAGACATCGAAGCATTATTGTCAGATGAGATATTTCAGCCTAAGGTTATCTGGTCCCTTGTTGATGTTCAGGTATAATTAAGCTGCAGTTGACATATGTTTCGTTTAATGGAAAAAGTTGATTTGTTTGGCTTGGAATAATATCTAGCTATTTGCAGGCAACATGTGGAACCCTTGGTTTATCTACAGCAACTGTCAAACTGATAGGTCCTGATGGCGAGGAAAAAATAGGATGTTCAGTTGGAACAGGTCCAGTTGATGCAGCTTACAAAGCTGTTGACCAAATCATCCAGGTTGGTTACATTCTTGTTCCTTCTTGGCCAATTATAATTTTTTACCGCTATGATAATCTACTATAGGAAATGTACCTTGATCAAGAATTAGCATGGAATTCATCTGAAGGGAATAGATGGCCCATTGTGGTGTTAGAACTTAGAAATGAACTACCTGTAATGACTTTTAGCTTGTTAATATCAACAATTATCAGAATATCGACTCTAAGGATATTTAGTAATTGGCAGCTCTAGAAAATGCTGCTATTTGGTTGTTAAAGCACAACCTGGTTTGGCTCCTATTTGGTTGTAGCAGAGATAGAACTTTTGGTGAAAGCCAGGAATAGATCTAGTGCCTCTTAGACTCACCTTAATTTATTTCATGGACTTTATGTGTGGAAACCAGAGATACTTGTTACATAGGAGTTCACTTCAATTTGCAGATTCCAACAATTCTCCGAGAATATAGTATGACTTCAGTCACGGAAGGTATTGATGCAATTGCAACAACTCGAGTGGTTGTCAGTGGAGATGTGAGCAGCAATAGCAAACATGCTTTGACTGGTCAATCCTTCAGCCGTTCGTTCAGGTTACATTTCTTTCTAATATGTTTCCATTTGACTTTAGGCGACTATTTTCCCAACTATGTTGCTATCTGTTATTCTGTTCTTCTTAACTCGTCCTTATGTTTTTTTGACTTCAGCGGGAGTGGGGCAGATATGGACATTGTTGTGTCTAGTGTCCGAGCTTACCTAAGTGCCGTGAACAAGATGTGCAGTTTTGTTGGTGCTGTAAAAGCCGGTAGCGAAGTACCTGCGAACCAAAGCGTTTAGACCACCGAATGAGCCTTGAGCCTTTTGGTCTTCAAAAATGGTTGAGCCTGGCATTAGTAACAGGCTGGTGGATGGAATTGGTTTTCCATGTCACATCTTTCGGATGCTCTGCTCTTGTGGAGGATCGTCTCATTGGCTTGTAACATGCAGGAAGTTTTGGGCTTAGTTATGCCGTGTACAATTTGTATCTTATAAACTGCACTGTTCCTCCAGTAATAAAGAAGCAATAAATAATTTGTTGGAAATTGTTTAACTTGGTTTGAGGCATCTTACCCTGATTAATTTGTTGGGCTTAGTTTAATTTGCAAGATTTCCAACTACGCAAATCCAAGAACGCAGGACGAACTGGATTCAGAGTCATGTCCTAGTCGTCTGCACTGGGAACTGCAAGGCCCAATGCCGAGCGGGACTCGTGATCAGATTTTTTCAACCTGCTGCTCGCACGCCCTATGTATCATTCAAATCACGCGATCAAGATTTTCCTTCTGCTCTGGAGCAGCGACCAGATGGATGACGGCGATTATCAGGAGGACGCGCAGTGGGATGACGATATTTTGGCGGGTTTTGATCGTGCTGGGTACGTGTTGGCTTTTCGGGATGGTGTCACGTACATGGACGGCCACATATTTCCCCCGCTGAGGTTCCGGGGTGGTGTCGCGTACCTTGACCTCCCGGACGGCGGGTTCGGCGCCGTCCCGGCCTTGGGCGCCGCCGTCGCCGCTCTGCCGAAGACGGCGGCGAGTGAGAGCCAGCTGGCGGCGGAGGAAGAGTGCGTGGTGTGCATGGAATGCTACGAGGCGGGCGCGGCGGTGAAGACGATGCCCTGCTCGCACGGCTTCCACGAGCGCTGCATCGTCGAGTGGCTCTATGTCAGCCGCCTCTGCCCGCTCTGCCGCTTCGCGCTGCCAGCTGCGGTGTAATAAGCGATCTTGACGTTCTTTTTGTTCCCGTATCGGATGACCAAATGTTTCGAACGTGCGCCGTTGTAAGTGTCAAGGACGTGGTGTTCTTTTAAAAGATATATAGGGGTCCCTTTCACCTAGAACGGGTCAAAGCGTAGCGTAGGACGAACTGGAGTTCCGATCGCCCAACCAAACATAAGAAACGCTGCGCCGCCCGGCCGATTGGGGCTCTGGATCGGATCGGTCGACTTGATACATAGGTGATAGGTCCCAAGCCTCGTCAGCTTATTTAGTGCGCGCTGCCTGCTATAGGTCCTCCCTGGCCCGTTCATCTCGTCTCCGCGCCGCGCGCTGCCTTTTCGCTGAAGAAAGAAGAAACCAAAAAAGAACGGCGACGACGGCTACTCTCGGATGGATGCCGACCTGCCTCAGACACCGTCGTCGTCGACGATGGAGCCGTTCTTCACACACGGCGCCCCGGAGGAGTTCATGAACGAGGTTTTTCCGGCGCTCCTGCGTCGTCTAGCTCGTGCCTCGCGGCCGATGCTCCACTTGGGCGCCCCCGAGTCCCGCCGCGACAGGGCGCTAACACTTGTGAGCGTGTGGACACAGCAGGAAGGGTACCTGTACGGCGGCGACGGCGACGACATCGACGGCGCGTACGGGGACGGCGGGTTCGGCGCCGTCCCGGCCTCGGGCGTGGCCATCGCCGGCCTGCCGGAGAGGACGGTGGGCGAGAGCGAGTTCGCGACGGAGAAAGCAGAGTGCGCGGTGTGCCTGGAGGGTTACGAAGCTGGCGCGACTCTGAGGATGATGCCATGCTCGCACGGCTTCCACGAGAGCTGCATCTTCGGCTGGTTACGCGTCAGCCGCCTCTGCCCGCTCTGCCGCTTCGCCTTGCCGGCTGAGGAAGATGGTGAGGATGGATGACGATAGCCAAGAACAGAGGGGCATCTGTTATTGTTTCAGTTGTGTCGATGAAGCCAAACATAAAGAACAAGAGTTAGTAGCGCAATTGTGATGTTATTGCGAAGAACACAAAATTAATAGGGTGCCTTCGTTGCGGTGTGAAGAACGCACGCCACGTTTGAAGAATTGTCCATCTAGCTCAGAACAGAACATGATGACTCTGTATTCTTTCGTTAATCATGTCGATGCATCTTACAACCTCATCACTCTCTCGTTAATCATGTCCATTGATGTGATGCGTTGTTAAACTGACGACCCGTGACGAATTTCCTATCAATTTTTGCCTGAAATCCGCCAAGAAGCGCAGGCGTACATGGACTCGGAATCGTTTTCCGAATCGGTCGAACGCGACGCCCCCCATCCGAGTCTGAAACGGATCGAACTGCCGCCGACTTGATAGGTGGTGTCGCACGCGTCGTCAAAAGGAGGACGCGCCCCCGTCTCGCTCACAGACCATCCATCTTCTCCGCACGAGCGCATCGGGGCGAGAAGCATGGACTACGGCGCCGCGGCCTCAGCTGGCATGTCGCGTCCGCCCCAGCCAGCAGAGCCCTTGAACGAGGAGGCGTTGTTCGACCGCATGGTGCGCCTGGTTCTCTCGTCGCCGTCATCCTACCCCCTGGCGCCCAGCATCCCGGTCTCGTCCGTGTCGATCACGCCAACCAGTATCACGTACTACGACATCGGCGGCGAGTAAGACGACGACGTGTACGGCAACGGCGGCTTCGGCGCCGTGGGGGCCTCCGGCGAGGCCATCGCGTCTCTGCCGAAGACGACGGTGAGCCGCCATGCGAGGGAGAAAGCAGAGTGCCCGGTGTGCCTGGAGGGGTACGAGGTGGGCGACGCGCTGAGGACGATGCCCTGCAACCACGACTTCCATGAGCACTGCATCGTCGACTAGCTCCGCGTCAGCCGCATGTGCCCGCTCTGCCGGTTCAAGCTGCCGCCGGCTGAGGAGACTGAGGAGTCCGACACGGAGGAGGAAGACGCCGACGGTGCTTCGACGTGTTAGATCAACTCGCTGCAATTTCTGTTTGTAACGTACTGACAGCCAAAAGGAAATAATAAATTGCATTTGTGCGTGCCATCTCTCTGATCGCTTGTGTGGTGATTGTTCATTCATTGGTTGTGTCATTCATATGACAATATAACACCCGCTTAGTCAAGTCAGGGATGAATGCTGCATATGACTGGAGTTGGCTTGCATGTAACAAGTTTAATTTTCGGAACAACTCCACTCTTTCATGACTGAGATCAACAGCCTAATCCAATGCCCCGAAAACCCAAGGTTTCCTCCGCAAGGTTCGTCCACGGAGGGTGAGTCAGGGCCTAAGATCAGGCCGAAAGGCGTAGTCGATGGACAACAGGTTAATATTCCTGTACTACCCCTTGTTGGTACGGAGGGACGGAGGAGGCTAGGTTAGCCGAAAGATGGTTATAGGTTTAAGGACACAAGGTGACCCTGCTTTTTCAGGGTAAGAAGGGGTAGAGAAAATGCCTCGAGCCGAGATCCGAGTACCAAGCGCTGCAGCGCTGAAGTACGAGCTCCGTGGACTAGCTATTGCTTCTCCACGAGGCTTCAATGGGGCAGCACAGTTTCTGTAGATGTTGGGGGAACATGCAGGGCATCAAACCGAGCAAACTTAAAACCAGCAACATCACTAAACCCTCCCTTGTTAATTATCTACGTCTCCTGGCCTATATATCGATCGCCGTCGCCTCTGTGGTGGCCGGCGAACAGGAACAGACTCCACTGCCTTATGTTGACTATCTTTAAACTACATCGTAAGCGTGCTCCTCAACACCACCGGTAAGTACGCGATGGTGAGCTCGACCAGGCACTTCACCGCTGACGAGATGAGTTTCGGTAGCAGGGACAACACCATCTATGGCTTCACACAATGCACGCCAGACTTTTGTCTGGGGCTTCTGTTCTACGTGCATGGGTGATATTATTGAGATGATGCCTCAATACATCCGACTTTTCTTTCTCTTAGAATGCCTCATGAAAAGAACTATGCTATCACTGCTTAATTGGTATGCTGATTCGGAAAATATTTTGAGCAAAGGGGCATGTGCCCTATGCTTCTAGAATATTTCTAGAGATCATGAACTAAGCAATTGGATTTTGTTTATAAGTTTTCAGATTATAGGATGGCTATTCGTAGATGTCTTTTCTTTATTTCGGTCTATAGACCATTCTCTTGAGAAAGCGTCGCTGCAAGGAGACGAACAAAGGCCAGCTGGCGAGGGTTGGGGTGGTGGGACAATTGAGCAAGGCTTGGAGTTAGCCTAAGCAACCACGATGTGCAGAATGCGACGCTACCAAGCAAATGGAAGAGGAAGCGAAATAGTTCAAACGTAGCGTGGCTGCAGGAGAAGGCAGAATTGCTTGAGGCCATGGACAAGGCAGCTTGATCAGCTTAATGTGGAATGCGGAGGCCAATGCAAGGACCGCGTAGAAGCATATCTACATAAGACGCATCTAGATACTTGTTCTACGTGCAGGGTTGCCAGGGAGGTAGCAAAGGGGCATGCGCCCCATGCTCGTAGAATATTCCTAGAGACCGTAAACTAAGCAATATCTTTACTGGATTATGTGTATAAGTTTTGAGATTATAGCATGGCTATGTTATTCATGAGTCACGGGACGTCCTTGTTCCAAATACTGTGGATCAATATAAAGACGCTAACATAGCAAATTTTTTGTTACAGTGGATACATTTTTTTTTGTTTGGAATTATGGGGAGAGCATCCCCACTTTTTCATTTCATTTAAAGTTCTTTCATGAAAATGATGTTACAAGTCGTTTGAGATAATAACAAAGGAGGTTTGGGAGTAGAACATCAATGTCCGGGCAACATGTTGATCAGGGAAAGCTTGATACCAGTATTGAATACTCTCTCTGTTCTTAAAGGGTTGTCGTCGTTGACTTTTTAGTTACGTTTGATAATTCGTTTCACTACAAGAGTTGATTGTTTCCCCGACAGTTCACCTCCAAGTGGCCTACAGTTTAGTATATTAAGCCAAGAAGTTTTGATAACTGTGGGCTTTGATCTTGTCGGGAATAGGATTGTAGGTAATTGCAAGCAACTGTTGGGAAACACATCTAATTGTACTAGAGAACTGTCCGGCACTCAATTAAAATAGTGAAGATGAAGCAAACTGTCGGCCACTGAGTAAACAATGTCAGCAAACACTGAATATCTTGTAGTGTTTTGCACTAAAGAAAATTGAAATATAACTTATAATTTCGTATATTTGAGCTAATATTTTGAATAAGACGAACGGTCAAATGTAATTCGAAAAGTCAACGGTGACAACAATTTAAAAACTGATAGAGTATTTGATAAAATTAATGATTGTTCTCCGTTGAATTTGAAGAAGACGCAAAAAATAAAAATCAAAACAAAGTTGTGGTGTTGTCGGCCTCTTGTAGTCTTGTTCTCTTCATGTACCGAAAGAATCAAACTAGTTCCGAGCTCAAGGAATATACTGCCAAAAAAAAAAGAGTGACCAGAATATACAAAGAAAGACGGCTGATGATTTAAACAGAGACGTGAATCCGTATCGGAAGCAAAGCACGAGTAAGTACGCGCCCCGTCGTTAGACAGAGTTGTGACCCAATCGATCCGAGTTCAGCCGCGGCCAGTCGACGTCCGAGACGGTTTTGGACTTGGTCATCAACCGGTCTTATAAGATTTGCGTCGTCTGTCAATCGAACCACGCATCTCGATCTCTCGACCGCGCTGTAGTCGTCTCTGCTCTTGCATTGTTGTCGAGCAGGGGGGTCGCGACGGGAACGTAGTCATAGCCAGCTGCCGCGCGCGCGCACGTAAGAACATGGAGGTTGGTCTCCGCTTCTTGCCGCACGAGATGATGTACGCGATGCATCAGCAGCATCCTGCGCTGTTGCGCTCTGCACCGCACGAGTTTTACGACGGACCCACGGCGCCCAGCATCGTCATCAATCCAGGAGGCCACCGCTTCTTGCTGACATACCAACAGATATATGAGACCATGCAGCAGCAGCATCCCGCGCCGGCGACGACGACGACACGGCGCCCTTTCAACTATGCACCCCACGAGTTTTACGACGACGCTTCCATGGTGGACTCGCTGGGATCGAAGAAGAAGAAGAAGAAGAAGAAGAAGAAGAAGAAGAAGAAGAAGAAGAAGAAGGATGGGTGCACGTCAACAGTTCCGAGGCCTGCCAGGAAGGATACGAGGCGGACGACGCGCTGAGGACGACTTCTACGTCCGGTTGCATCTTGGGCCCGCTCTGCATCAGCCGGCTCATCAGCTGCCCGCTCTGCCCACCAAGTAGGAAGACGCAGTGCGCCTCCAAAAATCAAATGCATGAGGATTAGTAATCCTACTCTGTATCAATCGATCTCTTAAATTTTTGTACTCCTACTATGTATCATCTATTATCTTAGTATTTGAAGAGAAAAAGAAGCCATCACGTTCGCCTTCAAAGTCACGAAATTACCACGTTAATTAGAAAAAAGAAAAATAGTTTGTCCTTATACCTATTAGTAAATTACCCACCAATGCCATTACGTAAAACTTTGACCAACACACCCTTATATGCCATAAACAAAGAAAACAAATCAAAGTGTGTCTTCATCCGTAATAACACGAAGAGATACCTTCCAATAGAGAGCAAACGGATTGTTCCCTGAGCTGCACGTCATTGATGGGCCACCGAGCTTCAGCAACAACCCACACCCATCAACGAGGCCAGTATGCTTGATGTTCTACCCAAGCCGTTGCTGCCGGCTCGATCCGAACGCTCCCGCGCGCCGCCTGCTTCTCGCTCAGGCACTCCTGCCCACCGCCTCCATGCAGCAGCGCTCGCCCGCGACGGTGGCGGTGTCTGCCATGGAGCCCGGCGTTGCGGCGTCGAGCTGGCCGCAACGCTGGACCAGGTGCCGTGCTGGAGCGACCCCGACCAGATCCCTCTTCCCCGCCGCCGACGAGGCGTCCGCGCAAGGCGGATCGGAGCCTTTGGCCTGCGCCGAGCCCGGCCTGCTGGTGCCGGCCAGAGACGTCCATGAACAGCGCCGTGGCCGTCCAATCGTAGTGCTGATGGAGAAGCAAACACCAGCAAGCCGTAATAGAAAATAGAAGCAGAAAAGAAAGACAACTAATGCATTCCAATTGCATTGCCGCCAGACATCAGATTAGAGATCGACTTGCAAGCTTGGACGAGGTGATCAACTTGAGAAGGGATTTTTACGCTCCGACGATGCAATATAATTAACTGAGCTGGTCGTCTTCAACCTATCACGGAAAGCTGGCTACTGGGACAGCAAGCCCGGGAAAGAACTAGAGCAGTGCACGCAGCTAATCAACGGATGTAGTAATGGATCCACGAGTTGCTATTATAACATATTAATTGGGAACAAAGAAAACACTAGCTAGAAAGCAAAGGCTCATCAGATCAAAGCGCTGCATGTTTCTAAGAGAGAGAAAAAGAGAGAGAGAGACCGACTTTGGGTTGATAACTAGAGCGTAATGAATGTTCAGACCTATAATTAAAAAAAATATGCAACCATACGATCAAGTACATTATTAGAAAAAATAAAAATAGATAATTATATGTGAAGTTATTTCGTAGTTTTTTAACATATGGAGAGAATATACTAAAAATATTTATAGAAAAGATATTAAAAACACAATGTTCAATAATAACATAATACTATAACGAATCTAGCCGCGCAAACTGCGCGGGCCATCTTGCTAGTTCGATATATTAAATTTGTGTCGTCTTTCAATCAACCACATCTCGACCCTGCATCTTGCGGAGGAGGAAGTACACGCGCGCAGGGGCGCCTCGCCTGAGAGAATCAGATTCATGAGGATACAAATATGCATGTTAGCATCTGAATAGTGAATATGATTAGCGTGTGCCGTGCATGCATGGGTAATCCTTTGTGCGTACGTGTATGGAGTAGTTCATTAGTAATCCTGTATGGATGGAGTATGAATCATCTGACACAAATTTTATGGCGAGGAATAGTATTCTGAACCAATTTATTTTGAATTATATGTTGGCAAACAAGAATGCTTCTGTGAATAGTCATAAAGTCGGTGAGCAGAGGTGTCGCTTGTGTAGTTTCAATTTGCAATCATGAACATGCATGCTGCTATATTGTCGATTATTTGTGGAGCCTATGCATGTGGTCTGGATGAGCGGTACGACGAGCCCACACTGCGCATTCATTGTGCAGTAAAGTTGATATACTATTTAAGATCTGGTTGGCCCATTGCTTTTTTGTGATGCGTCATTTTCTCCATTAATTAGCAGCTTCTGTCAATCTGCATGTATGTTCGATATGGTGATTAAGGCTACTCCCAATGGGAGTTTCATTCTTATTAAATAGAGTGCCATGTCACTATTTTTGCTGATGTGGCAAGAAGTTAAGGAAGAGAGAGATGAAAGCTGTTTCATCTAGATGAAACCATTCATGCACTGTTTCCAAAATACTTGTGTCTTGCATGTAAAACTTGGAAATAGCAAAATGAAATGATGCATTAGAAGCCATTTCAATGGACTATTTCATCTTTTTGTGCTTATGTGGCATTTAGGAAACAACAAAATGAAATAGTCCATTGGGACTAGCCTTAAGGAAACAATTACGACGATGGAGACGTGCGTGCATGGTTATTAGCATCAGACGAGCGTGCGTGTGTACTGATTTGTAATTTCTGTATGAATCTGACGCACACAAGGTTGACGATCGAGTACTGGAGCATTTGGTTTGTATTCATGTGTCGGCGAACAAGAATGCTCTAATTTGAATAGTATAAGTCGGTGATAGCTGCTGCTGCTTGGTGGGAGTGTTCCGATTTGCAATCATGAACGTGCATGCTATGTGAGATCGCGATCAACTAGACTGTGGACTGCGGAGGTTATGCATGTGATTTGGATGAGTAGCACCCAACAGTTCACATCATGGTGCACTATAAAGTAAATCGATCCCAGCATGATGTTGCATCCCTACAGAACTAATAATTTTGTTTTGAAGTTATACCTAAGGATTGCTTGGTCCGTTGCCTTTTGCATGTTTCTTAGCTTCTTCTACTAGTAAAGTTGCATGAACCATCTCACGATGCTTCAGGAAACAGTTACCATGGCTTTCAACACGGTCTCTCTCACAAGGTAAGGATTTCATCAGTAGACAGGAGTGCCAGTCGCCAAAAGAGTTGTGTTTTCGTTCCCTGACTTCCTTCTCGACACGACAGTCTTGTTCGTTCTGTTTCTGTTGCAGCACCACTGTACTCACTCCACAGCGTGAGTACATCTTTGCATGCATGGGCGGATGCCTTCACGAAGCATCCTCCGATTGAAAGCAGATCAGCGAACGAACATGGCCAAGGGATGGTCGATCGCATGGCATGATTGCTCCGACAGTGCAGTGCCGCCCTTTCTCGACCGCGACAGCCTAACAGGCACTGCACGGTGAGCCCCATGCATGCGTTTCGTTTCAAGATCTGAGATCTTATCATGCATCTGTGTGCGTACCATCGATCTATCACACGTACGCCGGTTGATGGGGGCAGATGAGCGAGCGGCCGTGCAGGATCGGTTGCAACATCAGGTAGGGACGAGTTTGTTGTCAAGTTGTGACTCGTCGATAGGGGAAGGAAGCATGGATGAGTTTCTGCTGCAATTGCTGTTGTGGTTGGCGGCTTGCACGAGCCATGATTGTGGCAGTTCAAGCGAGCAACGAGCCTGTACGGTGGATTACTTCCTGTGCGCACCATTAAATTCAGACGAATACAGTTGTTTCTGGTCGCATACTGTTGGCGTAAACCCATCCTATGGATGAAAAACTTGTTAGCAGATGCATCCTGTCAAGTCTGAAAACCATGCGTACAACTTTGCTCTGTAACTAATAGCAGAGATACAACAGCTCATAAAGATCACTCCATATGATTGACAAGGATTAACTCCGAAGAGATCACGAGGACATGGCATTTAGAATTTCTACCATCCCTGATACAATACCATCTTGTCCTGCACAGCATTGCTTAGAACAGCGATGTACAACTGCTTGACCTCAGGATAGCCAACTATAATACACGACAAAATGTTATCTGTAACCGGTGGGCATAACATAGCAGTTTTGGTCATTCACAAGCAACACAAGAGTTTGCTGACTGCTGTTGCGTACCAAGTTACAGATAGAAGGATCTAAAAGAAGGGAAAGAAAAAAAAAAACACTAACTACTCTACGAGTGACATTCTTCTCTTCCTTTTGTCTATGTTTAGTCTTGCTTCGAGGATGACAGAAACCGGATACTAATATGAGGTCAGAAACTGGAATCTGGTCGCCGCCGGAGGTTGATAGGGTACCCTTTGAGAGTTCGAGTGGTAGGAAAGAAGACAAGCCTATCTTCCTCAGCTTCTTCCCAGCTGCAAATTCATTGGTCAGGAGGCACCATTGAATCAAATTTGGATCACACAAATTGAAATTGCGTCTGATGTTTATCTAAACCCTACGGCTGCAAAACCAGTGTGGAAACTTGAAAGATAAAGATGTCTCACCTAAAGCGTGTTACAAGATGATGGAGGAAAACAGAAACAACAACCCGAGCAAGTTCATAGCCTGGGCATAGACGAGGTCCACCACCAAAGGGAGTAAACAAACTGGCCCCAACAGCATTCTGAAGTTTGTTCTTGCCCTGCAAAACATTTTGCATTTACAGCTCTGCATGCCTATATTTACTTTCATAAGCCAACACATAACAGAATCAGTAAAGAAGTAGCAGTCCAAGGACTCCACAATTACCTGCCATCTCCAAGGGTCAAAGGTTCGAGCATTTTCATAATGGTCGTTGTTAAGGTGCACAGCTCGGAATGAAGCAAATATTTTGCAGCCCTTCGGAATTGTGTAGTCTGGTGAACATAATAAATATTAAATACGATAAAATTCTTCCTGATTAAGAAATTGGATAAAACTGAGAGCGTAGAAATACCTTTAAAATGAATGTCACTGTTTGCTCGCCTAAACACCCCACTAATTAAGTTAGCCACACGCAGTGTCTCATTTATAACCTGCAAAAATGAGAAATAAAAAACGACTTTGCTGAAATGTTCTTTTTGAGAAATACTTTATACAGGTAAATCTGCTTGGAGGCATTATGTTTTTGGCATGGTATAGCTAGAAGACAAGGGCCTCAGAATCATTACACATTGCGTAAATGGCATTGACTTGTAGTCGCCCCATTCCAGTGGTTGTTTGTTTCCTTTTATGTCTCTGATACTGTCATGCTCTTCCTGTAAAATCAGCAGATATCTGGAATGAAACACTCTCGTAGTGAAGCAGGATAACATTTGAATCAGCAAGCTAGAATCACATATCTTAATTTACTGAAATAAAGGTTGTTAAAGTGGCTGAAAGTTCAGATCCAGTCCCACTATGGTGTCGCTAATGGTTCCCACTTTCGGCTGTTGGGTTGGATAGCTTTGGCACACATCCAAGTACAGAAAATGAGAGGAAATTCAGCTTTTCTTTTTATGCATAACCAGTAAACATATCCTGGGAAGAAACCAGTGGGGGATGTATCCATAGCAGATTCATTCTTAGATTACACAAATAAGAAAAAGTAATATGCAACATCACATCAGGAACTATTGCAAAATGCTTATAGTGAAGCAAACAAATTGGACTGAGCAAATTGTTGCTAGAATTCGACAGAAGACCACAAACCGGCGGCAGCATATTTCCAATTGGATAAGACCACTGGAGTTGATGTATGACAGATTAAGTTAATCTAACCCTCGATTATAATAACATTTATGAAATCAGTTGACGCATCCTCCCATCCCTAAAGTCCAAGCTAATTGACCACTGACAGTACCTACTACCACACGTGCACAAGGATTGTGCCACTACCACCGAACATTCCAACAAGAAATTGCATATTATCAAAACAAATTGTCAAGATCCATCAATACCTTGAGCTGCGCCAGAGCAGTGGGTGTCTCGGTGAGGAACTTGACAGCAAGCGTCATGAGCACGGACGTCGTCTCGTACCCAGCCACAAGCAGAGACAGGCAGAAATCCACCATTTCCTCCTCTGAGAAGCTCCCACCTTCTGCTTCAAGAAGCTCCTCCACCATGTCCTTATTCTCCCTCTTCTCCTCGTCCTCCCCATCCGCATCACCACTCTCCATCTTCTCATCCATCCTCTTCCTTATCACCTCCCGCAGAGCCCCGGCCACCTTCTTCCTCGCCTAAATCGAATCAAATGGCACATCTTTATGGTGAGAAATACGTCGACCGCACACGCGAATTCGTAACAGGAAAAATGCATTGCGAAAAGACGAAAGTAAAGAAGGGGGAAGAAGGCAAAAGGGCGAGCACCTTGAGGGCCTGGCCGTAGGTTGTGAAGGGGAGGAGCGAGGCGAATGGAAAGGGGATGGAGAAGAAGCCGTCGATGAGCTTGACGTACTCGCGGCGAAGGCTCTCGGTCCATGGCCCGGGCTCGATGCTGACAAGCTGCTTGACGGTGAGGTTGAAAGTTATCTTCTTTGCCTCGTCCATGAGCCGGACGGTGGCGGCGGGCTCCCACTGTCGCATGGTGGCCAGGACGAGGCGGTCGATGTGCGCCAGGAGCGGCGGCGACGCGGGGCGGCCGAGGCGTGTTAGGGTGAGCGAGTGGAGCCGCTTGTGCGCCGCGCCCTTCGTGAGGAGGAGCGAGTGCGCGCCGAGCAGCGTGGCGATGGAGGACGGGTAACTGCAGTCGACGGCGCGGCCCTCGGCGGCGAGGAGGAGGCGGTTGAAGGCCGGGTCGGCGGAGAAGACGGTGCGCTCGCCGAAGACGTGGGTGGTGAAGACGCCACCGTGGCGCGCCACGCGCTCGTCGATGAAGGGCTCCGGGTTGGGCGTCTTGTACGCGGAGATGAGCCGCAGCGTCTCCCCGATGAGCGGCAGCCCCGTGCTGCCCGGCGGCAGCCGCGCCGCCCCCCGTCGCTTCGGACGCCAGGCGTAGAGCCACTTAAGAACCGCGGCGACCAGAACGGCGGCGGCCGCTGCCAGGAGCAGCAACCGCGGCGCGCTCGCGTCCATGGCCGCGGCCGTGCTCTGTTTGGCTTTGGTTGGTTTGGGGAGTGGTGCGCGTGCGCGTCCGGGAGCGAGTGAGATTGAGCAGTGACGGCCAGAGAATCCAGACACCTAGGGAAGGCTGGATGCTTTTGGGCTCGCTATTTGTAGGTTGGTTGTTGATAATTGTAAAATATTTGAATATCTTTTGTGCTAACAAAATAACTAAATTGAAGCTTTGGAGTTTAATATACGTTGTTGGGAGTTGGATTACGGATAAAACAATGTTTCTTTGGTCTAAAAGGGAATGTATGGCACGGTGTGGGGCAGTGTGGCCATGTTGGTGAAAAGAGGTGCGGAATGTTTGTGAGTAAAAAGAAATAAAGATATAGGGACCACTTGAATATTATTTTTAGTTACTTCATCCGTTCTTAAATTATTATCATCGTTGATCTTTCGAGGTATGTTTGACCATTAGTCTTATTTAAAATATTAATTTTTATAATAATAACATAAATTATGACAAACTATACTATATTTTAAAAAAATATTGAATATGATGAATGATCAAACATAATTGAAAAAAAGTTAAAGAACGACAGAGTATGCATTTTGAAATAGTGTCGTTGTAATTTCTGCCCATGTTTATAGTCACGGAAAAACACTGGACGTATCCATGGAAATTTGGTCTATTACTTGCAATCAATGTACAAAAGATTTGTGAAGATAAGATCTTGCGACAGTTTATTTCCATTTTCATCACAGGTAGCGAAGGTGTAATTTGCAGCTTTTTTTTTTTGTGACTAGCAGCGCCTTTTGAAGAGACAATTCCATGTGCTCCGTGCTCGCCCGCTGATTTTTCTTTTTTAAACGCTCGCCCACTGAATTAATTCTACTCTCCTCGTCTCCGGCAGAGACAACTCAGCGTCCGCTCCGTTTGATCGGGCCAAATCCTAGCCCGGATATAGTGGATTTTGAGAGCCCAGCCAAATACCAAAAAAAGCCTGCTAGCCATTTCTGCTGGCCCATGCAATAGCCAAGAAGTTTTGCGGTTTTGAAAGCCATGGTATTGTACAAGCATTTTGAAGTTTTATTTAAACACTTCACTCCTGACATCTTTTTTTGAACTATGGTTTTCTTGATGCTGGCTTTTAAAATCATGATTTTTTTAATACTTGGTTTTGAAAAACTACAACACCAAATACTTACGTTGAGAAACCGTCTGCTGCAAAACACTGTAACAAGAGCAGAACGCTTTGTGCTTATCTCGCATCTCTCACACAACGGACGCCACCTTGGCTTGGAGTCGTTCTGGCCGGAGCCGCCGTCCGCCACGACGGCGCGGCAGAGCGGGCAGGTGACCACCTGTCGACGCACTCGGCGTGGAACCGAACGGGTGGCCGCACCGCGGCAGGAGACGTCCCTGAGCTCGCTGATGCACACCGCGCGCGCTGCACTTCTCCCCTTCCCCTCGCCGTGCACGAACACCGGCAGCGCCAGTAGTTCCTCCTTCCCCAGGCGACGCGCACGGCGTGCTCGCATCGGAGGATGACGTGACCTCGTCCGGCGAAGAAGAGACGCCAGACGACGACGAACGAAGAAGAGCACGACGACGACGACGTTGCCCGCGATGTCATGGCCGACCCGTACGGGCAGGTTCCACTGTAAATGTGGCAACGGAGGATTTGTCTAGATCGAGCACGACACGTTGGGCACAGATGCTATTGTTCGGCAACAGCAATATGCGGCGAGTTCCCATTGGCGAGTTCATACTTAGAGCGAGTAGCCAATATGCGGTGGCACACGACCATGCTAAACAAAATTCACCGACAGAAAAATCTAGGATCCTTTTTTAATGCAGGAGACTCGTATGGTATATATCAGAGGACGAAACCATTGGCTGTATGGAACTGCAAAACTATAAACGTTATGAAAGCAGACTTAGACTGACTCCAACAGCCCGAATGCAAAAGCGTGACCCATTCTATCATTTGCCTCCCGCATAGTAAAAGAGTAAGGCACCCAAAACTTCCATTCTCCAACAGCCAACGCAATAGCAAAACCTTCTCTGTTCCTAAACGCCATGGACGAGCTCGGGAGCTCAAATCGACAAGGGGAAAGGGCAGGAGGGCAGCCGGGAGTTGGGGGAATCGAATCCCCTAGGCTATGCGGTTCAATTTGAGCCGTCAATTTGGATCGTAGCCTTCGGGAACGGCGATTGGGATGGGCACAGAGAGAGGCGGCCATGGCTGCTTGAGGGGAGCTCGATTGGGCGAGGAGGATGGCGATTGAGCGAGCTGGGGAGGTAGCTTCTCGCCCCGCTCGCCTCTCGCGCCGCGCTCGGCCACGCCACGTCGTCCTCGCTCCTCCGCGCTGCGCTTGCCTCCCACGCCGCGCCTCCGTCTCCTCCTCCGCGCCACCCGTTGTGCACTAGCCGCGCAGGGCGTCGCCACGCCACGAGGGCTCTGGCTCATCGACTACCCGCCGCCCGGAGGCGCGGTGGCGCCGCCGCCGGACACGTCCAGGTACAGGCTCGCCTTCGTGGACTTCGTGCACGCCGCGCTCTCTGTCGCCGTGTTTGGGGTCGTCGCCGCCAGTGACAAGAACGCCGTGCGATGCTTCTGCCCGGCGCCGGCCAAGGAAACAGAGGAGGTGCTCGACATACTGCCGCTCAGCGTCGGTGTCCTCTGCATCCTGCTCTTCGTCGCCTTTCCCACCAGGAGACACGGCATCGCATACCCCGTAACCAACGTCGCAACGGTGAGGTGCTGCAAGCGGGCATGGCGCGCATGCGGGGGTCGCCATGCGAGACGCGCTGGCCACCTTCGTCGCCGCCACCACGCCTGCCCACGACGGCGACTGCGACCGTGGTCATCGGGGACGCGGACGCGGCGATGGCGCCGCTGGAGGGCGTGGACCTGCTCGTCGTCCGCGGCGGCGCAACGCGGAGACCGTGCTACGGTGTCGGGGCTGTGGGACGCGCTGCCCCCGTCGCTGATGCCGTCACCGCCCAAGCTTTGGCACCCGTCCTTCCTCTCCCGCCGCCTCCCGCTCCAGTCCGTCGCCGCCGCAGCGACGCGAGGTAGGGGGAGAGGTGGAGCTCGTCGCGGGTTGGTGGAGCTCGCGGGACCGGCCCCGGCCCCGGCCGCCTCGCCCTCGCAGCCGTCGCCCCGCGCCTCCCCGTGCTCCCCGCCGCGAGCGAATGCGTTCGGAGGAGAGAGGGAGTGCATTTTTCCATCGCCTCTCTCCACCGATGCAAGTTGCCTTTCCTCTTTGCATCATCTGTTGGAGACAGTTGGCTAATGAACAGTAGTGGTTGGGGAGGCAAAAATAGGTTTGCCTCCCATTGTTGGAGTCAGTCTTAGGGTTCCTTGTCAAATACAGGGACGTATTTTTTTAGCTGTTCTCTTGGGAGTTGCTCTAAGGCAGGTCGCGAAATCCATCGCCAACCAAAACCTCCTGACGCTTTGACGAGGTAGGAAAGGGCACAATCCAAACATTTCGCTAACAGAACGCGCTAACAGATAAAATGCTGAAAGTTCAGTTTCAACTATAGTTGTAGAGCAGAACCACGAACACCAGCAACGAATCATTAGATCAACGCACGAACTAGCATAGACGTCTATGGAATGAGAATAAATAACAGGCCTTGCCTAGAACAACAGCTAAGATTAGAATCAGCCTTTTCAGAAAGGGTGTTAACGAATCAAGGCTTCGCCAATTAAACACATCACACGGAATGCAGGAGAAAGGGTAAGTATATCACCATCATTTAAAAAGAAACTTCACATAAGCATCCACTACATTCAGTAGCACGAAACATAATTTAGCACTGAACAAAACAGTCCGTGCTTCAAAATTCTGCTAACACTTGACTGGTTTCACTCGGCAAACAAAATGCTCACCGCCTGGTCTTCACTTCTTTGCTTTCTTTGGCGCCCTGCAATAACGGAAGGTTGTAGGAGATCAGTTAAAATGAAACTACAGTTGCAACTCTCCAAAGGACAGTTGAGACACCATAGGGCAGTTGAAGATGCTTACGCTGCAGTTTGAGCAGGAGCTGCTGCTGCGGGCGCAGCTGGTTCTCTTGGACCCTGTTTGAACCAATAAAAGATCAGATTACAACCACAAATACAAAATAATAGTATGTGCATGGAGAGCCTAGCTAAGTTGGAAATCTGAGCCTAGCTAACTTGTCTGTGGAAAGATAACTCCCCAACAGTAGTAAGTAATCTAGTAAATAAACATAAACAATTTCATCTTCAACAATCTATATCTGCCATAGAACTGGGTGATTTCTAACAACAACATCAGGCATTAGTTAATTCCAAGAATAAGAAAATTTTGATTTCTCACCTGAGCAAGCCTCTCCTCCCTCCTGGCAATCTTTCTTTCGCGGCTCGCCTTGCTCTTGGCACGCTTAGCCTCAAACTGGTCATTAAGTGTCTTCTCTCTGGCCTTCTCAGCCTTGGACTTGTGGATGCTTTCCATGAGCACACGCTTGTTCTTGAACGCATTACCCTTGACCTTCATGTACATGTCATGGTACATGTGCTTGTCGATCTTCTTGGCTTCACGGTACTTGCGCAGCAGACGCCTGAGCACACGCATCCTTCTCATCCACAAGACCTTGGTTGGAAGCCTAGCCTCCCTGGTACCCCTACGTTTACCTGAGAGCATAGAAGTTAAGTAAAGACTCATGCATCAGAACACAAATTAACAGCAGTACAGCAACATACCATATCCAGAGTGGCGCCCCTTCTGCTTGGCCTCATGGGCTCTACGTGCACGAGACCTAGAGTGGATCTTCTGGGGCTTTTTGATGATGAACCCATCCTTCACCAGCTTACGGATGTTCTGACCTGCAAGATCAAAGAAAATTTGTTGACAATCCATATCAATCAGTATGGAAAAGAGATACAGGTTATTAACACCAATACAATAATACTTGGAAACTGCAACCATGATAACAAAGTCAAAACTAATGTGACAGCATGTTCAACCACCACCATAAGTGTATGGACAGAACATGGTAACAAACAAGGATATCAAAGATGATCCATTTGAATGACAAATATTGGATAGCCCTGATGTCACCTCATCATGAAGGATAATGATTATGGAAACAAAGCGGCAAATTAATGTTTTGTCACATATAAGCTTCCACTAGCAAATCACTCAATCCTATAAATGTGTGTAACTGATTTAGCTTAGACTTGCAAAGGCTCACAAATGGTTTATATTTTTGATGGTTTAGCTAATACAGTAGAAAACCCAGTGAATACATTTGTCATGATTGAACAACTAGCTGTCCTAGAGCCATATGATTCAAATGTTAGCTTTGATACGAGCTTCTAAATTACACAACAAGAGCTACTAGAAAGGCCTATAGTAGTGCACAGAACAAAACTGATCCCTTGCACCAGCACTAAGTTTAATGCAAAATGAATACTTTGACATCACGCCTGAGTCAATATTTTAGTACAAGGTTTCGACAACTAACACATTTCAATCCGAGAGTCAAGGAGACTAAGGACAAAACAATTATCATTTCTTTACACTATTTCCTGGAGAACAAAATCCCTCGGTTACAATCTACAAAATCGAAACACGTAAACATAGGTTCTAGTCCGAGAGTCTGTACGCACTTCCATAAGCAAATCGATAACGCAGATAACAAAATTAGCCGCAATCCAAAGCAAAACCCCCTAGGATCACCTGACAAACATGCTATGACCTGCAGCCTCCCGCAGATCAGCGACCTAGTACCAGATCTGAGGGCGTCGCCACACCACAAGAGCTAGCGTCGAGCCTAGGAAGAGGGGAATGGAAGGGGACGGTCGGGGGTTCTCACGAGAGTTGGCCATGGAGATCTCGCTGACTTCATTGGGGTCAAGCCAGACCTTGCCCTTCCCGCACTTGAGCACGCTAGCGGAGAGCCGCTTCTGCAGCTTAAGGGTAACCATCTCCGCCGCCGGCGCCGGTGTCCCTCTCCTCCTCGCCCTCCTGTACCTGGGTTGCGTGTGTGGCGGTGGAGGCGCCTCGGGGGTTCAAGGGTTGGCACGGGGCGGCGCGAGTGGCTTATATAGTGGAGCGCTAGGGTTTCGCGAGGGTGCTGATGGGCCTTCGGCTGCGTGATGGGCTGTGGGCTTTCTTATGGGCATGGCCGTGAGAATGAATTGCGGCCCTGCACCCATCAAAGCGAGCGGCTTCTTTTTCTTTTTCTTCCCACTTGTATCTTTTCGATGTCAAGAGATGATCATCTCTCTGATCTCAGTTATCTCCAAAAAAAAAAAATCTCTCTGATCTCAGAAAAAAAAAAGAAGAGATCATCTATCTTCCTCCTAAAAAAAAGAAAAAAAATAAAAAAAATGATCATCTCCCTTTTCCTAAAAAAAAAATAAGAAGAATAATATATGATCATCTCCCAAAGGCCCGCAGATGATCCCTTATGACTAGAAGCGCAAAAGAGCCTTACTTTCAATAAGTCTATTCCTCAACCCGATGGATAGCACATGATAATTTGTACTCTATCCGTCCCAGTATAATTGACATTTTAGCTCTTAGCGCGAAGATTAAGAAAATCTCGTAAAGATAGAGGTGTATTGGAAAGAGAGAATGTTGCATAGAGAAGTGAGAATGCTAATTATTTTGGAAAATAAGTATGTTAGCATGTTGTCATGAAAGTATTGTAATAGAGCAATTCTTATTTTGTAGAGGCGGAGGAGATGAGGTGCTGACATTAGCATCCGAAGAGTTGGACCGCTAGAGTAGAATAGGGTTATCGCATAGGTGAAACGGCACTGCACGCCTTGGATGATGCCGCTCAGGCTCTCGCTATACTGTGGCATTCTCTCTATATTGCCGTTCAAGCACATACGATTGACAATATTGACCCAAGACAAGTCGGACGTGCGCTGCGCAAGCTTGAAGATGACATCGTCCCCGCTATCCACACCCACCTCGGCGTTGGTGTTGAGGCATCAATGACACGAGCTAGCGAGCTCATCACCGTAAGCATGTCCATTGTTGTTAGTGATGGTAGGGATGAAATTCTTGATAGAGAAGCGATGGTCACAGACATCGTAGCATCTCTGAAATAAGGGAACAGCTGTTGTGCATCTTTAAAAACTACAGTGACGCATGACCAACAAGCTGTGGCATTCACATCTCGGCTCAAGAGAGAATTCCAATAAAATTGCATAATCTATCTTATCTTCAACATTGCAACATTGTCAAAAAAGAGGAAAGAGGGCCTAAGCCCCCCCCCCCCCCCCCCCCCCCCCCCCCCCCACCCCCCCAAACAACAACAACAACAACAACAACAACAACAACAAAAGTGTTCTTGAAATGCTTGGTAAAACATCGAATAATTAGCCTTCTATAATACACTAGCATTTTTTCTTTGAATGGTGGTGAACATACGGCTGGTTACCTATTAATAATCGTTTGGAGTTGGATCATAGATAAACAATAGAACATTGTTTATTTTTATCCTTGTATGGTATATTATTGGGCAGTGTGGCCCTGTTGATGAAAGGGGGAGCGGAATGTTTGGGACTAAAAAGAAATAGGCATATCTAGGGATCACTTGAATTTTTTCTATTTAATAAGGATTTGGAAATGGTGTTGCCGTGATTGTGCCTTTGTAGAGTACTTGGTGGTGAAACGATGAACTGAAGGATTAGTGTAACCAAATACTCCTATGTTGTGCATAAACATGCTAGGCATTCACTGAAAACGGTGACGTATCCATGGAAATTCAGCATATCACTTGTATAATTAATATATCACGGACTTTGTGAAGATAAAATAGATCATGCACTTTTACTGGCATTTTTCATATGCGAGATGAGAGAATTCACAAGCGGTGATGATGTGATTTGGCAGCACCTTTTTTTTTGTGTGTGTGTGTGTTTGTGTCTCAGTGGCACTGGCAGCAATTTGACTCGCTTCTTTTTTTTTTTTTTTTTGAGCCTCTCAAACTGAGTACAACTGTAGTATCTGTTCGTGTGCGTACACACGCACTCACTCCACAACTCACACCAACACACACCCACGCACACAACCAGCCCTACAGCTACACACAGCATTGACGACCGCGTCCTTCGAAAGATCATCAGAATCACCAGAATCTGATGCGCGACGAGGGACGTCGCACTCCCCTTGTGGCTCCACGCGTGAGAGGCATCTGGACGAAACTGTGGATGGCGACGGCCTCCGAAAGTCACGGGATTATTTTTGGAGCCTACTGCTCCGGTGAGACGCGCGGCTGCGAGTCCCGGGGCTCGAACCTGCGCGGGTCGCCCGCACACCAGCGGAGCTGACCACCCGGGCACTGCCCGGTTCTCAATTTGACTCGCTTCTGGCATCGCATGCATGACTCCCGCTGATCTCTTCGCCAGTTCGGCTGCACAGTGCACAAAGACATCAGACGTGGGGCGGGCGGGCTGTTGGCTTCGTTTGACTGGGCCAAATCCTAGGCCGATTCACATGGATCAGGAAAAATGGCTCGGGCAAACATTACACCGTTGCTCCCTTCAGTTTGGGCCAATACTGTTGAGTATGGGCGGAAAATGATTCCGACTCCATTGGTTCCGGGCCTGCTTCTGTCCGCCTGCTCTGCTCGGGGAACGGCGTGTGTACCTCCTAGTCAGAAATGACGCCGTCGCAACTCGCAGCGATCGCAATAGTCCCATGATCCATGATGTCTCAACAAGCTCGCCCGCACGCACGAATGGCTTGAAGCAGCGCAACCCGGCATCGATCATCAGGAAAACCAGGATGGATCGATCAACTCTCATCAGTGCCCGTATGCATCAAGCATCTCGCCGCACGAATCGGCTGCCTGCCTGTCAACGACGAGGTAGGTCGACACATGAGGAGGTGGAGAGCCGCAGGCCCGCAGCGACTACCGGAGCCGACGAGTCCATGTCTGCACGACGATGATGATGATTCGGAATCTTCCATGCTGCGGACAGGCGGTGGAACAGGTCAGGGGAACGCGCGGCGCCCAGGCAGCGCCGCACACGTGGCGACGTGGAAAACAGCTTGCGCGCCCGAGGCGTGCGAGCCTCCGATCGATCGATGAGGCCGCAAGCAGGCAGCTGCAGGGAAAGCGATGAAAGCGAAGGGGGTGGATGGAGCAAGTGGGAGGGAATCCGGAGCGTATCGCCGGCACAGGGAGACGCCACTATCGCGGCGATCAGCAGCGGATCCGCCGGGAGACCGAGGCGATCGCGTTCGGTCCTGCTCAAGAACAAATCGCCTGCCTTGAAAGCGACGGGATCTCTCGTATCGCCAGGCGTCACCCGTCAAGAGCTTCCCCCATCCCGGATTCGGGTGGCTTCCCAGCCCAACCACTTCTTTTGCTTCGCTCACGTTCCATAACTCTGCTCTTCCTTCATTCCCTGCTCGTCACGATCACGTGGGCGCACGAGTACTGTATTGAATTATTGGGCCTTTTATTAAGCCCATAATAGAGCAATAATTCTATTTAGTCTAGGCCCATAATTAGTGCATTAATGGTTTAGTCCCACATGGGATTCCTACTATAGATAGACTCGACTTATTAGGTGGATTTCCGGTTGATCCCCTAGAGAAGTTGAGAGAGGCCAGTGGTGAACCACACGCGCGCGCGCGCGCCGCCGCCGCCGCCGTTGAGCCGAGGCGAGGCTGGCGGGCGGGCGGGCGGTGCGGTGCGGTGCTGGCGTGGCGGCGCGCACAGATTCTGGGAGAGCAGGCCTCCGAAACCCTGTTCCGCAAGCGACATCTGCCGGGTGTGCGGGCGATCAGGTTTTTGGGGAGCGACATCGCGACTGCTCGATCGACTCCCTGACCGTGGGCGTTCTGCACTGCGTACAACGTCCTGCATCAACTTAGATCGACTACATCGAACAACTCAAGAACAATGGTTCTTGGGAATGGATCTTCCAGCGCCTCCAGCGCAGGATCTTCCGCTGGGTACGTTCTTGTCTTTCTGATCAATTTGTTCATCGTTTTTATCACCTTATTGAGGAATTTATGGATTAAATTAAGTAGGAAAATGCCTAATTTCTTAACAATCCAAAAAACCTGATATTAGGCAATTTTCTGTTAGCGGTTTTGCTGCTGCACTGAAACCAAATGCTTTTGATGGGTCATCCTATAAGAGATGGCGTGCTCAGATGGTCCTGTGGCTTACAGCAATGAACTGCTATCACGCCGCGAACGGAAAGCCAGAACAGTTCACTCCAGAGGAGGAGGAACGGTTCAATATGGCTGATAATCTGTTCAGAGGCGCCGTGATTAGCGCTCTTGCTGATAAGTATAAGGATTCATATATCACGTGCACCTCTGCGAAAGAATTATGGGATGCTCTGGACGCTAAGTTCGGTGTTTCTGATGCCGGTAGTGAACTGTATATCATGGAGCAGCTTTTTGACTACAAGATGGTTGAGAACCGTTCTGTAGTTGAACAAGCTCATGAGATTCAGGCTCTGGCAAAAGAACTCGAACCGTTTCCATGCGTGTTGCCTGACAAGTTTGTGGCTGGCGGTATTATCGCTAAGTTGCCACCTACTTGGAGGATTTTGCTACCCAACTGAAACATAAGAGACAGGAGTTTAGCGTGTCTGAACTCATTGGGACTCTTGATGTTGAGGAAAGGGCGAAAGCAAAAGACACACGTGGAAAGAGCGTAGGAGAACCTTCTAGTGCCAATATGGTGCGAAAGGTTACCTCATCAAAGAAGAAGAAGAAGGGGGCTGAGAAGCCTAAGCAAACAACCACTTTTAAGAAGAAAAAGAAAGACAGTGGCTGCTTTGTTTGCGGGAGCACTGAGCATTGGGCAAGTGCGTGCCCAGACCGCAAAGTTAAGCAGGAGAAGAAATCTGCAAACGTGGTCATTAGCGAGACTGGAGGGACTCCTGGGTACGGTAATCCAACACCCATTGTCCTTTCTGTCTGTCAAACACCTGAGTGGTGGATTGACACTGGGGCTAATGTACATGTGTGTGCTGATATCTCTTTGTTTTCTTCTTATCAGGCCGGAGTGACAGGAGACTTGTTGATGGGAAATGGGTCACATGCTCGTGTTCTTGGTGTTGGTACGGTCATTCTGAAGTTTACTTGGGGAAAGACGGTACTATTGAAGCACGTGCAGCATGTCCCCTCAATCAAAAGAAATCTTGTTAGTGGCTCTCAATTGTGTCGAGATGGTTATAAAATAGTTCTTGAGTCTAATAAATGTATACTTTCTAAGTATGGAACATTTGTTGGAAAAGGTTATGATTGCGGAGGCTTGTTCCGCTTTTCTTTACTTGACATTAGTTGTAATAAGGTTGTGAATAATATTCTTACTTCGAATGAGTCGATGTTTGGCATTCACGACTTTGTCACATTAATTTTGGTTGTATGACGCGGCTAGCAAAACTGAATTTAATCCCGAAATTTGACATGGTCAAAAGTTCTAAGTGCCATGCTTGCGTGCAATAAACAACCTCGCAAGCCTCACAAGGCTGCGGAGGCGAGGAACTTAGAGGCATTAGAATTTGTTCATTCCGATCTATGCGAGATGAATGGCGAATTGACTAGAGGTGATAAAAGATACTTCATGACTCTCATAGATGATTGTACTAGATATTGCTATGTGTATCTGCTGAAATCCAAAGATGAAGCTTTGCATTACTTTAAAATCTATAAAGCTGAAGTAGAAAACCAACTAGAGAGGAAGATTAAACGTTTAAGGTCTGACCGTGGTGGAGAATACTTTTCTAATGATTTTCTGAATTCTGCGTGGAACATGGTATTATTCATGAGAGGACACCGCCTTACTCACCTCAATCCATGGGATTGCTGAGAGAAAGAACCGAACTCTAACTGATTTGGTTAACGCCATGTTAGAGACAGCGGGCCTTTCTAAGGAATGGTGGGGTGAGGCGATCTTGACAGCATGTCATGTCCTGAATAGAGTTCCCACAAAGGATAAAGAAATTACACCATTCGAGGAATGGCATAAGAAAAGATTAAATCTCTCATATTTGCGTACTTGGGGTTGTTTGTCCATGGTGAATGTGCCAATCAATAAGAAACGCAAACTTGGACCTAAAACTGTTGATTGTATCTTCCTGGGTTATGCTATGAACAGCGTGGGCTATAGATTTTTAGTAGTAAAATCTGGAGTACCTGACATGGTGGTCGGTACAATTTTGGAGTCCAGAGATGCTACATTCTTTGAGAGTGAATTTCCTTTCAAAAATACACCTAGCACATCTAATCATGAGTTTACATTACCCCATGAGCATTTCATTCCGATAACACAAAATGAGGAACCCCCTGTGCAAATTCCTGAGGAGGATAACAATCTAGTCACCCGTAAGGGTAAGAGACAGAGGACTGCAAAGTCTTTTGGAAATGACTTTATTGTATACCTCGTGGATGACACTCCAGAACCATTGAAGAGGCACTTTCATCTCCCGATGCTGACCTTTGGAAGGAAGCAATAAGGAGTGAAATGGATTCAATCATGTCTAATGGTACTTGGGAGTTGTCGAGCGTCCTTACGGGTGCAAACCCATAGGATGCAAATGAGTGTTCAAGAAAAAGCTTAGGCCTGATGGTACGATTGAGAGGTACAAGGCAAGGCTTGTGGTAAAGGGATATTCACAAAAGGAGGGTGAAGATTATTTCGACACCTACTCACCTGTTGCTCGTTTGACCACGATTCGAGTATTACTTTCCCTGGCAGCCTCACATGGTCTTCTCGTCCATCAGATGGACGTTAAGACAGCTTTCCTTTATGGAGAGTTAGACGAGGAGATCTATATGGATCAGCCTGATGGGTTTGTGATAGAAGGTCAAAAGAGCTTAGTGTGTAAATTGTTGAAATCCCTGTATGGCCTCAAACAAGCTCCTAGGCAATGGCACGAGAAGTTCGAAAGGACTCTGATATCGGCTGGCTTTGTTGTGAACGAAGCCGACAAATGTGTATTATCGGTATGGTGGGGGTGAAGGAGTCATCCTGTGTCTATATGTTGATGACACTGATCTTTGGGACCAATCTTAATGTGATTAAGGAGGTCAAGGACTTTCTGTCCAACAACTTTGAGATGAAGGATTTGGGAGTAGCAGATGTTATTCTTAACATCAAGCTACAAAGAGAAGGCAATGGTGGGATTACTCTCTTGCAATCTCACTACGTGGAGAAGATCTTGAGTCGCTTTGGGTATAGCGATTGTCAATCTGCTCCCACGCCTTATGATCCTAGCGTGCTATTACGGAAGAACCAAAGAATAGCAAAGGATCAATTGAGATATTCCCAAATCATTGGTTCGCTTATGTACCTGGCTAGTGCTACAAGGCCTGATATCTCGTTTGCTGTGAGCAAACTGAGTCGGTTTGTGTCAAAACCGGGAGATGATCACTGGCGAGCTCTTGAAGAGTAATGCGCTATCTGAAGGGTACTATGGGCTATGGCATTCACTATTCTGGGTACCCGAAAGTACTTGAGGGATATTGTGATGCAAACTGGATATCCGACGCTGATGAGATGTATGCCACAAGTGGATATGTGTTTCTACTTGGAGGTGGCGCTGTTTCCTGGAAGTCTTGCAAGCAGACCATCTTAACGAGGTCAACTATGGAAGCAGAACTTACAGCTTTGGATACCGCCGGCCTTGAGGCTGAATGGCTTCGTGATTTCCTTATGGATTTACCGGTGGTTGAAAAACCAATACCGTCTATTTCCATGAACTGTGACAATCAGACGGTGATAGTCAAAGTGAACAGTTCAAAGGATAACATGAAATCCACAAGGCATGTGAAAAGGCGGCTGAAATCTGTCAGAAAATTGAGAAACTCCGGAGTTATTTCGTTAGACTATGTCCATACGTCTAAAAATCTGGCAGATCAATTTACCAAGGGACTATCACGTAATGTGATAAACAGTGCATCGAGTGAGATGGGCCTGAGACCCACTTGATAGGCTGTCATAGTGGTAACCTGTTCTATGCGATCGGAGATCCCGTGAAGTAGAATGGTGAAACAAGCTAGTGACAGCTTGAGAGGAAAGACCCTTGACTGGTCTATCTCAGATGTACTTCTTTCCTAGAGAACTGTAAGGCAGGCTGGTTCATTAATCTTAATGTGTTCATAGTGGCTTATGAGAAGCAAAGATATCGTCCTACAGGATATCTTTAAAGAACACACCTATATGAGTTCGACTGCTAGTCACAGTCTATGAGATGGTGGGGATCTCTAGATACTCATGAATGGGCCAGAAGTATGACTTATATGCTTCAAACAGAGGGGATGCTTTTGGCAACCTAGTATCGGTAAAGGACTTAGGCAAAGCTCTTTCGCACAAAACTGACAATTCAAGGCATAGTCCATTGTTCAGTTGTGAATAAGTTGTAACCTTTGTTCTAGATGGAAGTTCAACTTAACAGTCTCCATCGAAACACCGGTATATTAAACGAGAGGAAGATAAATTTGAGTGCATTCCTTATGAGCTCTAGACTTGGTGGGGATTGTTGAATTATTGGGCCTTTTATTAAGCCCATAATGGAGCAATAATTCTATTTAGTCTAGGCCCATAATTAGTGCATTAATGGTTTAGTCCCACATGGGATTCCTACCATAGATAGACTCGACTTATTAGGTGGATTTCCGGTTGATCCCCTAGAGAAGTTGAGAGAGGCCAGTGGTGAACCACACGCGCGCGCGCGCGCCGCCGCCGCCGCCGACGCCGGCCGAGCGAGGCGTGGCGTGGCTGGCTGGCTGGCGGGGCGGCGGGGGGGCGGGCGGCGGACGGTGCGTGGCGTGGCGTGGCGGGCGGGGGTCGCGTCGCGTCCGCTCCGTCATGGAATTTTTGATATATTGAAACGGTGCGTCCCATATGAATCGACGCCTTTTCGCTACGAAAGATTCACGCCTGTTCGTCCTTACGGAGGCGTCACGTCTGTTCGTTCGAAGGGGTCACGTCTGTTCATTCGAGGGGTCGCGTCTGTTCCGTTTCTATATATAGAGCGCCTACCCGGATCGATCGATAACTCTCGATCACATTCACTACTCGTCTCGTTTCCATATCTTCCGCTCGCTGTTGCTGTTGAAAGACATCTTCCGTCCTGGGACTTCTGCGCGCAACAGATTCTGGGAGAGCAGGCCTCCGAACCCCCGTTCCGCAAGCGACATCTGCCGGGTGTGCGGGCGATCAGGTTTTTTGGAGAGCGACATCGCGACTGCTCGATCGACTCCCTGACCGTGGGCGTTCTGCACTGCGTACAACGTCCCTGCATCAACTTAGATCGACTACATCGAACAACTCAAGAACAATGGTTCTTGGGAAATGGATCTTCCAGCGCCTCCAGCGCAGGATCTTCCGCTGGGTACGTTCTTGTCTTTCTGATCAATTTGTTCATCGTTTTTATCACTTTATTGAGGAATTTATGGATTAAATTAAGTAGGAAAATGCCTAATTTCTTAACATACTGAACCAGTAGCAGCAATCATCATCTCTGGAGATTAGGCAGGGGAGGAGGGTTGGCAACAACCGAGGAAGAAAATCGTCCAAATCAGACGGATTTTGAGGTTGGTGTACTACACCAGTGCGGAGGATTTCGCTGATTGGCATTCAGTTAGTAGCTGGCGATCCTTTGCGTGAGCAAGCAGGTAGCTCAGCTGTATGACATGTCATCCTATATTGATTCCGTGTGACGCAAATATCATGTAATGTGAGACCACTCAGTCCACTGGTTTGCACGCATCAGATGCCTATGCTCTGCGTACCCACAGTTGATTGACCGACTTAATAATATCTTCAGGTATTAAACTTGCACGCAGCAACTAGTAGTGTGCCTACAGTGACTATTGCATACGTACATGCTTTTTCTTTAGCAAGAGGCATACGTATGAATATCAATTTAGACAATGAGAATGCAATCATATCTCGGCCTCTACATCGCGTAGTAAAAGATTGTTAGTATCTGAATGATACCACTATAGTTATTTAAGATCTCAAGGCTCAATTCTTGGCACTACTCGGTAAGACAGACAATTAATTTGTGAACCAAGACGTAACAGTGGTAGCAAATCCTAATTTACTAGTAACAAGATATTATTGATGCGGTGAACTGGGTGGGTGGTGGCCACATCTAAATAAACAAGAGGAATTCCGTGTTACCAAATCGCCAAAACGATCCGTATCTTTCATGCTTTCAGGTCAGCCAGCAAGCGGACAGCCCCAAGAACCGAAAACTACTCCAGTAAAGGCATGTCGCGCTGCAGTATCAGGAAAAGAGTGAGGGAACAGAGGAAAATGGTGGACCCATTGAAAAACAGAGGGGCTGATTATGCTGTTGGGCGGAGAGGTCTATTCTATTGTGGAGTCAATTCCTGGCAAGATTTGGAGCAAATCTGCCCGGGATCTTTGCTTTCCATGCGGTGGGATTTTCTTAGTCACCACACCTCTTTTTCCCACTCGCGTTCTCTCTTTACTCATATCTCCTAGAATCCTTTCATGTGCTTATATATACGAACTCGACCACACCCACACCACGCCATTGAAAAAGCAAAACTCTTTCATGCCAAGCAAACACCACCAGCCTTTCCTCTACATCTCTTCTTCATCTCTGCTGCTCATAGCATCGTCCTCCGTCAGGCAAACAAGAGGAAACGCATACGGTTCTGCTCTGTTCTTTCTAACTAGCCATGGCGGCAGTGGCAACAGAGACTCCGTTCCATGTCCTGGCTGTGGACGACAGCGTCCTAGACAGGAAGCTCATCGAGAGGCTCCTCAAGACTTCTTCTTTCCAAGTTACCACTGTTGATTCGGGGAGCAAGGCGCTTGAGTTCCTGGGGCTTCTCCCAGACGAGGACAGCCCAGTTTCTGTTCATGCAGACCAGCTGGTAAGAAACAACTTGGCTTCCTTTGTGCCAAATCATGCGTTGTTGTGTTCTGAAGAAAGGTTATTGATGTATTCTGGTTATGCAACCAGGATGTTGCGGTGAATCTCATCATCACAGACTACTGCATGCCTGGAATGACTGGATACGATCTGCTCAAGAAGATCAAGGTAATTTAGTCTAGAATTTCTTGGCATGGTCCTTCAATTTGATACGATCTTCTGAAGAAAAAGAGGTCTAAAGGTCTATATTTGGTTTGTTCAATCAGGAGTCGTCGTCTCTCCGAGATATCCCAGTTGTGATCATGTCGTCTGAGAACATCCCTTCGAGGATCAACAGGTGAGCACTCTTGTGGATCTATACGATATCGTACATATGTCCTTTATTTTGGATGAACAACTCAAATTTAAGGTGCGAAGAAATATCAGTGAGTAGAGTAAAATTGAAGGAGAAAAAAAACAACTTATCCTTTATAATTGCTTCTACAAGAAAATTGCTTCGCTATTAGAACTTTTTTATTTTTATTTTAAATTGCAGACATATAAATGAATATGTTTAGGACTAAACCACATATGGAGATCACACCGAATCCTTCATGATTTTAGCGTCACATGTGTTGTATAATAGAGGGGCAGCCCCACTCATGACGCAGGTCACGTCCTAGTATTCTATCTCGACATGTTCGGTGAAAAATAAGCAAAAAGGATATGGAATGATACGCATATCAATCATGTAGATCTTCAATATTGCAGTATCCACAAAACATGTTACTGATGCAGACAACTCACTAGCACCACTAGTAGTTGTCCGGATTTATATTTTATTTCCAGCTTCACGATACACATGTAGTTAAATAAAGATCTCAGATGTCAAAAGATATTGTATACAAATAAAGAAAATGCAAAGATAAAATTGCAAGAAGTAATACCATGAACGTATATTTCTTACTAGTCTACCATGCTCTATGAAAATAGAAAAAGTCGCTGACCCATTCTGCTTTTAATATTTTGAATCAGATGCCTGGAGGAAGGAGCGGATGAGTTTTTCCTAAAACCAGTACGGCTATCAGACATGAGCAAGCTTAAGCCCCACATACTGAAAAGCAAATGCAAGGAGCACTATCACGAGGAACAGCATCAGCAAGGCGACAGCAAGAGCAACGAAAGCAGTAACCCTACAAACAACAGCAGCAGTGATAGCGGCAACAACCGCAAGAGAAAAGCAGCAGACGAAGAAACATTGCCCCAGGCAATCAGATCAAGGCACAGTTAGATGCAAACTGATTATAGGACAATTAATCTTTTTTCTTTCTCTTGGTTCTTTGCCTCACTCAACTTTTGGCCTACTGATTTGTAACACAGATGTTAGCTATTAGTTTGCAAAATATAACGGAATCCGTACACAGATGCTGCTTGGATCCTAGTGACCACAGCGCCAACACAATTCAGCGTCCAAAGAACTGCGTCAATAACAGGTCATTGCACACAAACATGTGCAAATATTCCAAGGTTAATCGGAAAGGCGTAAACTTACTATTGAACAATTCACAATAGGCATAGCTAAGATTTCACTCAGATTAGACTGGCAATAAGTACTCACATAAGGTAGTGTTTGGTTCAGGTACAAACCCGTCCATGGACCGGACCATCCTGTATCTGAGGACGTCCTCGCGTTTGGCTCATGGATCGAACGGACTCGTCCAGGATAGTCTCGTCCATATTCCACGAATATTCCAGTTAGATGCCGCACCATCCCGTGCAGGAAAAAACACCGAACGATTCCATCCCGGGCGAAAGCGCGCGCTTCCCTGACCTCCCGCGCCTCTTTTTCTTTCCTTCCCGCTCGCTCACCTCCTCTCGCGCCTCTTTTTCTTTCCTTCCCGCTGGTTCCTGTTCTCTCGAGTCTCCGCCTTCTCTCTTTTTCTTTTTCTCTCTCCTGGCAAAGCTTATGGTTTCTGAAATTATATTAGACTTATCATGGTCAAAGCTTATGGGCGAACACCCAGGAGAAGCAAGGCGGTTTTACAAGCTACCGACCATGTCTAGCAAAATGATATGGGTCGCAAGGTACATCAAAAAGTACCTTTCTGATGCTGCTGTTTAGGTGGAAGCAATAAGGTCTGTTATATATTTTGCTAACCACTATACTGTAACTATAGTGGTTAATGGTATGTAAGCATGGACTTACTCTTGCTGGTAGCCTGGCACTTGGTAGAGTGGTGCCGATCTAGTATATATTTTGCTAACCACAAAACTATAACTGTGGTGGTTAATGGCATGTAAGGATGGACTTTTGTCGATGGTAGTCTGGCACTTGGTAGTAGGGTGGTGCCGATGCGGTATATATTTTGCTAACCACAAGACTTAAACTATGGTGGTTTTATATATGGTGTATGCTATGTTCTGAAATGGAATTGTGTGATGCTTGTCGAGAAGTTATGGTCCAATTATGGCTGTGTAATTTTTTAGTTATGTTCTACAAAACTTCTTGATCAGGTTTAGATTGAGGCAGCTTCTTAGAGGTAAAGTTACCACCTATGAGAGAAGGTGACCAGATCATAAATCATTCATCCAAGCAAACAAGATCTTGTACCATCCTGTATGGTTTCATTCACTCAAGCAAACAGAATCATGAATCATTTCATACAGGCCACCAAACAGCCAACTTGAACCATCCCATCCTGGATGAACCCATCACCTGGACCATCCCATCCAGGATGGAGTTGATTCGAGCAACCAAACACTACCTAAGACAACATAGTTGGGTAACCACATTAGCTGTACTTTTCACTAATTGCTTACGGCAAACTTCATTCAACATAGCAGGATACCAACATTAGTCTAGTACAGCAGTAACATTCCATGGGAGTCAATTTCTACTAGCAGAAACTTCAGTAGAAACACATGGAGCCCTCAGAAAATACATCTGTATGTCACATGGTTTCCAGTAAGCTCACTGTCATATATAACTTTAACAACGGTTCCCTTGCTGAGGCCATAGTAGCGAGCAACAGCATCAGTCTCCAGCATGCGAGGCAACTGTGTGAAAGAAACATGCACCGATTTGAGTAAACTCATACAAAAGTACTCGATACAGTATCTATAATAGAAGACAATTTTCATGGGAAGGAAATCTTATAAGTTATAACTAATATGATGTAATTTAGGCATGTTAAGAATCAATAAACCAAAATAAAGAAGCAGATTGTTAATTAATCCTGCATACCATTTTGCAAGGAACCTCCCACATCAATAAAAAACAGATAGCAGATTAAGAAATCTGACATTGCAAATAGACAATTCCATTGAGCGGCTGCTGGACATGATTATCTATAGTCTATACGATAACAGCACTTCCATTGAACATGTTTAAATTAATCTGACAGCAACTTTTTCTAAGAAATTCTAAGGAAGTATGAGAGGATCATCCATTTCAATACCATCAAGATCCATTCTACTGAAAACTATATAGACACCACAAACAACATTGCAAGTCAGCACAATGTCTATGAGACCAAAACACTCAGCATATTAGCACGTTTCCCGCCTCAGCACACTAAGATATTGCTGTATCCCTGATGGCATTGATGTTGCAAACAAAATTAAGTGCTGAAATTATGGTATTTTAGCAAATTAATGACAATAAAACCAGCAGTCAACAACCAGTTACCCAACACCAGATTCTGCCGTGAGGAAAAATATTTGCATTCCGACAGGATGTGATTAAGAGAAGGGTACACAGCTCTCATAGCATCATGACTTGCAGTGCAAGTATGAAAAAAAAAGACTATTCAATTAGGACGTAACATTGATAAATACCTGTGAATCCTGCACATTGTACTCCTTCAAGAGCTTGGTTTTCTCCTCTTCAGTCAACACTTGATGTTTGGGCTTCAGGACATGCTTGGTCATGTTGACCAGTAATTCTGTGATCTACAATTGAAACAACACATCCATGTGAATACGAAGAGTGGTACAATATTTATAGAAGACAAGACAAATATGTCAACTTTACGTGGGGCAAACAACATCTTCTGTTAAGAGCATATTTGCAGGAAAGAACGTATGGTGAATTCAGATGCTAACCAATAAGCTATTATAGCCAGTGTCATTACTCATTGCACGGAAAGTAAATACTGTAATTCTTAAGGCATGGACATTGTGCTTGCCCACTGAAAGAATCACTTTTGGTTCTTTACTTACAAAAAAAAGTGAGGCTACATAAACCCAACCTGGAATATGTCAACTTTAAATGTGAAGATATCCTTGAGAGATTCTCTTGCTTGAGACATTATTTTGCCCTGCAACACCAGAATGAGCCTAGACAAGTTCTCTTCTTTGATTCCATTGTATATCTCCCTGATAGTTGCCTTTTTGACTGGCTCGGGCGGACAGAATATGACTTTCACCTGCAATAAGACATAGTTAGTGATGTACCTACTACTCACTTGTACTAAGAGAAAAATGTAGAAACGACAGTATGCAAGAAAGACATAAGAGATAAAGGCAAACATACTATATGTACATTTGCAACCGCTGAACTTTTCTGGGTACATACATATTAAACCGAGCCATCCATTTGCAGGATGGTGTTAACCCCAACAATCATAACCACAAGAACTCAGCCAAAGCCATGGTGACAACCCTACCTAACATCAACAATCAGGACTCAGCGGTGAACGGGTAGGGAATTACGAATCAACTGATCCTCCCCTTTCTCCTCAACTCTTCAATTTTTGCAGTACTCTGTCCACCACGAACATTTCAGCACAACCAGATGAACCAGATCGATCAATTCTGGGAAGATGCTTACTCAAAAGTCTGGGAAGGTGCTTAGTCATGATCATAGAGGGTCAGGGCCAGAATGTTTTCAAATCGCGACCTAGAACAAGAACCTAACCCTAATCGAACAACTTTTTTTTTTGATAGGATCGAAAGCACAACGATTGAAGATGTCAAGTGGGGGAGGAACCCCCCAAAAAAAGTTACCTTGTTGGAGTGGTCGGATGCGAGGGTGGCGGTGATGGAGAGCCGTTCGAGGTCGGGCCTCTCGGCCCACCACGCCCTGAACTCCGGGAGGGTGCGGGCGAGCTCGTGCTCCGGGACGCTGTACCCGCGGTCGCGCAGCATTTCCAGCACGGTGCGCCGGGCCAGAAACAAGCGGTGGCTCTCCACGTCGCCGCGGTCGATCAGCGAGGAAATGCAGCTGACTGGCTCGGGGAAGTCGTCAAAGTCGTCGTCGCCGGAGCCGCCCACCGCCGCGGCGGGAGCGAGGGCGAGGGCGGGGGCAGGGGAGGGGGAGGCGGGGGCGACCGCGGCGACGGCGTTGAGCGGGCGCGCTGGTTGGGCCGCCGTGCTCTCGGCCGAGCCCACCGTGAGGGACGATTGCGGCGACGGGGCGGCGAACTGATCCATCTGTCCCTCCTCGTTGAGTGCGGGTTCTCTGCTCTGGGGTTTTAGATGGAAGGGGAAAATCAGGGGTGGGGCCTAGGATTCCCCAACCCGTCAAAACCGGACCGGTTTTCGGTAATTGAGAAAACAGGTCTGGTTCGGTTGACGGCTTTTTATTTATTTTTTAAAAATAAATTATTAATGAATTTTGATGGTCAAAATAAAAAATCGATCGAAAACGGTGCGGTCTGGTTTTCGATCGAGCTCCGATCTTAAAAACTTTGGAAGTAAAATGAGCCAACAAAAAATCCTAAACTGACAAGGAACACATCAAGCCGACCTTGCATCTAATAGATCTTCCATAAAAAATTAAAGAAAAATGACAAGAAAGTTCATGTCGACTCTAAACTATGCTAAACTAACATCTAATCGACATCGTTACTACAGATTACTACTGAACAGGGAAAGCCTAGATCTAGGCAACAATCCTACATGGCATAAGAAATTACCGGCGATTCAGATACCTGGTGCTGCTGGATGTCGTTGATGTGAGCCCCCTAACCGCCGATGCGGGTCCTCGGTTCCGACTTCGCGTTCGCCGGGCCATTCGACACCACAACAGAGTGAAGGAGGCCTGGATAACACGAATCCTGCACAGACGCGTTGTCATCCGCATGGCCAGGACCTAGTAGAGCGGCCTTGATCACGTTGTTCCTGGCCATGGCGACGGTGGTCAGCGACGGGATGGAGAAAGGAGGCAGTGGCGATGAGGACGAAGAAGGGAGAGCACTAGGAAAGGAAAGGTAGCTAGAAAGCAAGGGTTGTGAGTGATGAGAGTGACCGGGTCATGCGAGTGATGGGGTAAGATTTTATCTTTTTCACGGGCCGGTAACCACACCATTTGGGCCAAGCAGTTCCCACACTAAACCTAGCTCAGCGCACCAAACACGTACACCTTGGCCCGTCTAATGCTAGCCAGCCCACAATGCAGCCTACCAAATAAAAGCTAACGCGGGCCAAAAGTTGCTAGTCCTGGCAACCAAACACCTGCTTTTTTACGATATTGCATAGCAAAAGCTCGGCTTAGGCTGACCAGGTATCTTTTTATGTGGGGCCTAGCTAAGCCACAAAACTAAAATCAACTGTACTGAGAGAGCTAATTAAACCTCTTGGTGGTGGCATTTTTCTCATAAATTAGTGATAAGAAAGTCTTAATGAAGTCTCACTTATTGCGTAGCACTGCTAGTATCTCAGGCTCTCGGCTACACAGTTCCAAAAAAAAAGGTATCTGCTACAAAGTTATGCATTGCTAGTGATGTCATTGGCTTCAGGTCAAGCTCATGGTTTACCCTTACTTTATATATGCTCTGTCGGATGCCACAAGATCAGCCAATTGGAGTACATAGTTATCTTACTCCAACAGCTCAATGAAGTTCGATTGCAAAGTGCAACAATCCGACTAAGCCAAAGGTCCTTTTTCTGCTGGATAATGAACCAATAACGAAAACAAATCTCGCACTTTATTTCAACCGCCAACTTTTGCCGTCGATTAGTTTGACAGGATAACAGTATCAGGGTAAATGTAGACTCAAGTGTGCATCAGGGCACGGTTCTCCTGCAACAAACGCAGCACCTCAGAACTGAACCAGCCGATAGAGAAACAACAAATTGATATTGCGTCCCTATAGGCCGCCAACAGCGCAGGATGTTGTTTTGCCTTTTGATCAAGTATAACAGACAGGTGACAAGTTCTCTGTGTCCTCTCTTGGCACGCATTACTTTGCTTGGTGCACAGGCTCCAATATTGGGAACAGCTTCTCTAACTTTGCGTTTGAGAGAACTTTGTTGGGGTCCAGCTCCATGCGTGCCTTGTTATATGCATCAACAGGGAAACGCTTCCGCAACCTGGCCTGGAGTTCAGCAAGTTCGTCCTTGTCCTTTGGAACCTACGAAGAAATGGGCAAACGATGATAGCTAGGCATGAAACTGTTGCAAATAAAACAGCTCAGCCAATGATATGCATTGCTAGTGAAATGGTATTTCTCTCAAAATTAACCACACTAGAGTTAATTTCGATCATGTGTTCAATAAATAAAGCCTTCTAAAGAAAAGAACTAATATCTGCATACATCTTGCAAACAGAATTTTGTGCAAATTAAGCATCTCAGTTAAACGTTATATGTGCAACTGCGCAGCAAGTCATATGTTACGATTTGATCGTATCTGAACCAAAGGAAAAAATGAAGAAAGCATCATATATACATGCATCTTTCAGCCAGAATTACAAGTTGGTACCTCAATTTTAGCCCAGTGTTCATATGCAGAATAATCACCCCAGAGACTTGTTTGCGTCAAGCTCCTGTAATTGAAGAACTCCTCTGTAATTTCCTTCCTCTGGCGAGCATCTGATGTTGGCAAGTACATTATAATACCAACCTGCATAAATCCAGAAAGTCAGTCACTTAGTACATAACTGGTGCGGAAGTGAACCATGTTTTACGGTACGAGCGTGACAAAAGATTTTTAACAAGAGGGAAGAGTTGCATAACTATCCAAAACAGTTACCATTTGTATCATGTTTCCATTTCAGAATGTATGACACAGGAAAATAGGAAAGGATGACAATTTCAATGTGACATTTGATAAAATCATCTGCACTGAAGAAAGGATATAAAAAAATATTTGATAAAGTAAAAGGAAGCAAAAAGCACACCCGCCATATAAGTAAGTGGAAATTTTCAGAAGGAGCACCAATAGTATATTACATGAACTACAGAGTTTTTGTAAATAGTATTGCTTTGACCAAATGACAATATCCAGAATAACAATGTCTCTCCTCAATTTCTAAGTGAATTGTCACTGCAACAAAGTTTTCCAGTACAGCAGTCAGCAGCAAACAAATAGTCCGAAATGCAGACAAGCTTTTAAACGGGTAGTGACAAGTGCCAAAAGCACCAAAGATTAAACAACAAAGAATTGAATAGAAGGAATAAATTACCCATGAAAATATAGCATCTTCTTCAGAGCTTGACGCTGGGCTCATGGGACTCTTGCTGCGGGCAGTCCAACGTTGTTCAATAGGTGCAGGTGCAGGTATATCTTCCTTTTCAATCAACTGCAGGAGATTCTCTATGAAATCAAGATCCTTCATACTTGGATTCCCTAGGGTTCCTGTGGGAAAGCAGTTTTCAGAAACCCACTGCTGCCCACCACAGTCAAAGCCCAATATTTCATCACTCCAGCCCATGCGATAACCCTCAGACTTCTTCCAGTACTCCGCTTCCGATTTATTGATTCTGAGAACATGTTCTTTATCCAGAGGATCAAGGGCAAGCAACTTATCTCTCAGTTCAGTAAATGAAAGTGTATCTATGTCTGGGTCATTACTTTCTGCTTCAGGTCTGAAAAACATTTCTAAGTTGGCGTAAGCTAAACACCAAAGAAATATCAGAACTGAATAAAGCTAGAAAGTTTAGTAAAACTACTCATTGAGTAAATCCAGAAATGGTTGCAACATCATTTTAGTATGCCAGTTGGAGATGTATAGCAATAATTTGAATTTCCTGCATATTTAAGATAGGAGTTCAATGCATGAAGGTTCTATTTTCTATATTCGATGCAGACTAACAATTAACCAACTAGTATCCAAAATCCCAGATCTACACTCCTTGTATTACTTATACAGCTCTTTAGATTAGCATTATTTCTCTTTTCTGCATGAGACTCAATAAAGCGAAGAAAATCACAGGACGAGAGAACAGACTCAGCCTGCTAATTATATTAGGAGCAAAGCTAAAAGCTAAATGGATGAAACAGTCACCAGAGAAATATTTCTAATGTCAGATTAATTTTGCATGAGAAACGTTTTAGCTAATTCTTCAGTAAGAGAAGAGTAAGTACAAATGCAATTTCCATACAGACTACTCTGGTAACATCACAATTCGACCCCAAGGCACTAAACCATAAAAGGGCACATACCTATATTTCTTCAGCGACTCACGATAAAGGTCACGAACATGCTGTAAAGCTTCATCCTTTCCATATTTTGATGTCAACTTTGGAGTTCTCCACTTTGAAGGAGGATTGCATTTAACAACAACAACTACATCAGTATACGGAATCCACAAGTACTTAATATGTTTGTTTTCAGAGAGCCATTTCCTGTAAAACGGGGAAAAGGAAAGAAAAATATTAAAGTTACATACAAGTGCATCGACAAACCAATTATATAGTTACACAACGATTGACTGCAGGAAACATTACTTGTGATTTTTCTTGACTTCATCAGCATTGGAAACGAATGTATGTTCAACAAGCTGGTGTCTTTCTACACATTGAAGGGTAAGTTCTGCAACAACTCCTAGGCCACCAAGTCCACAGCGAGCAAGATAAAATAACTCAGGATCTTTCTCCCTTGATAACTCTATTGTCCCCTTGGCAGGAGTAACCAGCTTCATGCTAATGACTTGCTCGTCAACTGGGGGCAATCTTGCACCAGTGCCATGGGCACCAACCTGTTTTCAGTCGCTAACAGAAACGTAGATTAATTTTGGCCTGAACTCAAATTGTAAGTTATACAAGTTGTGAAGGATCACAGGAAATGACAACAGTTTCAGCGTTGAAGCATCAGGATGGTTAGAGTTTCTGGTAGAAAGCATAGAAAACGACCTAAGCACAATCCAAACAAATGCAATACATAGCTATTATGCCCACAGAGAAGTAGGCAAACTACACAGAGAGGCTGTCTATGGATCAGTTACCTTCAAATTTTCTGACTAACACCTACACCCTTATGGTCTTCAAATGGTAACTGCTACAATGAGGCTAGACATGATGAGAGCAGAAGCAGATATATGGCAGTATTCCAGTATGCAAATGCAGGTTTGTTGAGATAGTCTGGGTATCGGTCCAGAATTTAAACTATTGTGAGCACAGAAAAGAAATGGAACAAAGGTACATCTGATATGAGTAAGAAATCTGAAGAAAAAAAAGAGACCAAAAGAGATTACAAGACTCCACAATAGAGGTGGCCTTGACTCTATTTATGATCCCTCTATATGACCCATTTGTTGATGAATACCATTTTATTAACATAGGAAATAAGGTAAAACAATCCTACATAGTACTTTTAAATTACTGTCTGGACCCTTGTTGCTGTATTTAGCCATATTTCAGTCCCCTAACATAAGGTTGCATGCCACTATCCCGGAATTTAAGAAGGGCCCATGATAGGCCAGTGAACCTACAATCTATAAGGTCGCTACTATGTGAATGTGGCAGCAATTGTAGTGTTCGGATCATTCCATTGAATTGGTCAATGACTCAATTCAACCTTGAACAAAATTATGCTATCTTCTGCACCCAATTCACAGTGTCATTAATTAAATCACCAGAATTGCCCATGTAAGACACTATGGGCACACTTCTATGACGCAAGTAACAAAATCGACGGCTTTTCCAAGATACAGACCTGAGTGAAGCCGCCAACCTGCTGCTCCCGAATAGACGCAAAGTTCTGCAGCGTGAGACCATGTTCACGGAGCGCATCGACGAGCTCCGCGACACGTATCCCCGCCTGAACCGTGACGGTCTTCTTCTTCACGTCGACATCGAGCACCTGGTCCATGAGCGCGAGGTTGATCATGCCGGCGCGGGTGAGCGCGAGGCCATTGGGGGACAGCCCCGATCCGAGCGGCCGGAGCTTGCGGCGCTCCTTGTGCGCGGCGGCGAGCGCGTCCTCGAGGGCCTGGATGGAGTCCGGCTGGAGGAGGACGCGGGTGTGGACCTCGTGGGTGCCGCTCCAGTTGGAGACGGCGTGGAGGTCCTCGGGCAGCGGCGCGTACTTGAACGGGACGGCCTTCTTGTGGAGCGCGTCGGCCGGGAACGGGAAGGAGTAGTAGGTGGCGGCGCCGCAGCCGAGGAGGAGCAGCGCGTAGCCGGCGTACTTGCGGAGGTCGGCGTCGGAGGCGCCGGGGGAGGGGGCGGAGGAGAGGGCGCGGAGGAGGGGGAGGTGGTGGTTGGGCAGAGGGCTGCTGCGGCGGAGCAGCAGGCGGGAGAGGAGGAGGTGCCGCATCGTGCCGTTGCGCACGGCGGTGGCGCTGTGGGGGGAGCGTGGAGTCGATGGTGGCGCGTTGGGGGACGGGCGGCGCCGGCAGCGGCCACCGCACCAGATCGCGATGGGTTTTAGCCGTTTAGGAATGGGGTTAGCATTTCGGACTCGTGCAGAGAGTGTGATTAGTTTGCGGTTGATGGGCTCGTGGCCCATTCGTACCAACATGACATGCACTCCGAACCTAACATGGCCCATTAGGAAGACGAGAGCGTTGTCTGTTCTAGGATTGGGACCCCGACTAAATATAAACTGAGTTCAGAACTTCCCTAAAAAGAAACAACAACCTGAGTTCAGAACTTCAGTTCAGATTATCCCAGTAAACTGAGTAAAAAAAAAACTGAGTTCAGAATCTTCAGATTGCACGCACATTAGGCCAAGCACGATAAGCCTAAAATTTAATTAGTTATTAGCGTAAAAATAAGAGGCATGTAATGTAGGAACGATTCTCTCAGCCACGCTTGGATTCTAAGCAGCGGCCAGAAAAAGCGAAGATTTTCTCGCTTCTCGCTTTTCGCTTATTGTAGTTCATTCAAAACTCTGAAGAGGTGGCCAGGAAAAGCGAGAATCGGTGAAAATAAGCGCGGCGTTTGGTGGGATTATCATTTATTTTCACAGAAAAAGCGAGAATCGGCCAAAATAAGCGGAAACAAACAGGGCCATAAACAACGAGTCACAAGATGCATAATCGATTCGTCGTAACATATTTATGCCAAGATTTTCACAAGAATATGTAGCCTCACAAGCAATTCTCGACACAAGAAAAAGAAGAAACCAACGTAACCAATTCCTACAACAACTCTGGCGCGGCAGCTGCTTCTAGCTCGTTCCAGCTAGCTAGGTACGCTCCTACTCAGCGGCGGGCATGGTGAAGCTGCAGTGGGGCCGGGGCAGACGCAGTTGAGCCGGAGACTCTTGAAGATGCAACTCTGGTGGAAGGAGTGGGAACCATGGCGTCGTTCTGAGCCGATCGAACGATAGTACACATCTCCTGTTTAATTCCCACGCTGTTTGCATAACAATATTGGAATCGAATCGAATGAAAGTACAAATGCCTTCTATATGCAGTAGTGACAGAGAGAAAATGTTATTCACAAAAAATGGGAGTTATCATGGCTGAGAAATTGGCAATGATGTCTGACAACCATAAGATTGTCCCAGAGATGAAGTACAATCGTATACTAGCAAATATTTTCACCCACCCACAGACACACACACACACATTTCCCTTTTGCGCTCACCTGCAGCACAAACTAATCCGCTCAGCATTAATTTCCCAGGAATTTTTTTTTTCGAGCGATTCGGGGGGGAATTCCCCACCTACTTTTCATTCGAAATGCGCGAGAAGCGCGAAAGATACATTATTACAATGCACATTGCTCGTTTGAGCAACAAACATAAGATGCCTCGGCATACCGAGCAGAGATTACAGAGGGAGATACAACAATCGGAGAAACTCCAAACACCACCACTGATTACATGTCGCCTATCATCAGCTTGAACTATCACTAAGGAACGTGCTTGCCGAACTTGCACCTTCCGTTTATGAGCTTCAACTTCCATCTTCATCTAACCAAGGCATAGGACATCTCCACACACCTTGGCCATCTGGTCGCCACTCTTGTCGTTGTCCTCCAACAACCTCAAAGATTAAGAGAGGGGGGAGCTTGAAGGAGGGAGGAACACCTAAAGAGAACGAGCCCCCTGGCCTCGCTAACCCGGCTTCAGACAGGGGAAGAAACACACAAAGGTCAACACTAATCGGGCACAAGAACTTCCAGTCTACAAACAACTAAGTTGTTGTTGACAACGACTGCCCGCATCAAAACCAGAACAGGGGCTGGTTCTTCAAGTTGCCAGCAAGTCCAACGTCCACCGACACCTGTGAGGAAAGGAAGCCCCAAAGGATGGATGGCCGCTGAAGAATGCGGTCGAAGCCAACCATGCAAACTGAGGAGGACCCGAAGCTTGTAACCTAGCAATAGAGCTCGCCGAATCCTGACGACAACAGCCAAAGCGGAGCAAGAAGCAACGATAACAAGGAAGGAAGACAGAGATGGACAGAGCCAAAGGCACCGGACAGCTTCAGGACCTCAAAGACGACGCCACCAAGGTGGGCACGATGCCGAAGACATCGGCGTCGCCCCTCTGAATAACCAGAGTTAGGTTTTCACCTGAGGACCCCGAGAACGGGGTCATGGAGACACCACAGCAACGGCCCACAAGTAGGATGGTGGCGCCTGAAGGCGTCACCGTTGACGGCACCGGCCCAGAGCTGGGCAAAGCTTTCATCCGGTGCCTCCATGTCCAACCAACCGCGCACCGGAAGGAGCAATTCCAATGGTGTACACCTACGGCTCCGCCAGGTCCGGGACGCCACTCCAGGGAGCACGGCACGACGCCTGGCCACCACGGCCAAGCGCCGATGTCACCGCTCCATGGCACGCGCTGCCAGGAACGGGCCACAGCCCCGCGCCATCGGGGGCCGCTGCCGCGCGCGTCGCCGAGGAGGAGAAGAGGTCGCCGGAGAAAATGGACCCCCGGCAGGAGGTCCCATGGCACACACGCCGACGCAGGCTGCAGCCCCGCGCAGCGCCTAGGTGGAAGAGGCCGCCAACGCCGGAGAGCGGCTGGGCGGCGTCGGCGACGAGGTTCACCCCCGGCGAGCAAGGAACATGCCGTACAGCCCCTCTCTGCGTAGATCCGGGCATGGAGCCGCCGGATCCGGTGGAGAGGAGGCCGGGGAGCACCACCATGAGCCGGAGAAGGAGGAAAGGTGGGGGGAGGGGGGTCGTCGGATCCGCGCGATGGAGGAAGAGAGACCCCGCTGCCGCCTTCCTTGCGGCCGTGCGGCTTTGGCCGGCAGCCCGCTCCGGCGGGCAGCGAGGTGGAGAGGGATTAGGAGCGGGCGGCGGCGGCGGCGGCGGTGGCTAGGGTTCCGCCCGTCGCCCTCCCGAGAGAGGAGCCCGGGCTTCCCCTCACTGGTCAAACCGGATTATAAGCGTTAGAGGCACGTCCAATTTCCCAGGAATGTATCTCTGAAAAGAAATCATAGAGTAATACTACCTCCGTTCTTAAAATCATTGACTTTTTGAGCTACGTTTGACCGCTCGTCTTATTCAAAAAAGTTTAAAAATTATCAAATATTTCGTTATGATTTGTTTTATCACTAGTGAAATTTGAAACATAACTTATAATTTTATATATTTGAGCTAATATTTTGAATAAGACGAACGGTCAAACGTAACTCAAAAAGTCAACGGCGACATCAATTTAAAAACGGAGGGAGTAGCACCAACATGGTCAGACAGACGCGCTGCTTGTTTATCCAGAAAGTGTTGTTCGTGCTTGGAGGGCAGAGCAAACCGGCAGCACGGGCAGACACGGCTAACACGGAGCCAGTCAAATATACATTGTTGATGAAAGGAATGAGAACAGGGCATCATCCTGAGCTTGTCCCCTTCCTTGAAATCCTCTAGGTACACCGAACAATTCTTCTCCTTTGTGTCGCCCAGTGCAGGCATATGCAGTCCCACTATGGCCTTGCTCGAGGCTGGAATACCACGAAAGAGACCACCATCCTCGTCCCAGTTTGCATCATAATCTGGATCAACAATGGCTTCCTCCCTCTCTTGCATTACTAACGCGAAGAACCGCCTGTTTAGCCGATTCCGAGCTTCAAAGGCCCACTCGTTGGTTACATAATCAGAATCTCTGTCAGCCTCCATCAGCAGTGTTACGTGAGATGGATCTACAGCGCTCAAGAAGTGTGTCACGTGAGATGGATCTACAGCGCTCAAGAAGAGGAACTTGATTGAAACCGATATAATCGTGATTAAATCAGGTTCCGAATTGAATACAGAGATAGATTGCATCAGGGTTTGGGGGTGCAAGCAGCAGGAAGAGAAGAAAAAGGGGCGGGCATACCTGGTAGAAGCTCGTCGAGTCGTCACCGCCAGGAAAGGAGGAAGGCCGCGAGGCGAGACAGAGCGAGCGAGTGATTCGTCGCCGGCGAAGGGCTCGTCGGTCCAAGCAAGCAATTCGTCGATTAGTCGCGGTTGATGATGGGCTGGTAGCGCACTGAGGCCCAACACGGCACCTAATATTAGTTCGCCAATCACGGCCCATTCGATCCACTAGTGGTTTGAGTCGGAATCGAATGTGTAGCGTAGCCCATTGGACTCGGAGACGGTTCGCTTCCCAGCAGCAGAGAGCGAGCGATTTCCAGGCGATCTCCGTTCCCCTGCCGGATCCATCGTCTTCCCTTGGCCTCCGGCGGCCTAAGTGTAGCTGGAGTGCTGGGGGAGACATGGATCCGGTGGAGGATGTCTATATTCCCTATTAATAGGTTAGGTTCCTGGTAAGTGTTTTGTTGGGAGTCTTTTGTATCCTCCTTAGCTTTTTGGTTGGCGATGATGTTGGCGGTTTTCGAAGTCTGGTGGTGCTCGAGTGGTGTGCGGTGCTAGTGGCTGGCGTCTTATGCAGAGGATTCGGCATCGATGAGGTTCTTTCTGTTACTTCCTTTTGCGTCGGTGCTCGACTCCTCTGTGATTCTATTGTTGCTGGTCCTGCCCGCGTCATCAGTAGAGATGCCGGCTTTGCTACCAAAGACATGGTCGCTGAAGGCTGGAGGATTGTTCTGTCCCTCCAAGGTGGATTCGAAGTCCACTGTTGGAGGTTTATCTTCCACTTGCTCCTGGTTTAGGGTCGGTGTTCGTGTTTCCCCTTTGTGGGTTTGCTGCTTGCTGGCCGGAGACTGCTGGGGATGCGCCTGGCGTCTGTTTCCGGAGAAGAAGGGGATTGCCCAGGGCGTTCAACGATCCAACAGCACTCTGTGCTACTGATGGGCTCAAAACTTGAAGTTCTTTCGTCGAATCGGAAGTCGGCCGGAAGCGTCTTTCTGGAGCTTCTTCATGGAGGAGCACCAGGATTCAGCAGCGATGGCTGGAGACGGCGAAGGTCACCGGTTATTTCTCCAATGTACTTAAATGTAATTTCTTTTATTTCAGGAGTACCCGGTCAGGGGCTTGGATGTAAATTTACTATATGAACAAAATCCAACCCTTCTCTCAAAAAAAAAAGCTGCCGTGATATTGCTCAAAATAAATAAATAAATAAATAAATAAAGCTGCCGTGATTAGATTAGTGCATCCTGTATCTGCCACATCCCTGCGCTCCATCACAACAAAGAATGGAGAAACCGCGAATTGAGACACCATTGCCAGGTCGGCGGCCGTCGGCGGAAGAGATTAAGGCAAGGACACAAGCGTCGTGGGAAGCCTTTCTCCTCGACGACTTGCGCATAGAGGAACGTTGGCGCAAGCAAAAAGAGGACGAGGAGTACTACGACAGCATCGCCCGCGGACTGGTCCCGGCCGCAAATAAAGCCATCGCGGGGCTGCACAACCCCAGGTGGGGCGAGACGAGGGAGGAGCACGGTTGCGCGATCTGTCTCCAAGACTTGCAGATCCGCCAAAAGTTCCGGATGATGCCGTGCTGCGGCCGGTCGTTCCACGAGCCGTGCATCTTCGAGTGGCTGCTCGTGAACCGACTCTGCCCAATCTGTCTGTCTGCGCTGCCATCCGAAGAAGAGCAACGTCTGCTGGATGAGCAGGAAATATATGTGTGGGATGCAGATGCAGAAACCGACGAACCGGTTCTCATCGACTGATTCCTTGGTGGCTTCGTAGGGCTTTCTTCGTGTGCGTGTAGCGGGACTGAAACCCCGTGCCCCCGAGTAGGAGCGTGTCCCTCCCTAGCTAACACGAACAAGCAGCAAGATAGAAGCAGCCGCCGGGCCAGAGTTGCCGTATGAATTGACTATGTTGGTTTCTTCTTACTTGTGCTGTTGTGAGGCTACGTACAACGCATCATCTATATATCTTGGTTTATGCTTTCTTGTGTTGACTTGCATTGAGGCGGTGTACGATTAAACTTCCTATGCGTCAACCACTTACAGTTCAAATGTTTCTTAACTATAAAACTGAAAGTACACGAGATGCAGCTACATCCACGTAATGCAGGGAGAAATTCATCAAGCTTTGTAGTTTGTACTCTGTTTTCACGTAATTCATTGTAGTTGAGTCTGAAAGAATAGCATTAGTAACTTGCTAGCCTCCTTGTGCTGTAGCTATAGGCAGATGCTTCCAATAGATTTTGTAGACAGACAGTCAGATTTGGCCTGAATATAGTCCCCAAGCAACAGTATAATTCTGCAAGAACACTCCAGCTCTGTTATTATGTTCAGTTTGTTTTTCTTGTCTTTTTTATCTCTGCCAAACTCTATTAAATTACTTGCCGAGCATATTATTACCAGATTTGCAAAACCTATTAAATGGTTTCTCCATAATGTGAAAAAGAAAAGAGCATGAATCGCTACTAAAGATAAAAGAAATACAAGATCGACAGAGCCACTGCAAAGTGATCGTCGTCAACGGACAAGAAAAGAAACAACGTAGAATTGCCGTGAAAAAACAGTCACTGAAAAAGTCACCGACGTCGTCACGGGCGGAATCTCCGATGGCTGTTGTGTCGATCTCCTAGCCCAAGTCGGAACCCGATCGGCAAGGTACTGTACTAGTACTTATTTGGCTCGGGTGCGTCTGTCTGGGCTGGCTTTACCTCCGCTTACAAATCTGGTAATACTCCTCCTGTCCTCCATCAGTTTGCCTCATCTCTACTACCTTTCATCGACTTCCTCGGAGCATCTATCTACGTGGCATGGAGCCCATGCGGGTCGCTGCTGCCGATGAACTCGACGACGATGAGCTTTTGTTTCGGGAGATACGGGAGTCGTACGAAGCCAACATAAGGTTCCAGCTCGAGGGCCAGGCCATCATCCGCGCGGCAGAAGCGCGCGAGAACCAGCACCAACGTTTCCGCGGCGTGCCGGCGTCCGACAAGGCCATCCTGGGCCTGCGCGAGCCCACAGGCTGCGGAGCAGGACGACTGCTGCGCCGTGTGCCTCGACGACTTCAAGGAAGGCGACACGCTTTCAGAGTGATGCCCTGCTCACACTGCTTCCACATTCGCTGCATCTGGAAGTGGCTTCGAGCCAGCGGCGTCTGCCCGTGCTGCCGCTTCAAGCTGCCTACCGAGGACGAGCAACCGCCTCTTGGACGAGCAAGAAGCGGCGTTTCTCCAACCTGTTTCTGGAAACTAAGGTGTTTTTGGCCCATCGGATCAAATTCCACCCTCCATGTGTCTTAGGGATTCTCCAACCGGCCGCTTCTAGAGAGAAACACAAGAATCTCTATCGATGGAAGTTGTTATCTCTCCAGAATCATGAGAATCTCTGTCAAACATTTCAACGATTGTAAGAGAGTGTAATTGACATCTCACGCACGTACCGGGTGAACACCCTTTCAATATTTCTTTTTTCCCCCTTGAAAGAAGAGAATTAATGCTACCTCAAATTACTAGCATATATATGTGTGGAGGCTGGTCCATTGTCTAGTCTTTGAATTGAAGGGATTGATCGATCGGTGCGGTAAGGGAGGATAGGATTAGTGTAGGCCGGCCGGGTAGATATCTAAAAGTACTAGAATCACATACTGTAGCAAGGACTACGAGAGCAGTACTACGTGTTTTGTCCAAACAGGTAAGGAGCATGCATATATGCGTGCATAATTAAGGTTCGTGCATCACCACTCGATCAGCATCACCAAATAAACCGCTTATGAAGAAGAAATTAAACACATGTGATCAGTTTTGCTAATTAATCCAACCACGATTAGTAGCAAGCGTACGTACACTGCATGCGAGTAGTACTGGTCCTCTGCTGCATCTGCATGCATGCATGCATGATGGTCACAAGCTGTTGGACAGTGATATATAGATGGGGGCATGGGGACGAGATATAGGGAGGAAAGCGACGGCAGATCATGCATCTGGAATGCCAAAACGGTTTCTGAAAGTTGTGTATTTTCCATTATTCTTTATTTTCTAAAAAAAGAAAATCTCAAATGTAATTACATAATCAACAAACTGCATATGCTTAGGAGCGCAAGACAGCATGATCAAACACTCCCTAGCTAGTCGTGTAAAATATTTTGCATGTGTAGATTAATTTTATATATTAATAATGTAGTGATACTAGAAAGTGGTGTCGATCTGAGCTCAGCAAAGTTCTGTTCTGCTAAGGTTGATGAATAAGCTGCTAGCGGCTTAGGTTGCCGTGGGCCAGCAAAAACGTACTCCTACTTGTACTTGGGGGCCGGGATAGATAGAGACGTTGATCACATGGATGCTGCGTCGTCGCATCATCTCTCTCATCTGTCATCATCGCCTTCTCAGTAATTTTCTAACGAGCGGCACTACTGTGGGATACGATTCAAGTATTGAAGCATACATAGTGCGGTAGTAGTTTCTAAATACGGCCTTGTATTATTTGAAAAATATATACATTTTATTAAAAAAATATTTTCTCACCTGTAGTGTAGAAGTCATAATAATCTACATCAACATGCATGAAGTTTTTATTTAGCTGCATGCTAATTAACCAACAATGCAATGGATGATACTAGTCTTGTGATTGAGTAAGCCAGGGATGATGAGATCATGTGACCGTCTGGTCAGCACACAAACTGGGAACGGCAAGCAGCTAATCGATCAACCCGTCTCCCTCCAAAATGCTTTGCAAAGGAAAAGCAGCAGAGATTCACACGTACGGAACGGAACCACTCGCGTATGCTCTCCTATGTGCCCATGATTCACATGGCCGCCGGCCGGTCACCGGGACCAGAACAATTATGCAGCCAGTCTTGGCCTCTTGGGCGCTCGACAAGTGGACGCGGGTTGTGGGGGCCACATCCTCGATCGAGAGTTCTCTGTGCGCGTTGCTCGATCCATCGGCTGGCTACTTAATGTCAGATCAGCCACAGCCCACTCCATCGATCTCTCCTTTCCATCTACACAGGACAAGACCAGGAAGCAGATCCGTCGAGAGAGGAAGCAGCAGCAAGCAAGTGCCGCTCAGATCGATCCGGCCGCCTGTAAGTGAATCCACCCTGCTCTAGCTCACCATTTCATCCCCTCCTGCTTGTTGAGCCCTCATACGGTCAAGAAGAAGAAGAACATAGTCAAATCCCTCCTGTTGTGTTTCATTTCATCCCATCAAAGATATATTTTAGAGAACCTCTAGCTTGGCTTATTTTGGTTGATTGTTCTGTTGACCCCCTTGCAGTTGACGGATCCAGCCAGCATGGACGTGGCTCTGCTGCCGGTGACTCCTTCCACTGGCATCAAGAAGGAGAACAAGCCTCTGTTTCGGATGCTGCTGTCAGTGGAGCAAGTCTTGAAGGGGGCGCTCCTCATCGCCGGCTGGATGGCCGTGTCCTTGGTCCTCGGCTCTGCCATCTTCGTCGTCGTCATCCGCATCATCAGCAGCCAGGTATATAATAATCAAACTCATAGAACTCTAAAATAATCAAACTCATCGCATGCATGCTGGAAATTACTGGCTAGCTAGTTCAATCAATTCCTTGACACCTCCTCTCTTATAGTATATTTTAACTGGTGGCGACGCTTTAATTTGGCATCGTTGCTGTATGGTACGATCGACGCAGACCTCGACGACCCTCGACGCAGACCTCGTCTACTTTTGGAGTTGGAGCGACGGGGTGGGGTACCTGTGGCTCAGCGTGCCCCAGGCGGCCGCCGCCGCGGCGGGGCTGCTGCTCCCGCGCCGCCACGCGCGAAGCCGCTGGACCCTCGCCTTGGTCGCCGTCGTCTCCGCCACCGTCGCGCACTACATGAACGCCAGGGTGGTCCGCGACTTCATCGCCGCCCACCCGGGAGACGTCGCGTGCGGCGTCCTGGCCGGCGGGGGCAGCGTCCTCGCCCTCGGCACCGACCTGCTCGGCCTCATCTCCCTCCTCATCGGCGGACCGGAGTGCTGACAACGGTATCATCCGTTGCCTCCATCTGATGCTCCAATCGATCTGGTCCGTCCGGGAGCTCCATGCATTCAGATCACTCTCAGAGCTTAATTATTACTCCAGTTTGCTTCTGTTGTGTTAGTGTGCCTTTATTAGCTTAGTTGCTCATCGTGCATGATGATGATCGAGCACTAGTACTAGTAGTGTGATCGATGAACTCTATCTAGCTAGTTATTGTTATGCGTATTTATTGATCTATTACATGTGTGCCAGATTGTACTGAAGATGATGATATGGGGCACCATATAGTACTACATATTGATCTGATTGACCATCTAGTATTACGGAGTCTTTGATATATTATGCGACTTTCATTATGCATGCCTGTATGATCAGCTGCATATGTATAGTCCAGCAGCTTATTTATTTGATGTTCTTCATGAAATTAGCATTGCATTTTCTCTCTAAAAAAAGAAACTAGCATTGCAGGTAATTTAACTACGCATGCATTGAACGGCAGATCCATTGTGTAATGACTTTTCCTTTGGTAGGGATTTAGTCATTGTGTAATGACTAAAGTGGTTTCTGAAAATGGTGAACATGCTTTCAACCCACCCACTTAAAAATAAGAATCTCACAGTAACAGTTTGCAATCAACACCGTACGTAAGTTTTTGGTGTCTCTCTTTCATTTGTGAGATAAGAAAGAAAAGAAAAACTATATATGCACCGTTGTCCTCCTCCTAATTTTTGCTGGATGCGAAAACGATCCGTTTAAGTTACCAGCTGCATTCTCGCTCTGGTGGACGAAGAACTCACGCGCGATCCCTTCAATTCTCACAGGCGCAGCAGACGGCAGGCAAGGCCTCACGTGACCTGACACAGCGAACAACGCTGCACCAATATGCCTATGGACAAACGCGTTAGCCTTGACCACAATTTTATTTCTTGTGTTTGTCAAGGATCACGTACGGCCATAGATATTTTCTGCTGGCACCGGCTGGTAGATGGATCGAGTGGATGACGTACTGTTACCGCCATTGTATCAATCGAGACTCTAGCTACTATAATCTATCTTATGTAGACGAGTATGTGCGTGATGTATGCCGAAAAAGAAAAAGAAAAGGGAAAATGTTGTGTGCATGCGATTGTACTACGTACTAGCTGGCTTCGTTTCAGTGAGCTAGCTTGACACGTCGCGCCTCTGCTTTACTCTTCCTCCCGTTCTGTCTCTGTCTCCCTCACAAGTACAGCACGCAGCAGCTTCGCCGGATTTATATTCTCACTTCTCCCTTGTCCACGGCGCAAGTGAGAAGTGACCACTAGCAGGCAGGCTCGCTAGCTACCTCCTCCAAAAGCAAGCAGATCGATTCGGCTCTCGATCGAGGAAGCAAGCAGATCCGGAGCCATGGACGAGAAGGTCATCAAGGTTCTTCCAGTACGAAATTGCTTGCCCTCCCCATTCCTGCCTCGATCCACCCACTAGCTGCTAGGCCCTGCTCTGCTGATCTATCTGATGACATTTATTCCTCCTCCTGCTGCCACGTTCCATTCGATCAAAGTTGGTTAATTTGTATCCGCTGCTGATGATCCCCTTGCAGGTGGCTGTAGCCATGGAGGACGAGAAGGACGTCGTCAAGGTTCCAGCTCCGTTGATGGTGGACAACAAGGTGTGGCCGGTGAAGAAGGAGGAGAAGAAGGCACGGTTCCCCATGCTGCTGTCAGTCCAGGTTATCTTGAGCTGGGCGTTCCCCTCGCCAGCGGCGTGGCCACTGGCATCCTTCTTTCCTACATCCCGATCCCCTGGCCCTGCAGCCAGAGCGAGGTAATCAGCTGGTCGATGCATGCTGTGTATAATTGTAACTCGCCACTCACCAGTTAATACATTCCTGGCCTGATGAAAAAAAGGATGATGCATTGTACCAAACATTGTATGTTTTGCAGACCGCGTGGATCTTGTTTCAGTGTCCCGACCCGACGCCCGCGCCAGATGTGGACTCCTTCGGGGACGCCTTCCTGTGGCTCACCGTGCCGCAAGGGGCCGCGGCCGCGGTGGGGCTGCTGCTCCCGCGCCGCCGCGCGCGAAGCCGCTGGTCCCTCGCCTTGGTGGCCGTCGTCTCCGCCACCGTCGCCCACTGCATTCTCGCCAGGATGATCCTCATCCTCATCGCCGCCTACCCGGGAGACGTCGGGCTCATAATCCTGTGCGGATGCGTCGCCGTCTACCTCGCTGGCGACCTCATCAGCCTCATCTCCCTCCTCATCAGAGGACCGGAGTAACTTCCGTCGATCGATCCTGTCCGATCCATCCTTCTGGGAGGGAGCTCCATACATGTATGCTGCAGATCGCAGCTTAAGAACTTTATTAACTAGTTTGCTGCATATTAGTGACTGTCGTCGTTGCTAATTAATTAGCATGCTTTCGTACTGACGATGGACTCTATCTAGTTTACTAGTTATGTGTGCAACAAGAGATTTTGCTCTCTGTGAGATTAGATATATATTGTTTGACTATCTATGCAGTGCTTTGATTGATCAGAAGGCAGATTCAGTGTAGTGCTAAAAGCCTAAAATGGTTTCTGAAAATTATGCATACACGAACCTTCTTTTTTCTTTGATAAAAAAGAGAAAATCTCACATGCATGTAGAGCTTGTAAAACAACCTACTTTTGTTTAGACGCGCTTAAGACACGATGATTTCATATACTCTAGTTGTGTAAAATAAATTGCATATGTGTGGATTTATTAGTTTTTTTTCGAAAGCCGTGGATTTATTAGTTGTGCACTAGTAACAGAAAGTGGTTTCGATCTATCTGAGCTCCGTTCTGTTCTGCTGAGGTTGAATCAGCTGCATGCATGGATGGGATCGATGCGAACCAACAATGCAATGTACATTAGTAGTCTTGTGACGAATACGTACGCTGCGTCAACGCAAGATGGATCACATGCACGCATCTCCGTTCAAAACTCCAAAGACAAGTCAAGATTGAATGTGACATGCATCAGACCGGCTGGCCACCGTGAACAGCAGCACACATGCGAAAACAGCAGCACACATTAGCCGGAAACGGCAAGCTGCTGATGGATCAACACGTCGGCCACTTTTTCTTTTATTTGCCAGGCATTGATAGATCGAGCTAATAGCATGGTTAGATGTGGTAATTAACGTTGTGCAACCAAACAAGTCAAGCAAGAATATGCAAGATTAGCTGCATCCATCGATCGAGCTCTCTCTGACATATCTTCACACTCGTTATATGTCATTGACGACGATCACATGGCCGCCAGTGTGGCTGTGACTCTCTTGTAGTCGCGTTGTTGGATCCACGGCTGGCTACTTATTATCAGCCACAAGCAGCATGCAGCAATCTCCATATTAATTCCCCCTACGCAAACTCAACTGACCCATCAGGCTACTCCAGCTCGAATCTGATACGTCGAGGAAGCAAGCGCCACTCATAGAATCTAGGGTTAGTAATGCAGCTTAGTACTAACTTTTAGTGATCTAGATACTAAGACCACTAGCTTTTCGTCGTCTCAGACCAGTACGTACATCCAAAAGAAAAAAATATCACTTTTTCTTCAACAAGTGTGCGTGCATGATGAGTATCTCAAAAAGTAAAAGAATGCGTGCATGCGACAATATTTCAGCTGGGTGAGCCCATGGACAATGCTTGTGATGCGTCTCCATCCGCTATACCTTAGCCGTAAACGGCAAGAGCTCAGCAGCAAGCCGGTTGCTTCCTGCCTCCAAGTTTCACAAGGGAACAACACGGCTACATGCTTTGCTTTGCATCTCCCTCTAGCAAGCTCCATTGCTTTTCTTTTACTGACTGATAGGTGGAGCATGGCTCGGACTTGTCTATATAGCCAGATAGGCGAGGTAATTAACGTTCTGCAAAGCAAGCAAGATACTATGAAGATATGGTGTGATGGATCCACTACCGCTGGATCAAGTGGAACTATCTAGTGCAATTGTTAGTGCTTTTGCATATGCCGTACCTGTGGACCTATCTAGTACATCCTCCACCGATTCTGTGATGAACTCTATCTAACTAATTAATTATGTATGTTACAAATATGCTGCATAGTGTATTTAGTACTTGCGCCAGATAATTGTGCTCGATCTGAGATATATAGATCGATGATCTAGGCTGTATTGTACTGGGAGTATGTACAAAGCAGTCTTTGCTTGATGCATGTATGCGACCTTATCAGTTATTCCCTCCAGTTTGAATTTGTTGGCGTTGAAATCGGAGGGAGATATTGTCAGCTGCATCTAGCACCTTCGATATGTCGTTCATGAAATAATTAGCATCCAGCACCTTTTCATCTATTCTTATCAACATGTCATGATGGACTGTAGCTAAAGTGCGTTCTGTATACGTATGCATTTCTTGCTTGATCAGAAAAATGTGTAGATATACTAGTTGAATCATATGATAGCCATCATTCAAATGGATCATCCCTCTTTGATAGGTATTATTCATTCTGATGGATCAGTAATTAAGAGATTGATTGATGTGGTATCACATAGCGAGGATAGGATAGCTAGGCCGGCCTCGGCCGGTAGCTAAAGATCGTGCATCACATAGCAAGGACTATGATGTGTTTTGCCCAAATAGGTAACGATCATGCAGGCAGGAAGCTTCCTCTTTTTTTTTTTTTTGCGAGGGAGGCAGGAAGCTTCCTTAATGTCTCAGCTGATACTAGTATACATACTCCACTGTTTTCACAAATTTCAGTTACTACATAAATTAACTTTTTTAAAAAATGTGCTTTTCTAGCTAGTTACCCAGCCATTAACGCACGTGGACTCGATCGAGACTGCTCGACAGGGCCAGCGATATATAGCTCATTACGAATGAGTTATCATGCATTCTGATCAAACGTGTGTAGATACTTTGCGAACACATTTCACTCTGGATCCATGCATGGAGTTCACAAAAGCTACTAGCTCTTGACAATGCAAGTGGCCGGCGCTCCATCTGATTGAGGGATATGATGAAAAGAGGCGGCAGCAGGTCATATCACATTTCATCGATGCTTTGCTTTAGATATTTCTTCTGTACCAACGTGTCGATCCATGGATGGTGATGCAAGCTAGGTCAGGACGCGCTATCTTGGTCGCTCTTTTTATCCCCTCGATCTTCCCCTCGATCTCGCGCCTTCTCTTACCTCCATTCTTGTCAAAGAGCAACTCATGCAGCTATAGTGCTCTGCACATGTGGCGACCATTAATTGTTGCGCACGTACGAATAAGCTCATCCATGTGGAGGACACAAGCAAAGGAATGCATGCTTTCATGAAACTTCATTCGCCTGCCCTCTAATAAACCGATCGATTAGGGACACTACTATATATATCTGCTCCATCTTGGTTGTTGTCTTCCGATCCGTTCGTTCAGACTTCTGACTGTATGTACAAGTGCTAGTTGCCTGGGCCAGGAATCAGTAATCTTCAGTATATGTTATAACAATGCTGGAAGCGAACTGCTAGGTTCATTCTTGATATGCATGGAGGACACTTCATGTGATCGAATGACAGAGGCTTGAAGAGCACTGCAAATTAAGCATCAGATGCTGTCGTACGTGTGTAGAGGTTCATTCGTCCAAAGACGAGCAAGCAAAGCAAATATACTAGTATTGAAGTATATACTACTGTAGTAGTTTGTAAAAATTGTGTGCGTTCTTTGAAAACATATACCTTTTTAGTAAAAGGAAATATATTTTCTCACCTGTAGTGTACAAGTCATAATAATCTACATCAAAATGGACTTTTTATTTCTTAGCTGAATGCGAACCAACAATGCAATGGATACTAGTCGATCTTGTGATCGAGTTACGCCAGGGATGATGAGATCATGTGACCGTCTGGTGGGCCGTGGCCAGTACACAAACTGGAAACGGCAAGCTGATCGATCAACCCGTCTCCCTCCAGTAAGTTTTGCAAAGGACGGAAAAGCAGCAGAGCTACGTCCCGCTTTCCTGTGCTTCTTCCTCTCTTTTTCTTTTACCAGAATGCATTGATAGACCGAGCGAGGTAATTAGTAGCATGCTGCCACCAAGGGACAAGAATGCATACGTTGAAGTGATGAGCTGCATCCATCGTAATCGACTGTGACAGAGATATATTCACAATGCAAGGAGCAGAACCACTCGTATGTGCCCATGACTCACATGGCCGCCGGCCGGTCACCGGACCAGAACAATTATGCAGCATGTTACATTTCCTGCCCGGCCTCTTGGGCGCTCGACACGTGGATGTGGGTCGTGGGGGCCACACCGTCAATCTGCAAAGCTCTTTGTGCGCGTTGCTCGATCCATCGGCCGGCGGGCTACTTATTATCAGATCAGCCAGCCACAGGCACAGCCCACAGGCAGCTGCTTGAATTCCATCTCTCCTTTCCATCTCCGCAGGCCAAGACCAGGAAGCATCCGTCGAGAGAGGAAGAAGCAAGCAAGCAAGCACCGCTCCGATCGATCCGGCCGCCCGCTCGGTAAGTGATCGATCAGTCCCACCTTCCCTAGCTAGCTCCCCATTCCATTGATCCCCACTGCTTGTTGGGTCCTCGTCTGATCAAGAAGAAGAACATGCTGCGTTTCATCCCATCAAAGATACATTTTAGAGACCTCTAGCTTAGCTTATTTTGCTTGATTGTTCTGTTGATCCCTTGCATATGGATCCAGCCAAGATGGGCGCGGATCTCTTGCCGGTGACTTCTTCCACGAGCATCAAGAAGAGCAAGCCTCTGTTTTGGATGCTGCTGTCAGTCCAGGAGGTCTTGCAGTGGGCCCTCTTCAACGCCTGCTGGTTCGCAGTTGTCCTGGGCGTCATCACTGCCATCGTCTTGGCCGGTGTTCCCATCCCCAGCAGACTGCAGGTAGTAACAATCAACTCGATCATCGCATGCATGCTGGAAATTTCCATCAAATTTTAATTGTTGGCGTTGGCGTCGTTGTAAATTAACCTCGACGTACGATCCTGCACTCCTGCAGCCCCCCGAGCTGACGCCGGCGCAAGAAGCTGAGGTGGACTCCTTTGGGTTGAGTTTCCTGTGGCTCATCGTGCCCCAGGCGGCCGCCGCCGCGGCGGGGCTGCTGCTCCCGCGCCGCCACGCCCGAGGCCGCTGGTCCCTCGCCTTGGTCGCCATCGTCTCCGCCACCGCCGCGCACTACATGAGCACCAGGATTGCCCTCGTCTTCATCGTCGCCAACCCAGGAGACGTCGCGTACGACGTCCTGGCCGGCGGGGGCGGCGTCCTCACCCTCGGCTTCGACCTGCTCGGCCTCATCTCCCTCCTCATCGGCGGACCGGAGTACTGACATAACAACGACATCATGCGTTGTAACCATCTGATGCTCCAATCTGGTCTCCATGCATTCAGATCACTCTCAGAGCTTAATTAATTATTAGTTTGCTTCTGTCGTGTTAGTACCTTATTAGCTTAATTAGTTGCTCATCGTGCATGATGATGATCGAGTACTAGTAGTGTTATCTCGATGAACTCTATCTAGCTAGTTATTATTATGTGTGTACTCTCATGCTCTACTACATGGTATATTTAGCATGTGGCCCAGATTGTACTGATGATGATTATGATATGGAGTACTATATAGTACTACATATTGATCTGATTGCCATCTAGTTGGGTCGAACTACGGAGTCTTTTCTTTGATATACTATATATTATGCGACTTTCATTATGCGTGAATGATCAACTGCATATAATAGTACAGCAGCTTATTTTTATTTGACGATGTTCATGAAATTAGCATTGCATTTTCTCTCAAAAAAAAAAAAGAGAAAGAAACTAGCATTGCAGGTAATAACTACGCATACACTGAATGGCAGATCCATTGTGTAATGACTAAAGTGGTTTCTGAAAATGGTGAACATCCTTTCAAGTTTCTTTCTTTTCCCTTAACAAATAATAGGTATCTCACAGTAAAAGGTTGTATTCAACACCGTACATAAGTTTAGTCGTGCAAGACACATCATACATGTTCAAATACATATATTGACAAATAAAGCCACTAGAGTTATGTTCGATTTATTCTACTCTTCATATACTCATGATTTACTCTCTTTTTTTGTTGACTGGTCCTCATGATTTACTTTGGCTATATATCAAGTTCATTTTAATTGGTGTACATATACATTTTCTTGGCGTGCACTTGATCAAAATGTGTAGTTGTACTAAGCTAGTAGGGCAGCTAGAAGCTATACATAAAGCAAGGACTCAGTGCTTGATTGGTACTCCGTGTTTTGCCCAAACAGGTAATAAGGTTAAGGGCCATTCTGGCATGAAGTTTCGTTCATGCCTCAGCTAGATCATATCAAAGCTTTGCTTTAGTTTCGTTCTAAAAGCCAACGTGTTGATCGATGGATGGTGTTGCTTCAAATTAAAGCTTCGTTCTATAAGTTGTCTATATAATAATAATAATATTTTTAGACGAGTGTATGTGTGCCGAAAAAGAAAAAGAAAAAGGGAAAATGGTGTGTATGTACTAGCAGCTGGCTTGGTTTCAGTGAGCACATGCATGCTCATCGAAGACATGGACGTGATGAGACCTTTTCTTTTTCTTTTGGGGACGTAAAGGATTGGATGTGACATGATGACGAGCGAGACGTTAGCTGAAGACATGCACCTGAACTCACCAGCGTTGCTGACCAAGTGACGAGCAAGTCGAGCAATGCAACGGCAATCTAGCCTCTGCAGGCAGCAGGCTCCTCTTTAATTTGCTCCAGTCCCCACAAATCCTACAAGTAACCATCTGCTACGCACACTGCAGCTAGAGACCATACTGCAAGGACCATCCCCACGAAAGGCAAAGGAACCTCCACCAAAAGCAAGGCTGCCGGCTCTCCATCCGGTCCTCCTCCTCCGACTCCGGCCGGTGAGCTCTCTCCCCCTTCTCGATCGCGATCTGTCCGGCCCTTTCTTCTTCGTTCACTTTCCATCAGTCTAGTTTTTGACATCCTCCACTGATCCATGCATGCTGGACGTACGCAGATCAGTGATGATGATGCCTCGCTTGATGACGCTCGCCGAGATCTACATCTGGGCGCTGGTGACCAGCTGCTGCATCATCGTCGTCACCATCGACCTCTTCTTCGGCCGGCAACCCCGTCTCCTGCGCCTGCTGCCGCCGGAGTATTTCACCTTCTTTCGCGCCAAATCGAAGTCGCTGATCAGGAACACCGCGATCAGTGCGCTCGAGGCGGCGGTGCTGCTGCAGTCGCAGAGCACCATCTTGCGCCGCCGCTTCGTCTTCTTGCCCCTGGTGTGGACTACCTGGTCGCTCTGGTTCTTCAACGATTTCTTCGAGGTGGCCCTCCTCGCCCACAACAACTACGAGTACCGCGCCACCGTCCATCTCACCGTTCGCACTGTAGTCGGCGCGACCATCGTCTACGCATTCGCCAGCGCCGCCTGGGGACCAGATGCGTAGCGAGATGCAGGCATTTCGATCTATCAGCTTGCTGCAATTTTTTTTTGTATCTACTAATTTCTTCTACCAGTATTGTACTAGTAGCTCAGTGGTCTCAGTCTGTTGTAATTAATCCTCCTGACCTGCAGTATCCCATAGCATGTGTGGATCGATTAATTGTGTAATAGTACTTCATTATCTACTAGAACAGTTGTGTATAGTACTTATTCGTATAGTAGATCCTGGATAGGTGAAATGGTGAACATCCTTTCGAGTTTCTTTTTTTTTCCCTAGCTTACAAAAATAGATTCTCACCTTCTTGGGATTGGATTATGCAACAAATGCAGTGTTAGTAATGCAGGTTAATTTTTAGAGATATACTCCAGCTAACAAATCTTTTGCACTAGTTTTACCTTAAAATGTTTTACGATGCGTACAGCTAGCTTTACGTCGTCTCAGACTAGTAGTTTTTTATCTGGACATGAGTATCCAAGAAAGAAAAAGAATGCGTATGTACGTGCATGCGCCAATATTTCAGCTGGGTGAGCCCATGCTCATGCATCCAAGAGAAGAATGCATGTAATGAGACTTGGCTGGAGACCTTAGCTGAAAACATGCATGCAGCTGAACGCGTCAATTAATGTTTCCTGACGAACACGTTTAACAATGGAACGGGCGTTTCCAGCGCGTCACGGCGGCCGTCAGTAGACGCTCGGCGACCGCCGCCTCACTCTGCTGCTTCGTCGAGATCGCCGCCCCTCGCCGTCGCGGCCGGGATACCAGCAAGATATTTAGCTGCGTCAGAACCATGATAGATATAGGCAGTAGAGTAATGGGCAGTAGTCTTTTGACGGGCACACCGCGTCAAGATGCATCACATGAATGCGTCTCCATGCGCCATGGATGAGTACATGAGAGGAGATCGAGTGGTGAGCTCGATCGATGGCTTTTCTGACGCCTGACCCCGGCTGGCCAGCACAACTTAGCCGCAAACGGCAAGCTCGTCAGGAGCCCGGTTCCTGCTTTCCTGCATCCAAGTTTTGCAAGGGAACAGCACACGGCATGCAGCTACCTACCTGCTTTACTTTGCTTTGCATCTCTTCCTATAGCTCCCTCTGTTTTCTTTTCCTGATTGATAGGTGGAGCATGGCCAGAACTTGTCTAAATAGGCGAGGTAATCAATTAACGTTCTGCAAGCAAGCAAGACACAACGAAATAACCAAGCTTCATCCATCTAGAGATCGACACGTCGTATGTGTGCACGCCCATGATCGAGCTGCATCTTGACGCGGCGTGCCCGTCAGCAACGTTCAACAGATTAAAATCGGAGGGAGCATGTATGTTGTCAGCTGCATCCTCTAGCACCTTTGATGTCGTTCATGAAATTACCATAACAGCAGTATATATATAGCACTTCGTACATATAGTGGATGGCTGGTACGTTACCCTTTTGCACCTTTTCATCTATTCTAATCAACATGTATGTATTCATGATGGACGTACTGTAGCTATCAAAGTGCATTCTATACGCATTTCTTGGCTGATCAGAATAAATATGTGTGTAGATGTACTAGTTGAATCATATCTTAGTCATCATCTCTCTCTTAGATATGCACCATTAATTCATTCTGATGGATCAGTAATGAAGAGATTGATCGGTGTGGTAATAAGGTAGGGTAGGATAGCTGGCTGACCCCCAGTAGCACATAGCAAGGGCCATGAAGTGTTTTGCCCAAACAGGTAACGATCATGCAGGCATGAAGCTTCCTTCACGCCTCAGCTAATACTAGTATATATAATCCATGTTCTCACAAAATTCATAAAGTAACATTTTACGAAATGCATGCGCTTTTTTAGTTACCCGGACATACTATAACACAGTTGAGATATGTAAAAATGTGTTCTTGAGGAGTCGATCGAGACTGCTCGACAGGACCATGCAGCTAGCGATATATGGAGCTATCTGTGGCTTTTGAATTCTGGAAAGAGCTCACTACGAACTGAGTCATCAATGCATTCTGATCAAACATGTGTGTAGAGCTCGCTTCGCCGGTGAGTTTGACCTGTGTTTTAATTTCTTTTGTAGTATCCTTATCATCCCCCAAGTTATAATTAATTATGCAGCAAGTGCAAGTAACTCAAATCCGGCATAAAGTTAGTTAGATCGGAGGATGCATCCTATTCTAAATAGCTAGCTGAAGACCAGTTGATGAAATTTCCCTGTTTTGTTTTGTAGAAATTTAACTAAAGCAGCCTTTTTGTTTCGTTTGAGTTGAAAATTTAATTAACCAGCTGATGTACATGTTGTTGATGAACAAGTATAGCTTGACTTTGGCGTCTTTACCAACTTGAAGATAACTGTAAGAGAGACTAAAGCAGCTTTTTGTTTCATTGGCGTCTCTACCAGCAGATGCTTAATTAGCGAGATGCATGCATTTCGATCTATCAGGTAAATGTTAATTAACCTTGCTGCGCTCATTTCCTTCTGTCTGTATGTATATTTACTATTTTCTGATCCTTCCAATACTCTCTCTACGAGTCATGAGTCAGTTGCATGTGTGAATTAACTATGTACTAGTACTTCATTATATAAAAAAACTCTGTGCCAGTACTTATTAGATGGATCTGGATTAAGCTATCAGGGATAAATTTTAGTAATGGATGTTGCTGAGTTTCAAATAATAAATATATATAGTAGTTTCTAAATATAAATGGTTCAACGAAACTCAAACTCCTCGGACGAACTAGAATAATCTTTTCTCACCTTTATAATTTTTTTGAGGCAACAGGAGGAGCAGGGCTCCTAGCCTCCTACTGATTATATCAACTTTTAAAATAGCAAAGTATTTACAAGAAAATCACGGGATAAAAAAAAAACACAGCAAACAAAATGGCTCAAAAATTCAGCCGCAATGTGTGTTTTGGATATTTTACTCTAAATTTAAAAGAGTAAATGAATATCAAAGTTGAAAGTTCCTTGTAAATAAATCTCTGTCTCTCTCTCCCTCTCTTATAGTAGTAGTATATTGATATATGGAGCAATATGTCTAGCTAGCCGAGGTAATTAACAAACATAATTTGTGTTGTTACATTTTCTGCACTGGCCTCCCCAGCACAACCAACCAGGTCCCTCGCGCTCGACACGTCGCGCCTCTGCTTTATACTCTTCCTACCGTACGTTCTGTCTCTTTATCTCTCACAAGTACAGCAAGCAGCAGCTTCGCCGGATTCATTCCTACCACCAGCTCTCCACCTATCTCCACGACGCAAGTAACCATTAGCTGCTGGTTACCTCTCCAAGCAAGCAGATCGATCCGGCTCTCGAGGAAGCAAGCAACCAGATCCGTAGCCATGGATGAGAAGGTCATCATCAAGGTCCCAGTAATTACTTGCCCTCCCTTATTTCTTGATTCTGATGATTTACATTCCTCCTGCTACTACGTTTCAGTCGAACAAAAGTTGGTTAATTTGTAACATGCATCCGCTGCTGGTGATCCCCCTTGCAGGTGGCTGTAGCCATGGAGGACGAGAAGGTCGTCAAGGTTCCAGCTCCGTTGATGGTGGACAACAAGAACAAGGTGTTGCCGGTGACGTCGACCATGGAAATCAAGAAGAAGGAGGAGGCAGCAGCTCGGTTCCCGATGCTGCTGTCAGTCCAGGGGGTCTTGAAGTGGGCGTTCCTCCTTGCCTGCTGCGTGGCCGTGGCCGTGATCGTGGTCTTCCTTTCTGCCATCGTGTTTGGCGACATCCCCTGCAGCCATAGCCAGGTAATCAGCTGGATCGATGCATGCTGCAAATCAGTTAATATATGATACATATTCTGTGCAGGACTTGATTTAAAAAAAACAAATCACCAACTTTTTGTATATGCAGATGTTTAAGTGCCCCGACCTGACGGCCGAGCAAGGAGTTGAGGTCGAGTCCTTGGGGGAGGGAATTCTGTGGTTCACCGTGCCGCAAGCTGCCGCTGCCGCGGCGGGGCTGCTGCTCCCGCGCCGCCGCGCCCGAAGCCGCTGGTCCCTCGCCTTGGCCGCCATCGTCTCCGCCACCGTCGCGCACTACATGAACGCCAGGATGACCCTCGTCTTCATCGCCGCCAACCCGGAAGACATCGCATACAGCGTCCTCGTCGGCGGAGGCGCCGTCGTCTACCTCGCTGGCGACCTGCTCGGCCTCGTCTCCCTCCTCATCAGAGGACCCGAGTAATTAACTTCCGTCGATCGATTCACTCTGGTGCCCGATCCATCCTGCTGGGATAGGAGCTCCATGCATTCAGATCGCAGCTTAATAACGAATTAGTGACTGTCGTCGTTCCTACCTTAATTAGCACTCGTACTGATGATAGTTGTGTGTGAAATAAGAGATTGCTCTCTCTGCAGAGATATATATTGTTGATTGACTATCTATGTAGCGCTTTCATTTATCAGAGGGCAGCAGATACATAGTGCAATGCTAAAATGGTTTCTAAAAATTATATGCACGTTCTTCCATGATTCTTTTTTTCCTCTGGAAAAAAGAGAGGGAAAAACTGCAAGACAAGACGATCTCAAATACTACTACTCTAGCTGTGTAAAATAAATTAAAATAATTATTTTCTGGCATAGGTGTGGATTAGTTGTGTAGTACTAGTAATAGAAAGTGGTGTCGATCTATCTGAGGTCAGCACGTTCTGTTCTGTTCTGTTCTGACCGGCTGCCGACCGTGGCCAGCAGCACACCTTAGCCGTCTGCTTCCTTCCAAGTTATGCTTTGCTTTTCATTGCATCTCGTTTTCTTTTACCTGCCAGCATGGTTAGACGAGGAAATTAACGTTCTGCAACCAACCAAGCAAGAATGCAAGATTAGCTGTATCTATCGATCGACCTCCCTGTGATATTCACACTCGTATATGACGATCACATGGCCGCCAGTGGCTGTGACTCGCGCGTTTGCTGGATCCACGGCTGGCTAGTACTACTTATTTTGGATCAGCCACAAGCGGCAGCAGCAATCTCCATGCATATTCCCCTACGCAAGCTCAACTGACACACCAGGCGAGCCCAGCTCGAATCTGACACGTCCAGGAAGCAAGCGCCATTCCGTTCAGGCCGCTAGCTAGAATCTAGGGACAGTAATGCAGCTTACTCCAGTAAGTAACTTTTAGCGATGTAGCTAACAATTTTTTGCACTAGTTTTTCCTTATAAAATGTTTTACCATGCGTACTAAGAACACTAGCTTTACGTCGTCTCAGACTAGTACGTGTTGAGTTATGTAGTTAGACAGGCCATGGGCCTAGAGCCCAGCCCATATGTATTGTATGTATATGTACATGTAGAAGAGGAAGAGAAAGAAATGAAGTCCCAGAAATATCTCCCCATTCCACATGGTATACAGAGCCGGACGATCCTCGGCGGCGGCGCTGCCGTGACCTGCGGAGGCGCTGCAAGAGAGGAGTGGCTGCGGAGCACTTGCAGCTCGAATTGGAGGAGGAGGCCTGGGCGGTTCATGTTTTGGAGGTGAGTGACGAAGGGAACTGCTCTGTGGGGAGCTCGCATCAGTGGGGAGTGCCATCGGGAGTGCTCAGATTAGAGCCTGGCTGTGAGGTGGTGGTGTACGCGTGGTGCAGCAGCAGGAAGAAGGACCACAGTGCTGAGATTGGAGCAGCGGCGGAGGCGACCACAGGGCTGCGACTTTGAGCCACGGCGACTGGCGTGGAGAGGGCAGAGGCTCGGTGCTTGGCGAGCACAGGCGAGCTAGTTTGTTAGCGCTACAGCCTACAGTCTGCTACGCTCACAGGAGCTCAAAATCGAGTTGCCTGTACGGATTGGTGGCGATTTGAGTGGTAGTTTGAAGAGATTGGTTCTGAGTAGGTGCTTGATTTGGTTTGGGCTTGAGCAGAGCAGAGGCGGCTTAGCACTTCATATCAGGAGCTGCAGAAACAGGGCAGCTGCTGAGTAGCGTGTGCTCTGGGGCTGCAGCATCAAGTGGGGCAAGGAGGAAGAGTTGAGGTGTTGTGTGCAGGCTCACTGGTGAAGGAGGCCAGCGGCTGGTGGTGCTGCTACAGTGGAGGCGAGATTTGGTAGAGGATCAGCGTGTGTAGGTGCAGCTGGTCAACAACTTCAGAGAAGCGAGTATCGAGTGATTGTGAGGAGGATAGAAGAGACCATTGTTGCTGTGTGGTGGCTTGTTGGAGCTGCACGAAGACTGCTACTACATGTGTAAGTTGGTAACCAGAGAAGTGTTGGGGGAAGAGGAGACTTTCAGGGGGAGATTTGTGGCTGCTTGAGAAGAAAAATAATGGCGGAGAGCAAAGAAATTGAGCAAGTGTTTGAGAAGCTAGCTGACATTCTCACAGCAAATCAACTTGAGAAGATAGCTCAATTGTTTTTGACAAAGATTTCAGAGCAAATGTCAAATACAAAGGAAGTGAAGGAGACCAAGACAATCCTTGGAAACCTTGTCAACCTTGCTCATCCGAATAAAGGTACATCTCTCGCTAATTGGATACTAGATTCTGGTGCATCTAAGCATGTTACGGGTACATTAAGTGAATTTGCATCATATAATCTATTTGCTCCTATAAAAAAGAAGACTATCCAAACTGCCGACGGAACTGCTCAACCTATTAAAGGTGTGGGCACAGTTCAATGCACTCCATCAATTACATTATCGTCGGTTTTATATGTTCCCTCCTTTCCTGTTAATCTAGTATCTTTGAGTGCTTTGGTGGATCATATGGATTGTCGTATTACTCTCGATCGAGAGAATTGTCTAATTGAGGACAGAAGGACAGGAAGAATGCTCGGTTGTGGCATCAGGCGTAATGGTCTATGGTTCCTAGACAGAAAAGATAATTCCTCATGCACCGCTTTGTCAGTTGCTATGGGTGAAAAGGAGGCCAAGGTGATAATTGAACATTGTCGACTAGGACATTTGTCATTTGATACTATGGCCAAGGTGTTTCCTGAGATTATGAGTAAGGTGGACAAAAGAAAGCTTGTTTGTGATGCATGTGAGTACGGAAAGCACACAAGATCAGTGTACGTAAGCAGGGGGCTTAGGAGCATATCTCCTTTTATGCTTATTCATTCTGACGTCTGGACATGCCCAGTTATCTCGATAAGTGGAATGAAGTATTTTATAACATTTATTGATTGCTATTCTCGGGTGACTTGGATATATCTTATGAAGCACAAGAATGAGGCTTTTAAATGTTTTAAAGACTTCTGCTCACTTATTGAAAATCAATATGATGCCCGAGTTAAAGTTTTAAGAACAGACAATGGAACGGAGTATGTGAATAATGAATTTGAAAGTTATTTGTCTGCTCAAGGAATATTGCATCAAACAACATGTCCTGATACACCTCCACAGAATGGAGTAGCTGAAAGGAAAAATCGTCATATCCTGGAAGTTGCACGTTCACTCATGTATACTATGAATGTGCCAAAGTTTTTATGGAGTGAAGCGGTGATGACTGCTGTTTATTTGATCAATCGCACGCCTTCAAGATTGCTTGGGTGGCAAACTCCTTATGAGGTGTTGAAGGGAGTGAATGAGTTTGTTGTTCCACCCAAAGTATTTGGGTGCACTTGTTTTGTCAGGGACCATAGGCCTTCGGTGGATAAGTTGGATCCTCGAGCAGTTAAATGCATATTTGTGGGTTACTCATCAAGTCAAAAAGGGTATAAGTGCTGGTGCCCTTCCGAAAGACGTTTATTTGTGAGTATGGATGTTACATTTAGGGAGTCTGATCCTTTTTATGGAGAAAAGATAGATTTAAGTTCTTTGTTCACAGATCTTGACTCTCCTAGCATGGAGGATGTTAGTCGAGAGGGGGAGAATGGTGACATGCAGGATGGGTCATGTGAACAACAACCGAGTAAGATGGAAGCAGTGATTGGTGGTTCGATTCCTCAACCAAAGAGAGTGGAGCCGGTGTTGGGTTCGACATCTTCTCAGAAAGATAGCTCAACGGGTGAGAGGTGGAAAAATATAGTGTATACTAGAAAAAAGTTCAAATCTCAAAAGGAAACTACAGAGATGGCTCCACCATCGGCCCCTGAACAAAGTCCATCAGTCATAGTATCTAACAATGAGCAAGAAATAGATATCTCATCATCTTCAGATACTGGAATTGAAATCCCTTCACCAGATGATCAACCCATTGTACGAAAAAGTACTCGAGCCAATGCAGGAGTACCTCCTCCAAGGTATGGATATGAGAACGATATTAGTAACTATGTCTCATATGCATCCTTGTCTCCTGCATATAGAGCATTTATTGCATCACTACAATCTGTGGCTATTCCTAGAGACTGGAAAGAAGCGAAACAAGATCCTAAATGGCGTGAAGCCATGTTGGAAGAGTTGAAGGCACTTGAAAAAAATAAAACTTGGGATCTTGTGCAATTACCTACAGGCAAGAAAGCTGTCAGTTGCAAGTGGGTCTTCACTGTGAAGCAAACTCCTGAAGGTAAGGTGGAAAGATACAAAGCTCGACTGGTTGCAAGGGGATATAGCCAGACATATGGCATTGACTATGATGAGACATTTGCACCAGTGGCAAAAATGAGCACAGTGAGAATTCTAATGTCTTGCGCAGCGAATTTTGGATGGCCTTTATATCAGCTGGATGTGAAAAATGCCTTCTTACATGGGGATCTTCAAGAAGAGGTCTACATGGAAATTCCACCTGGATTTACTAAGCCGGATGCAGTTGGTAAGGTGTGCAGACTGCGGAAGTCTTTATATGGTCTCAAGCAATCTCCACGTGCATGGTTTGACAAGTTTAAACGTGCGCTACGCGCTATGGAATACAAGCAGTGCAATGGAGACCATACTGTGTTCTATAGACATTTCGGGCGTAAAATCACAATATTGGCTGTATATGTGGATGATATCGTGATTACTGGTGATGATGAAGTGGAGATCAAACGTCTAAAGGAAAATCTGAGCAAAGAATTTGAGGTGAAGGACCTTGGTGCACTCAGGTATTTCCTTGGTATTGAGATTGCTCGATCTCCAAAAGGCATAGTCCTCTCACAGAGAAAATATGTTCTGGACTTGCTCTCGGAAACAGGCATGCTTGGATGCCGATCTGCATCAACACCTATTGATCCAAACCACAAGCTATGTGCTGAATCTGGGGATCCAGTGAACAAGGAGAGATATCAGAGATTGGTTGGGAGGCTTATCTATTTATGTCATACAAGGCCTGATATCTCATATGCTGTTAGTGTTGTGAGCAGATACATGCATGATCCTAGAACTGGACATCTTGATGCTGTTTATCGTATATTACGATATTTGAAGCGGAATCCTGGAAAGGGACTAATGTTTAAGAGCCATGGACACCTAAATGTTGAGGGTCATTGTGATGCGGATTGGGCTAACTGCCTAGATGATAGGAGGTCTACATCAGGCTATTGTGTATTTGTTGGAGGAAATTTGGTGTCTTGGCGAAGTAAGAAACAACCGGTTGTGTCTCGATCCACTGCTGAAGCTGAATATAGAGCTATGTCACAAGGATTGTGCGAGATCTTGTGGGTAAGAAACCTTCTGGCTGAGTTGAATGTGCTAAGGAAAGGGCCTTCAAAGCTGCATTGTGACAACAAATCGGCTATCAACATCGCTAATAATCCAGTCCAGCATGACAGGACTAAACATGTTGAGATCGATCGTTTTTTTATCAAGGAGAAGATAGATGACGGAATTATAGTGTTGAGACATGTAATCTCTAGAGAACAAGTGGCAGACTGTCTAACTAAAGGTTTAGCATTAAGAGAGTGTGAGTTAGCATGTAACAAGATGGGAATGATAGATATCTATCGCCCATCTTGAGGGGGAGTGTTGAGTTATGTAGTTAGACAGGCCATGGGCCTAGAGCCCAGCCCATATGTATTGTATGTATATGTACATGTGGAAGAGGAAGAGAAAGAAATGAAGTCCCAGAAATATCTCCCCATTCCACAGTACGTACTAGCTACAACCAAAAGAAAAAGGTGATGAGTTTCTTAAAAAGAAGACGAATGCGTCCATGCGACAATATTTCAGCTGGGTGAGCCCATGATCGATGCATGCATGATGCCTCTCCATGTACTGTATATGAGGAGATCAAGTTGTGTGTGAGCTCGATCGATGGCTTTAATTTTCTGACGCGTGACCGGCCGGCCAGCACAACTTAGCCGCAAACGGCAAGCTCGTCAGGAGGTCGTCAGGAGGCCAGTTGCTGCTTTACTGCCTCCAAGTTTTGCAAGGGAACAACACAGCATGCAACTAGCTACCTGCTTCTGCTTTACTACTTTGCTTTGCATCTCTCACTAGCTCCCTCTCTTTTCTTTTACTGATTCATGGCTACGACTTATCTTGATATATAGGAGGCGACGTAATTAACGTCCTGCAAGCAAAGCAAGATACCATGAAATAACCAAGCTGCATCCATCATCTAGAGATCGACACGTCGTATGTGTGTCTGCTCATGATCGAGCGAGAGATCTATTGACACGTGGCGGGTTGTGGGGGCCGCACGCTCTCTGGCGTTAATTGTTGCATGGACCCGCTTATCAGCAAGCCGGACACAGGTAGCTCTCCATCTCCCCCACCCCCAAACATGAACTCTATCTAATTAATTAGTTATGTATGTCAATAGTTGTACATATTGTATTTAGTACGTGTTCCAGATTATTGTGCTCGATCTGAGATATATAGATTGACGATCTAGACCGTATCATACTGGGAGTATGTACATAGCAGTCTTTGCTTCAGGCGTGTATGGGACCTTATCAATTACTCCAACCAGTTTCAATGTGTTGGTGTTGCACTCAGCAACCGCAACAGATTAAAATAGGAGCATTATAGTGTCAGCTGAATCTAGCATCTTTGATATCGTTCATGAAATTAGCATCACAGCTTAGGCCTGTAAGCACGTCGTACATAGTGGTTGGCCGGTACGTTGTGCTCTAAGAGAACATGTATGTATTCATGATGGACTGTAGCTATCAAAGTGCACTCTGTATCCAAATATTTCTTGGCTGATCAGAATAAAGATGTACTAGATGAATCATATCTTAGCCATCATTCTGATGGATCATCCCTGCTAGCTAGATAGGCACCATTCATTCTGAATTCTGATGGATCAGTAATGAAGAGATTGATCGGTGTGGTGATAAGGTAGGATAGGATAGCTAGGCCGGTTCCGGAAGCTAAAGATCGAGTATATCGCATAGCAAGGACTATGACTTGTTTTGCCCAAACAGGTAACGAGCATGCAGGTAGGAAGCTTCCTTCCTGCTAGTAGTATATATATACACTCCGTGTTTTCACAAAATTCAGTTACATAAAGTAACGTTTTTAAAAAAATGCGCTTCTTTAGTTATATGGAGCTAGCTCTGGCTTAAGGAGTCGATCGAGACTGCTCGACAGGGCCAACGATATATGGAGCTAGCTCTGGCTTCTGAATTCTGAAAAGAGTTCATGACGAACGAGTCATCATGCATTTCTGATCAAACGTGTGTAGCGAATTAGTACACACATGTCACTCTGCATCCATGCATGGAGTTCACAAGCTATAGCTGGTGACAATGCAAGTGGCCGGCACACTCGATTGCATTGGGAGATCGATGATGAAAAAGAAACGACAGCAGGTCATATCAGAGCACATCGACGCTTTGCTTTAGATGTTTCTTCAGTACCCACGTGTCGATCGATCCTTGGATGGTGATGCAAGTTAGTTCAGAACCCACTATCTTGCTCGCTCTTTTTATCCCTTCGATCTCGCGCCCTCTCCTCTCACCTCGCACCTCTCTTGACAAAGAGCAATTCATGCAGCTACTAGTGCACATCACATGTGGCGAGCAATGCATGCACGCGAGTCAGCTCATCCATGTGTGGAGGACACAAGCAAGGCATGCATGCTTCCATGATACTTCATTCGCATGGACTCTAATAAACCGATTAGGGACACTCTACTATCTCTACTCCATCTTTGGTTTGTTGTCTTCCAATCTGTTCGTTCATACTTCGGACTGTAGTACGTGCTAGTTGCCTGGGCCAGGAGTCCATAATATTCAGTAACTGTCATAACAATGCTGGAAGCTTAAGCAAACTGCTAGGTTCATTCTTGATGCATATATGGCACACTTCATGTGATCGAATGACAGAGACTTGAAGAGCACTGCAAATTAAGCATCAGATGCTGTCGTGTGTGTATAGCCCATCGATTGCTAGGTTCAATGTATATATATCACCGTGTGAGTTACTATACATACTTGACGCAACGTAAAAGAAAAGCTACCTGCTATTCAAAGCGCCAGCAAACAAGGGAACAAGATCAAAAGAGAAGAGGAGTAGCATGCATCAAAAGAAAGAAAAATGTTACTGCTCTAGCTGTTCCTTTTGCCAAACTAGGAAGAGGGTTCCTCCGACCCTGACGCGCTGAGCACTCCTTCTCCGGCTAAGGTATTAACGTCGCCGGCCGGCCGGCCGTCTGGTCAAAAAAAATCTTATCTCATCTCTTTGGCCTAGCTAGGCTGGGCAAGGGTTGCATGTGACCTCACTTCATCACTTGGTGGGTAGCTGAATGAGACGGATGAATCATGATGCGGTGCATCTGCTAGCTGCCTGATGCAGGAAAAATAACAACGATAATCAGTGTTCATATAATCAGTCCATCGGAGCTAATGATATACTATTTGTTTGAGGGTGCGACACGTCGTGGGTGGTGGGCCTCCTCTCGAGTCATCTTGGCTCGGCTACTTAAGAGAAACACAGCCCTTCCAGTGATCACTAGTCCATCAGTCCTGGCGTCCATCTTGAGGGAGTGGTTTCCTGGCGTCCATCACTAGTCCATCCGTTGGTCCAAAGGAAGCCTCACGATCCTCTCCCAGGCCGGTGAGTCCCGTTGCTAGCCGGACACCTGTTCGTAGTTCCTCTTTTTTTTTCTTCATGTGTTCACTCTGATCAAAGCTTAATTGGAACTGTTTCGATCTAGCAATTGTTAGCTTATCTGTGTGGGATTATTAATCTGCTTTCAAGTTTGTGCGCGTCTCATGTTTGCGCCTCGATCAGATGCTGCTTTATTTCCCATATTTCTTTTGAGAGCCTGCCTGCGCATCAATTTTGTAGATCTCCATGGCCGGTTCAAAGATGAAGAAGGCATCATCGTCCGTGTTTCCGCTGTCCGTGGACGACAGCGTGATGATGCAGCCCGTGTCCGCGAAGAAGAATCTCCTAAATCCCTTGTTCGTTTCTGTCAAGGTTGCCTGCGTGCTGGCTCTCTTCAGCGCCGTCGTCCTCGCTGCTTGCGCTGCCGATGCACTCATCAACAGCCCTTGCGACCCGGTCGGTAACCAACTTCCTCAACTAATTAGCACTTAGCAGCCTGTTAATTACTTGGTGTTTTCATCGGATCACTTAAATTTTGAGAGATTATAATTCGGCAGGCGAAATCCTCTCGTTGGTGCATCGATCTGACGGACGCGGCAGGAGCCAAGGTGGAGGCCCTCGAGCGCGGGCAGCTGTGGGTCAGTGGGGTTCAAGCGGTCGCTGCGCTTCTGGGGCTCGTCCTCTCCGGCCGCTGCAGCCTGGTCGTCGCCTTCATCGCGCTCACCGTCGGCGCGGCCAACCTCAGCATGGGAGCCGTGGTTGATGCCACCTTCATCACCGCCGCCCCAGGAAACCTCGCCCTCAAGATGGACGCCATCTCGTTCGACGTCTCCTTCGCGGTGCTGGATCTGATTGGCTTCATCGTCCTCATCCTGGGACAATTTCTTTTAGATGACGAGTAGGGCCCGATGATCTATATATCTAGCTGTTGCTGGAACTGTGAGTTCCCATCCCATCCATGCCCTGCATCTTGCACTAATTCTGCACTAGCTAGTAACTACATAAATACTGATGGTGAATTCTATAGACCATTAATCCAGCTAATCATCGATGATCGGCTCTAGGCTACCAAGTTAGTATATGTTTGTGGACCGGATGATTGGAGACTATTATCTTTATTTGTGGACTGTTAGCTTTTAATTATATGAATCCAGACTATTTTATTCCTTAACAAAGTTGATATATATACCCTTGTAAATTTTACTGCTGTGTTTTCTGGGGTTGAGCATTTTGTGGTGGTGTGAATAATACCATGCGTATGGTGTTCCTTCTGCCACTGTTGTATTAACAGACGGCACAAACAAATCAGTAAAAGCAAGCGCCACACCGCAAAAGTGGCTGATGAACTTTTGAAGAATTAAACGGTACATACGTTGCCCTTTTGTGAAGCTTTTCATATATTCTAATCAACATGTATGTATTTATGATGGACCGTAGCTATCAAAGTGCATTCTGTATCCAATATTTCTTGGCTGATCAGAATAAAGATGTACTAGAGCCATCATTCTGATGGATCATCCCTCTTAGGCATCATTCATTCTGAATTCTGATGGATCAGTATGAAGATTGATCGGTGTGGTGATAAGGTAGGATAGGATAACTAGGCCGGTTCCGGAAGCTAAAGATCGAGTATCACACTATCACATAGCAAGGACTATGACTTGTTTTGCCCAAATAGGTAACGAGCATGCAGGTAGGAAGCTTCGTTCATGCTAATAGTAGTGTGTGTGTGTGTGTGTGTGTGTGTGTGTGTACACACTCCGTGTTTTCACAAAATTCAGTTACATAAAGTAACGTTTTAAGAAAATTGCGCTTCTTTAGTTAGCCGCTCATTAACGCGGTTGATATGTAAAAATACTTTCTTAAGGAGTCGATCGCTCGACAGGGCCATCGATATATGGAGCTAGCTCTTGCTTCTGAATTCTGAAAAGAGCTCATTACGAACGAGTCATCATGCATTCTGATCAAACGTGTGTAGCGAATTAGCACACACATGTCACTCTGCATCCATGCATGGAGTTCACAAGCTAGCTGGTGACAATGCAAGTGGCCGGCACTCGATTGCATTGGGAGATCGATGATGAAACAGAGACGACGGCAGGTCAGATCAGATCACATCGATGCTTTGCTTTAGATGTTTCTTCTGTACCCACGTGTCGATCCATGGATGGTGATGCACGTTACGTCAGGATCCGCTATCTTGCTCGCTCTTTATCCCCTCGATCTCGCGCCCTCTCCTCTCACCTCGCACCTCTCTTGACAAAGTGCAATTCATGCAGCTACTAGTGCACTGCACATGTGGCGACCAATGCATGCACGTACGAGTCAGTTCATCCATGTGGAGGACACAAGCAAGGCATGCATCTTTGGTATGTTGTCTTCCATGAAACTTCATTCACCTGCGCTCTAATAAACTGATTATCTCTGCTTCATCTTTGGTATGTTGTCTTCCAATCCGTTCGTTCAGATTTCGGTCTGTATGTACAAGTGCTAGTTGCCTGGGCAGGAATCCGTAATCTTCAGTAACTGTCATAACAATGCTGGAAGCGAACTGCTAGGTTCATTCTTGATGCATGGCACACTTCATGTGCTCGAATGACAGAGACTTGAAGAGCACGTACTGCAAATTAAGCATCAGATGATGTGTGTGTGTAGAGTTCATTCGTTCAAAGACGAGCAACCAAATACATCAACTGCTGGCTAGGTTTAAAGTACTATATATCACTTGAGTGAATTTGTACATACTTGACACAACCTAAAGAAGAGCTAGTACCTCATCGAAGAACATCATCGAAGAAGACAAATGTGAGATCTGCGGCACGGAGGTGGAAGACATGTTCCACATGTTTTTTCGGCTGCGCATTCGTGCGGTCTTTTTGGGACGCCATCAGTGTCGAGCTGCTGCCTGGCGTCTCAGCTCGCACGCCGTGGCTCTTGCGATGGCCGGTGACCACGCCGGCGCAACAACGGGACACGTTGACGCTCCTCTGCCTGTGGCAACTGTGGAAGCATAGGAATGAAGTGGTGTTCCGGGAGGCGGCACCTTGCCTCTCACGGCTGCTCCACAACTGCCGAGAAGAAGCTGGCCTGTGGCGGTGCCGTCTACGATGGGACGAAGCGCCCATTAGTTCATCATGGTGTTCTATGTTTAACCCAATATAGTACAACTCTGTTTCCTTTCTCTGTTTCAACTGGTTTTGTAATCTGAACCGGGCCGTCAGGGGCCACCTTTGCAATGCAATGAAATCAGGTGGGGAGTTCTCCTCCCCCGTTGACTTTCAAAAAAAAAAAGTACCTAGCTAGCCGCTACGGTTCAAAGTGCAGTAAACAAGGCAACAGGATCAAAAAAAAAAAGAGAGAGAGAGAGAGAGAGAGAGAAAAAAAGAGAGGGGTAACATTCATCAAAAGAAAGAATAATGTTAGCTGTTCCTTTTGCCAAACTAGGAAGGGAGGGTCCTCCGACCCTGACGAGCTGAGCACTCCGTTTCCAGCTAAGGTAATAACGTCACCGGCTGGCCGGCTGGTCAAAAAATCTCATCTCATCTCTGTGGGCAAGGCTGGGCAGGGGTTGCATGTGACCTCACTTGGTGGGTGCTGAATGAGACGCATGATGCAGTCCATATGCTAGCTGCCTGAGGCAGGAAAAGTAACACCGATCGATGAGTGTTCATAGACTCATGCATGTCAATCCCAATTCATTGGCACTGGGGCTACATATTTGGTGTGCATAATGCTAGAATTAGCACTTGCATTCCCTGGTTGATTTTGTGTAACTTTTCATTCAGTTAGTTTCCAAATCTAAACAGACACTAGAGAGAACAAGTAAATAGAAAAGAAAAATCGAAGCCCACTGTTGATTGCGAAGTAGATAGATTGATCAATACAGACCGGTAAGAGAAAACAAAATAAGTTAACAAGATCCCCGCGGTGATGGCATGATTATGGGCAGCAAAAGTATCAGGTTTCAGGATTTTTAGCCTAAAGTTACCTTTTCTGGAAACTAAAATATATACTGTATCCAATATCAACCTAGCTAAAATTATGATACTAAGTTTTTAGCCTAATTAAGCTTAGCACATATTTTAGATTCCAATGTGTTTTGAACAAATGATGCTAAATTGTTTAATTAGAAAATTACAAATTAAGGTAATGGCGTTTAGTTCATTATAACATTCCCAAAATTTGGATGAACGGACGACGATTCCCTTCCTCACGACCGTCAGATGGAGACATGCATGCCGGGCTGCTCTCTGAAACTGATATCCTCTGCGCGTGCGACACGTCGTGGGTAGTGGGCCCCCTCTCGAATCATCTTTGCTCGGCTACTTAAGAGCAGCAGCGCTTGCAGTGATCAGTTAATCACTAGGCCATCAGTACTGACCTGCAGAAGAAAAACAAACCAGCAAGCTCAAGATCCGTCGGTCCAAAGGAAGCGCCTCGATCCTCCCAGGCCGGTGAGTCCCGTTGCTGGCCTAACACCTGTTCGTAGTTCCTTTTTCTTCTTCATGCGTTCACTCTGAGCCAAGCTTGGAACTGTTTCGATCTAGTAGCAATTGTTAGCTTATCTGTGTGGGATTGTTAATTAATCTGCTTTCAAGTTTGTGCGCGTCTCCTGTTTGCGCCTCGATGATCAGACGCTGCGTATTTCTTCTAAGAGCCTGCCTGCGCATCAATTTTGTAGATCTCCATGGCCGGTTCAAAGATGAAGAAGGCCTCAGCGACAGTGATTCCGCTGTCTGTGGACTACAGCATGATGATGAAGCCAACTCCTCCCCCGTCGCCCGTGTCCGTGGCCAACCTGGCGGCGAAGAAGATTCCCCTTTCTCCCAGCTTGTTCGCTTCTGTCAAGGTCGCCTGCACCTTGGCTCTCTTCAGCGCCGTCGTCCTCGCAGCTTTGGCTGCCGACTCACTCATCAAAACCCCTTGCGACCCGGTCGGTAACCAACTTCCTCAACTAATTAGCAGTCTGTCAATTAATAAGGTGTTTTCATCGATCAGATCACTTAAATTTTGAGAGATTATAATTCGGCAGGCGAAATCCCCTTGCTGGTGCATCGAGCTGACGGACGCGGCAGGCGCCAAGGTGGAGGCCCTCGAGCGCGGGGAGCTTTGGGTCAGTGGAGTTCAAGCGACCGCCGCGATTCTGGGGCTCCTCCTCTCCGGCCGCCGCAGCCTGGTCATCGCCTTCATCGCGCTCACTGTCGGCGCTGCCAACCTCTGCATGCGTGCCGTGGTTGACGCCATCTTCATCAACGCCGCCCCAGGAAACCACTCCCTCAAGATGAACGCCATCGCGGGCAACGTCTTCATTGCGGTGCTGGATCTGATTGGCTTCATCGTCCTCATCCTGGGACAATTTCTTTCAGATGACGAGTGAGTTCCCATCCCATCCATGCCCAAATGATCTATATATCTAGCTGTTGCTGGAACTGGAACTGGAACTGTGAGTTCCCATCCCATCCATGTCCTGAATCTTGCACTAATTCTGCACTAGCTAGTAACTACATAAGTACTGATGGTGACTTTCTATAGACCATTAATCCAGCTAATCATCGATGATTGGCTCTAGGCTACCAAGTTATTTGTTTGTGGACTGGATGATTGGAGTCTATTATCTTTATGTGCATGGACCGTTAGCTTTTAATTATATGAATCCAGACTATTTTATTCCTTAACAAAGTTGATATATATACCCTAGTAAATTTTACTGCTGTGTTTTCTGGGGTTGAGCATTTTGTGGTGGTGTGAATCAAAGCATGCGTGTTGTATTTCTTCTGCCACTGCTGTATTAACCGACAGGGCAAACAAATCAGTAAAAGCAAGCCACACTGCAAAAGTGGCTGATGACCTTTTGCAGAATTATATTGACCAAATTATCACTCCATTACGATGAAACTTTTCCTGCTTTAGACCTAGCTAGCAGCACATGAATGTTTCTCTTGAATTAGCTATCTACTGACTGTGTGTGTATGATGCACTTTGCTCTGCAAGAGAAATGAGGTCGATCCGAGCCACAACTGATGAGTTAAACCAACTGATCCAAATCAAGATATGGAAGGGATGTTTGAACACTAAAATCAATTGAAGGGTACTACTCGAAAAGACGCGCGCATGAGCATGAGACACCTAGTGATGAGAAAGGGAGCGAGACATGAACAAAGACAGTGACCTTACATGTGTAGCTGCAGATATTTCGCAGGGTAGGATAAGGCCCGTACCTTACATTCATGTATGTTAGGTGTGTGACATTTTTTTAGGAATTGTGTGGTGATGTTGGCACGCTACAGACCGACCTGCATGCATGTTGATCTAGCTAGTAGTTTCATGGGCAAGCTATTATCTTTGTTAGTTACTGTTGATGATGTACTCAAATTTCATTCGCCAAATGTATCGATCAAGTAATTTATCACACTTAGTGATTCTGCTGCGTGACCCTACCGTGTCATCTGGTTAGATGGACAAGAAGATACTAATACAGGATGCTTTGCATTATGATTATTGTTGGAGGTATATATAGCTTCATTTGGATTCGATCTAATAATTCAAAAGGACATGCGAGATGTCAGCGAAAAGTGATGGATCATATAGAAAGTGAGTGATTTATTGTCTCATCCATTCGCTTCACCATGATGAAACAGAAAGCCGAGTCGAGCGTGCCATGTGCATCCGTGCAACGCAAGCACACCTGCTGAGACGTGCAGAGACTCTTGCATGTACTTCATGATCAGTTATGAAGTATGGCTTAACCTTTGTAGTATAGTTAGTATAAATTGACCAGTTACTCCTGGATGTCCTGATTTTTACTGCTAAAATTAGTTGGTAAATGTATTTAGACCTAGCTAGAATGCATGTTTTTTCTCGATGATGGTCGAATTAGCTTGCCAAGAGTGCATGATGCACTTTGCTCTGCAGGATAAATAAAAATTAATGATGGGAGCCACTGAAATGAGACTCAAATGAAGATGTGCATGAAATGGCAACTCCACCGAAATGAATTCATGGAATAGTAAGTACTATGTGTTTCCTAAAAACGCAACATGGTGTGGAGTCCTCGGAAAGAAAACGCATGCATGCAATGCATCCTCATCTGCATAGATTTGGCAGGGTAGGATATATGGGGCCCTAGTGAGTACTACTTGAACGAATTTAAGTATACTCTTATATTTAGACTACTGTTGTGTGGATGCAACATGAATCAAGAGCGCCGGCGATAATTAAGATGAGAGCTATATTAACTTTTTGATTGGAAAAAGGCTGCTAGCTACTAGTCGGAAGTAGAGTTTAGCTACTTGAGAAGGTTGTTTCGGTTCTTTCAGAAAAACAAAAAAGGTTGCTTCGTGTTCAAGTAGCCCTATGCCAGAATCCTGAGTTGGAGATGCGTCTCAAGCCACATCGGAGACATATGCTTTTTGCATATCCAAAATTTCTGAGGTGTACAGCTCGGGCTTCACTTTGGAATCGATCTATAGCCTTGCACTGCATTGTTCGGCAGACATTGTTCGCTAATATCTAATGCAAAAAGAGATGCACGACTGCACGAGACGCGATATCGGCGAAAGTGATGCACCATCATATCGTGATCGATGCTCCGGTACATCCGCGCTGAGTGAACCACGTGTGCCACGCAAGCTCCTACTGAGACTCTCTACCTTGGTCACGGGCGCTCCCCTGCAGCCTCTGCACGCTGCTGCGATGCTCTCAACAAGCAATAATGCAGAGTGTTACCAGAAATACACTAAAGCTATAGCTACGGGCACACTGGCGTTGCTGTTGCTGTTGATATTGAAACTGAGAGTGAGTGCGACGAGAGCGAGATGGTCAGATCGATGGAGCCCTTGTTGTATATAGTTGTGCTCATGGATTCCACCACTACCTACCGACCTGCCTGTTGCCTATCATGCTAGTACTAGTTAGCTTCCTGAATCCAGACTATTTTTTTTTGAAACGAATCCAGACTATTTTATTCCTTAACAAAGTTGATATATATACCCTTGTAAATTTTACTGCTGTTTTTTCTGGGGTTGAGCATTTTGTGGTGGTGTGAATAATAGCATGCGTGTGGTAGTGTTCCTTCTGCCACTGTTGTATTAACAGATGGGACAAACAAATCAGTAAAAGCAAGCCACGCTAACTTATGCGCAAAAGTGGCTGATGACCTTTTGGAGAATTATATTGACAAATTATCACTCCTTCATGATGAATTTTTTCCTGCTTTAGACCTAGCTAGCAGCACATGAATGTTTCTCTTGAATTAGCTATCTAATAATTGTGCATATATGATGCACTTTGCTCTGCAAGAGAAATGAAATGGACGACTGAACACTAAAAGCAATTGAAGGAGTAGTAAGTTGGTGTGCTAAAAACGCATGGGTGTGAGGACTACTCGAAAAGAAAACGAGCTCATGAGCATGTGACACCTAGTGACGAAAAAGGAAGCGAGATATGAACAAAGGCAGTGACCGTGCATGTGGTTCTGCAGATAATTGGCAGGGTTGGGTAAGGCCCATGCCTTACATTTATGTTAGGTGTGTGGTGATTCTTTTTTAGGAAATGTGTAGTGATATTGGCACGCTATAGATAGTCCTGCATTCATATTGTAGGGCCTAGCTAGATAGTTTCATGAGGAAGCATGATATACAACTGTAACATTCTCAATTTATTAGTTATTGGTGATGATCGATGTACCCAAATTTCACCAAATGTATCAATCAAGTAATTAATAAGCATACTCAGTAATTCTGCTGTGTACGTTACCGTACAATAATCTCAGGATTTTTTTTTTTTTTGCGACTGACCTTGCGCAATCAAGAACTACGTGGGCTGCTCTTTAACCTCAGAATTAGATGGACAAGAAGATACTAAATACAGGATGCTTTGCATTATTATTGTTTTGGAGATATATCGAAGTGCTGCTCCAATTAAGATTTGCGCGTGACCTAGGTTACACATCCACTGGCACATGTTAGGCAGGGTAAAAGGCTAAAGCGCGTGAGTGCTTCGTCTCATCCATTCACTTCACCATGGCCAGACAGAACGCCTTGTTGAGCGTATACCACGTGCATTTGTGCAACGCAAGAACACCTGCCGATCGACGTGCAGAGATAGGGAGACTCGATCTACCGTGGGAAGTCAATTGGTGCTTCTGCTGCTCAACAATAATGCGCCGCGTGTTACCAGAAATAGGCCTTCATCATATATGAGATATGATCAGTTATATGATACTGAAATTACTCTTGCATGTACTGCATGATAAGTTATGAAGTATGGATTGTATAAAAAAAGGTTATGAAGTATGGATGAACATCTTTTCAGTCGGCAAGAAGCTGCTAGCTGCTAGTACGTAGGAAGTAGAGTTCTAGCTACCTGAGAAGGTTGTTTCGGTTCTTTCAATCAAAAAAACAAGAGAGGTTGCTTCATGGGCAAGGTAACTAGCACTATGCCAGAATCCTTAATTGGGGACGCGTCTCAAGCCACATCGGAGTTTTTCGCATATCCAAAATTTTCTGATGTGAACAGTTAGGGCTTTGCATTGTTCGCTGATATCTAATTAATGCAAAAGGAGAGGGGCGAGATATCTGTGAAAGTGATGGATCATCATATCGTGATGCTTCCGTGCATCCGCGCTGAGTGAACCACGTGCCACGCAAGCAGCTGCTGAGACTCTGTACCATGTAGCCACGGGCGCCTGCAGCCTCTGCACGCTGCGATGCACGGAACAAGCAATAATACAGAGTGTTACCAGAAGTACACCTACCACACTTGCGCTGTTGCTACCCATATTCGTGAAACTGAGAGTGAGTGCGAGGTCAGCTGATCGATAGAGCATTTGCTGTACAGTGCTCATGGATTCGTGGCTAGCAACGCTACCCACCAACCTGCCTCTTGCCCTCATCCTACTAGCTGCTTCCTGGAAGTAACAGTGGTGCAGCAGTAACTAAGAAGAAATTGTCCAACAATTCGTAATACCTGGTAACTGATTCCAATCAATAAGGATTCGAGACGAGCGATATACTTTACCTAAGATTCGTAGCCACATGTCCATGACCGAGAGCATGCAAGATGATGTGGGCCCACGTGCCATCAATCTCCTCTCTCGATATATACCAGCGCCTCTTCCTCGCATTCTCTCCATCCCACGCTTTGCTATAGCTACAGCGTTCGCTTAACTTCCTTGCTAACCTCCGGCCAACGCGAGCTAGCTAGGAAAGCAAATCGGAAGCTCCGCCCCGCCGGCCGGTGAGTTCGATCCCTTGTGTCCCCGTTCCACACGTACCGCGGCCTGTTTTTATTCAGTTCTTCCTTTCATTTGCTTCTTGTATCGATCGTCTCGTCTGCTTCCTCGTTATTATTTGACGCTAGCTAGATCTGCTTCCTCTTCAAGATCGCAGCCAAAGTTAACAGTCAACAGGCCCAGAACTCTACTAGCTAGTAGCTACCTTACATATGCAAACTTGGACTTGAAGTTTTAGATGCTTTGATTTCCTTTATTTCCTACTAGTTGGCCAGGTCCAGTAATTAAATTTCCTTTTTCTACATGACTGTTGTGTTGAAAGACAGATAACTGTGTTTCTTGTTGTGCACTGTACATGGGAAGACGCATGGATTAACACTGTTAATTTCTTGTTATGCAACTAACAACACACCTCGATCGTAGCTTACTATTCCCCATCTGGATGCTGCTCGACCATGGATTTCAAGTTCCATGATTGGCTTCATCGTCCTCATTGTCTCCCCGTTCCACATCGGCATGTCCTTATTCAGTTCTTCCTCTAGTTTGCTACTTGTATCTCGTTCTTTTTTGACGCTAGCTAAATCTGCAGCCAAAGTTAACAGTAAGGAGGTGCAAAATTAAGTCTACTAGCTACGTTTAACTCAAACTTGGACTTGAAGTTTTAGATCGATGCTTTGATTTCGTTTATTTTCCTAGTTGGCCAGGTCCAGTAATTAAATTTCCTTTTCCTACATGATTGCTGCACATGTTGAAAGACAGATAACTGTGTTTCTTGCTATGTTCTATGGGAAGATCGATGTAATTTCTTATAATGCAGCTAATTAATAACACAAATCAAACTACGCCTTGGTTGTAGCTTGCCCCCATGGAGGACAAGATCCAGAAGACGTATGTCCTAGCCGTCGCCGTGGACAGCCAGCAGGAGGACAAGAAGCCTGCTTCTCTGTGCGCCGTCCAAGTTGTCAGCAGCTGGTCGCTCTACTACGGCGCCTTCTACGGCGCCATCGTCGCATACAACATGTTCGGCCACATCACCTGCGACCAGGTATTATACTTGCTTGTAAGAGTGATGATCCAACTTTTGCTTGCTGGGTGCATGTTGGATCGATCAAGGATAATAATTACTTGCTTGCTGTGTTGCATCGATCGTGCAGTCGTCCTGGTGGACTTCATGCTACTTCCTGAAGGGCGCCGCCGCCGATGAGGCCACCAGAATTGGGGTCGCCATGCTCTGCTGCAGCGCGGCCCAGGTGGCCACCGCACTGATCGCGCTGCTGCTCGCCTGCCGCCGCGCCGGAAGCTGCTGCTGCCAGCACCTCGCCTTCGTCGCGCTGGGTCTCACCGCGGCCAACCAGGGCATGATGGCCCGGATCCACGGGCTCCTCCTCAGCGCCTACCCGTGGGACCCCCTCCTCACCGTTGGCATCGTGCTCACCATCGTCGCCATACTCATCGACCTGTTCGGCTTCCTCCTCCTCACCCTGGGACCAGATGACGACGAGTAGGAGGGTACTGGGTACGTATCTACGCATGCTGATCGATCAGTTCATCGTCATCAGCTTATAGCTAGTTACCTGTTGATTCCATATGTAGATCACATGCAGATGGACTCTGGTTATATTATCTGTGTGTAAATGCAATAATTAGATGTGTGCACTGGGTTATTGTGGTATGTAATTAATCTTTATTTGATGCATGAGGAATTAGTATCTTGTAGTACATATGTGCGCGTGCAGCTTTTCAAACCAAATGCAACTGATGAATCAAAAGGCGAATACAAACGTCCTTGATTGTGTCTTTCTTGTAACCTGATAAGACGACTGCTAGGCATTGGTCCCATATCATTTCGTTCGGACCAGCCAAATGATGATGCATCAAGTAGACCTGAGAGTGACATTACGTTGCTTGCACAGAATTTTGTAGGATAGGGTAATGGGCCAGATGGAGCCGGTGTTTGTGCCGAAATAGGTAATATGGCTGTTTCCGTGAAGCTTCTTGCTTCTTTTCTTCCTTTCTTTCTTTCTTTCTTTCTTGCTTTCTTTCTTTCTTGTGTGGAAATAGGTATATGTTCTTGTCAAGTAATTAATAAAGTTACTATGCTGTACGGTTCTTATCTCACGCCAAGTAGTAACTTAGTAATGTGTAATGCGACATATAATCATATGAGAACATATTAGTAGCACGTACGTGTTGACTCCTGTACGCCATACTAGCAGCCGATTAATTCCAGCTTATCTCATGCTCTTATAGAGAGGATGTGTGCACACCTTCTCCAAGTCTGACAGACGGGAATGGTCAACTGAATAATAAAAAAAATTAATTTTGAAGCTGTATACTTGGTCGAGAATATATATAACAGCATGCGCTTGGTTGCGTCTCCATCCCGAATTAGAGACTGAAAATTCCGAATCTGAACCGGAAACAACCAGAGTGTTCTTGTCTCCCTTGCGTGGAACGCGGCCCTCACCTCCGACGACTTCATTCGCGCCAGCGCCAACCAGAGCTCCTCTTCTTCGTGCCGTCGGCCGCCGCCCAGACCCTCTCCTTGTCCTTGTACACCTGAGGGACGTTTTTCAGCTGCTAACCGGACTGCCGTTGCCGCGCATGAATAACCTATCCTTGATAGCTCTCTTGATGCAGAGGATTCCTCCAGTATAATAGCTTTCAAAACTTCTTTTGAAGCAAAATGTGTGTGTGTGGTTCTGCCAATTTGAGCCTGTCGACAATTTTCCTCTAGTCTAGTGTTAAGGAATTTACGGGAGTCGCAGTTATACAGTCTCTTGTAATTCCTCAGCTGATTCAATTCAAATGCCATTATAAATTCTCTTTTAGCAAAGCTAACTAAAGTTGGTTGGATATCAATCGTTGTTTGGTACGCAAATAAAAGATGGAAAAAATAACAAATTGTATCAAAATGGGGTAAAATAGCAAAGTTGAAAAAGGAGGAGTAAATTCGCAAATGGAATGCAAAGCACCCCTTTATATAACGTTCACTTGGAACACTTTAATTTCCCAGACCACGTATAGTCCACGCTAATGCTTTCTGCTGGACAAGAAGAAAAGGATACTTTTTTTTTGCGAAAGATAAAAAAAGAAAGTGTTTTCTTGTCTGTGTCTCTGCAAAACTCTACTAATTACTTGTGGAGCACATTAGTATATTTTAAGATTTAGTAATATCCATTAGGAGGAAAAAATCGCGGTCTAGGAATGAGCGTGTATGACAGCTAAAGATAAAATTGTAAGATCAAGACAGTGACATGGGTTAGCCAGCGGCAAAGAGCAAGAAACAACGCAGCAAGTACTTCCAATGGGATGACGTGTAGTCAATCTGAGTCAACGGTGTGAAAAAACATAGCCACTGCAAGTCATCGTCGTCCTTGAAGTCATGCGGTTCGTGACAAAATCAGTAGGGCCGCCGATACTCTTGCTTCCATCACCGCACTCTTTCCCGGAATTAACACTGCCCGCGACACGATCTCGACGCGCTCAAGAATTTTCCGCACGCGGTTTGTCATCCTTATATCACCAGCATTTGCGAGTGAAGTTCTCGGAAACACAAAAAATCACTCTGATAGTAACACAAGCAGATTATTTTGACAGATCCCCAAGTCCGGACGCGGAGTGACCATGGTCGTTGACGTTGACTCCGACTCCGGCGGGCGAGATCCGCCGCCGGCCGGTCCGCCTCCGTCCACGGCCGCGGAGGCCGACTTCCTCTGGGAGCTCCGCAAGTACGTGCTGCTGCTGGCCACGCTCGCGGCCAGCGCCACCTACTCCGCAGGGCTGAGCCCGCCGGGCGGGTTCTGGTCCGACAACGCCGGCGCGCGCCTCGCCGGCGACCCGGTGCTCCGGGTCACCTACGGTCGCCGCTACGAGTTCTTCTTCTACTGCAACGCCACGGCCTTCGTCGCCTCCATCATCATCGTCAACCTCCTGCTCGCGCACTCGCTCAGCCGCCGCCGCTGGTGGCTCCGCGCGCTGCAGGCCGCCATGATCCTCGACCAGTTCGGGCTCATGGGTGCCTACGCCGCCGGCAGCTGCAGGGAGCTCGCCATGTCGGCCTACGTCCTCGCTCTCGTGGGCCTCGTCTCCACCTACGTCTGCGCCCACGTCCTGCTGTTCGCGCTGCTCGCCGTGAGAACGCGCGACGCCGGCGAGAGCTGCGCGGCGCCGGAAGCGCCGGAGAGCGTGGAGCGCACGCGCAAGTACCTGCTCATCTTCGCGACGCTCGCGGCGACGGTGACGTACCAGGCCGGGCTGAGCACGCCCGGCGGGTTCTTGTCGGACAGCACCGACGGCGACCCCCTCGCCGGCGACCCCATGCTCCGGGGCCACCACCCGTCCCGGTTCATGGCGTTCTTCTACCTCAACACCACGGCGTTCGTGGCGTCGCTCGTCGTCATCATGCTGCTCATGAGCAGGACCGTGACCCGGCATGGGTTCCGGTCGAGCGCGCTCTGGGTGTGCACGGCCGCAGCTCTGATCGGGCTCACCGGCGCCTTCTCCGTGGGGTGCAGCCGAAGCATCAAGACATCCGTCTATGTCATGGCGCTGGTGCTGGCAGTTCTGTTCTACATCGGCGTTCAGCTTCTGGTGTTCTTGTGCAAGCCTGTGGAGAATTTTCTCCATGTTGTGCAAGAAAAGATGCGGAAGTACCTGAGATTGGATAATCTGGACCTGCAAAATCACCATCTCGGCGAAGTATCCAATCAACAAGGCAGCAGCGATGCTCGTCAGCTTCTCCAAAAGTCTCGAATGTACCTGCTACTGCTTGGTATTCTTGCGGCAAGTGTCACATACCAAGCAGGCCTGAACCCGCCGGGTGGCTTCTGGCAGAGCAATGGTTCTCACGGTCCGCATCACTACCTCGCCGGTGACCCGGTCCTTCACATCACCTATCCCCGAAGGTACCTGGTTTTCTTCTACTGCAACGCGACAGCCTTTGTCGCGTCACTGGTTATCTTGATCCTCCTCCTAAGCAACATATTCGGCACACAAGGGATCAAGTATTGTGCACTGCAGATCGCCATGATCCTGGACCTTTTCGGGCTGATTGGGGCTTACGCCGCCGGAAGCTGCCGACAAGTGTCCAAATCCGTGTACGTCTCGGTCCTTGTGGTTCCAGTGTTCCTCTACGTCGGCATCCATGTTTTGGTGTTCATGTTAGAGGTCTCTCCAGCTTGTGAGGGTCGGAGAGAAACGGTGAGGGAGATGCTTGACCGTCGTGTGCCCAAATGGTTGAAGGAGTTGTTGCAGCTGCAGACGGTGGAGGAAGACGAGAACATGGAATGGAAACTGGAGAAGAGTCGCAAGCTTCTGCTTCTCCTTGCAATTCTTGCAGCGAGCCTCACCTACCAAGCAGGCATGAGTCCTCCCGGTGGCTTCTGGCAAGAGAGTACGTCAGGACATGTCGGTGACCCGGTGCTCAATGACAACTACCGACGTCGCTACCTGGCTTTCTTCTACTGCAATGCAACTGCCTTTGTTGCATCTCTGGCCATCATCATGCTGCTGGTGAACAGGAAGCTTTCGGCAAGAGGGATTCAGTCCTACGCGCTCCGAGTGTGCGTGATCCTTGTCCTGATGGGGCTTATGGGAGCGTTTGCTGCCGGGAGCTGCAGGAAGGTATCAACATCCATCTATGTCTTTGTGCTGGTGCTTGCTGTCCTACTCTGCATCGCATTCCAGGTTGCAATGGTAGTTTCAGAATCAGTTCGAAGTCTCGTGCAAAAAGTTCTCTCCTTCGGCATACTGGAAGAAGAAGAAGCCAGTGATCTGTTGCCACACAAGACCGGCATCAGAGGGATACATGATCTCTGGGTTGAAAAGCTACCAAAATACTTGTTGCTACTCGCTGCACTTGCAGCGGCTGTGACCTACCAAGCTGCCATGAACCCGCCTGGTGGCCTCTGGGGTGATGACCAAACTAGGCACACACCTGGTGACCCAATCCTTCGTAGCAGCTATCCACGCCGGTACAAGGCCTTCTTCTACTGCAATGCTACTTCCTTCATGGCATCACTGGTGATTATGGTCTTGCTCCTGATCAAGCGAGTGAGCAAGGCACAACCTGCGCTCTTGGCCCTGCACGCTGCCATGATACTTGACTTGTTTGGCCTCATGGGTGCATATGCTGCTGGGAGCAGTAGGAGAGTGCGGACGTCTGCTTACATCTTGGCATTGGTCATTGGAGTTTCTGTTTATATTGTTGTACTAGTCGTTGTGTCCATAGGTGTTGCGAAATGGCTGAAAGGAGTCATGAATGTGATGGTAGAACGACTGTCTAGCTGCTTTTTTGTGGATGATTTGTAGAAACTGGTGCCATGAACATTGAAGGAGCAAATCACTAATGTGATGATAGTAATAGTTTTCTTTGTACATATTTTTTTTCTCTATATCTTTTTGGCCTGAACTTCTGATATGGAGCATAGAGGAGGCAAATCAGATTCACGGATGTGATGATGATAGTTATATACTTTTTTTTTGGGCCAAAACTTTTTGATAGGCTTCCAAATCTTAACTTATGGTCTTCCTAACATTTTGAAGTGAACCCGGTTCGAGCCGAACATCCAGCTTACAGAGACAGACACGGACACGGTCGCACGAGTCGAGCCCACGAGCCCAACCAGCCAAACGGTCGCCTCGCCACCGTTCAAACTTGAAACAGAGGAAGAGGGAAGGGAACGGCAGCATCGCTCGTTCCACCGCACCGCACCGCCCCGCCCCTCCCCGCTTCGCCGGCCTCCTCCTCGTCTCCGGCTTCGTCTTCGGGTGAGAAAGGGAGCCATGGCACGCGTACGCGGCGACACCGACGCGGAGCTCAGGAGGCTCCGTACCCGCCGGACTACATCGATCCATCTGCCGCAGCAGCAGCCGCCGCCCCGCGCGCCCCCCTCCGCCCGGAGGCTTCCGCCTGCCCCGACTACGGCCGACACTTCCTCGCCGCGCACGGCCCCTCCGTATCGCGTGGCGGCCACGCTTCCCCAGGTTTCCGGTGAGGGCCCGCCGATGCTCTGTGCGCCTGCGGTTCGCCGTAGGGTTCTTGCCCCGCCTCCTTTTCATCGGCAAGAAGCTGTGGCTTCTGCGGCGACGTTGCAGCCGCGGCAACACAACCGCGCGGAGGCGCTGGCGGCGCGAGCGCAGCACCCGACGCGGGATTACCTTGCCAAGGGGCCAAAGGACGGGGACGAGGTGTATGAAGACTCCAAAGACCATCCGCTCCAGACGGGGTAGAGCTTCTCTCTTCCTCTCTTCTTTTACGAGATGTTGGACTGCTGCTGTTTCCTGCAGACGATTTCTAGAATTCGAGATCGATCTTGATGAAATTCCTATATGCATCCTTCTGAAGTATAATATGCGGTCACTCGTGTCCTGTTATCTTGTGATTTCAATCCTCGATGTGTACCATATTTAGTCAAGCTGCGTTTAGGTATTGGGGAATGGCATGTGCTGAATTTAGGTTCTTTTTGGCTTCCCTGATTTACATGATTGCATCTTTCTTGATGAAGGTGAAAATAGCATATTGTGTTATGAGACGTGAATTGACCCCCTTTTTTTTGGGGTAGCACTGTATCATTGTTCATGTCCTGTGGAGGCACTTTGATGCCTTTCCTTCTGTATGAGTTTATTAGGCTGACTGTGTAGTGTGATTTCACAATGCATATGATTGGGAAGTTTGAGAACTTGAGATCGACCTTGATGGAATTTCTAGGGATTAAACTTACAGCATCAGTTTGGGTAGCATTATATCATTGTTCATGTCCCGTGGTGGCAATTATGCCTTTTCCCTTCAGTTACGAGTTTCTTAAGCACCGTTGACTGGTAGTGCTTATGATTGAGAATTTTCCGAATTTGAGATGAATATCGATGGAATTCGCAGGGATTAAACATATGTGGCATCCTTTTGAAGTATATAGTTCTGACAACAATTGTATCCTGTTTTCACGTGATTTCAGTTGCCAAGATTCGCCCGATTATGTTGAGACCCGGAGCCAAGAGGTTGAGGCGTTGCAGCTGCTGCAGCAGGTGCATGTGGAGGGGGATCAAGCGGCAGCAGGGCACAAGAGGCGTCGAATCAGGTATGTCTGTTTCTGCATATTTTTTCTCTTCTATTGAAGACTTGGGCTGAAATTTTAGGTTAATGGAGGGTACCATGTTGTTGGGTGACAGGTCGTTGTGTCTTTCCTTATTAACATGATTGCACATTTCTGATTAAGCTGAATGAATAGCATGTTATTGAGATGTTAATTGCCTGTTTTATTTGGGTAGCGCTATATCATTTTTGCTTTATCCCTTTGATGCCTATTCCTTCAGTTATGAGTTTGTTAAGCACTGTTGAATGTGGTAGTGCTTATGATAGGGAATTTTCAGAATTTGAGGTCAGTATTGAATTCACAGGGATTAAACATATGGCATCCTTTTGGAGTATATAGTTCTGATAATTGTACCCTGTTCTTACATGATTTCAGTTGCCAAGGTACGTCAAATTATGTTGAGACCCGGAGCCTCTTGTGCCAAGTTCAGCAGCAAGAGGTCCAGGCGTTGCAGCCACTGCTGCAGGCGCACACAGAGGGAGATCAAGCGGCTGTGGGGCACAAGAGTCGTACCGGGTAAGTCTGTTAATGCATTATTTTTTCCTCTTCTATATGGGGATTCGGGCTGAAATTTTAGGTTGGCTGAACTTTAGGTTAATGGAGGGCGCTGTATTGCTGGGTGGCACATCAATTTCTTGTATTCAAGTCATTTTTGTTGTTTCTTTTTGACTGGGCTATGAGAATTTTTGGATGAAGAACCAATCTTTTGAGGTTTACAGAAGCCAAAATGGCTCCCAGTCTGAACTTGCAATAACAAAATGGACCAGGTTCAAGCTTTACATACAGTCTAGAATTATGAAAAATCTAGTGTATCAGCATCAGCAAGCTGAGAACAAGTAACACACAGCACTCTACCACTACTGTTTAAGTATCACGTTGATGAAATTTTCTTGAATCAAGTTTGGTGGAGCATAAAAAGTATGTTGTGCTGGTTGATAATTTTTCAGGGATGGACATGTATCAAATCCAAAGCAGCTTCGCTTGCCACATCCTTTGGACCAGTTGATCCATGACTCTTTAGCATCCTTTTCAACCAATAATCCTAAGGACTTGACGGTCGTCCATAATGTTCTCATGACCCTTCCTAAAGGCCCAAGATCAGCACTGCACATAGAAGAAAGCTCAGTTGATAGCAGGACATCTGCCTTGTCAGTAGAGATAAATGCATATGATGTTGTTGGACCAGACCTTGCTAGATATGGATGCATTTTATCTAACCCATGGAGAATATTCTGGGAGCATCAACCCCTCGTTCTGCATGATACGGAAATTTTGCTTGCTGCCAGATCAGTTAGAGGCCGAGTGAATTTTTCGCAGAGAATTACAGCTTTATTGCAGAGACATCCAGGGCCTGTGAGATATTTTAGGATTGATTCATCCTTGGTAGAGAATGCAGAACAGTTGGAAGAATGGTTCGAGATGTTGAAAGTGAAGAAGATACAAGAGGTTGTGTTCGTTAATTGCAGATGGCCAATTGATATGGTTGATTTTCCAATCAACAGTCTTGACTGCGAGAGCCTAGAGCAAATAAGGCTGTGTTTCGTCAAAATATCTAACACCTGCCTTAATTATGTCAACAACCTCACAACGATGGACCTTGCATGTTGCTACATGACCACATTAGATCTCTATGCATTAGTTTATCAATGCAAAAGTTTGAGAGAGCTGAGCATTGGCATTTATGAAGGTGGTGTCATCAGAATAAATTCTGCAAGTCTCGAGATTCTTCAGGTTTGGCAATCAACTATCAAGAAACTTGCTGTTCAAAATGCAGAAAAATTGCGAAAGGTTTTGGTTGAAGCAGATCCTCAGAAAACTGTTGTGGTTGCAGCGGGACCCAAGAAACCATCACCCTGTGTTGGAGTTTGGATTGCTGATGCGCCACTACTTACAGAAGCGTGTTTCAATATTTCAACACAATCAATTACAATCAACAATATCAGCACAATGACAGTAAGTGAATAACTTAGTTGTCCATTTTCTTGGAAGGATATATCTCTACTTATAACTTAAAGTATTCTGTTTTGTTGCCCTGTCTAGGATAATGGACCACTGTCAAGTCTCAGAAAACTAATTCTGCATATATCTTTGGGAGTTAAGAAAGAAAAGAAGGTTTTAGAGAACTTCATGAAAAGTTGCTCGAGACTAAGGGAACTAACTTTATGGGTAAGCATGTTATGTTCAGAATTCCTTTTATGTTCTTGAAAATCCTTTCCCATTTGGATTTTTGCACCAATTTTCGCTGACATTTAACTATTTTACAGAGAAAGGATGAGGCATATGTTGATGAATATTCTGATGCACTAAATGATGACTGGCCTGCAAAGTTAAGGAATTTATCTTGCATACTTCACTTGCAATTATTGATCATAAAAGGTTACAAGGGTGGAGATACTGAACTAGCGATAGCTTCAGCTGTGCTTGAGTATGCCCCCAGTCTGCACCAGCTGATTCTTGAAACCAATGTCAATGATGAAGAGATATTCACAGGTGCTAAAACCAAGCTTAGGGAGGTTACTCAGGCTTCAGCTAATGCTTCTGTGAAATACCTTATTAGGCTGCGTGATTGTAATAGTTTCTTTTCTGACGGAGGCTGAAAGTGCTTCTGTCCTCTTGCCTATTCATTGAATCTTGCTACGAACAGTTAGAACTAGTTCATTTGTGATTTTGCACAATTTATTGGATCTTAGCCATCGATGGACCAAGAAGAGAATGATTGTATAAACCTGTGGCCCTAGGAAATCAAAGGCCTTATTCTTAGTCTGTAAATGCAGAGATGCTTGCTTTATAAACATGGTTCTGCTGCTTATGCAGCTGGATAGTTCTATATAGCACTAAGCCTGACGATGTTTTATTTTTCTTTTTCTGTTATTTTCATCAATCATATACCTTATAGTTTTCTATATTGATGGATAAACTCAGGTGTGAAGATTGATATCTCCTTTGGATTTTATTGTAACTGTACACCATCGATGGATAAACTTCTTTTTTTTTTTTTGTGGAAATCGATGGATAACTTAGGAAACATGTTTATCAATTCATCTGAAACCGGCACTGACCAAGTCATCTTAATGTACACCACTCGACTAGGTTCATGCCGGCCTTCTCGGCCAATAGTTAGTAAGTCAAACTGTAGCGCCAGCCGCGCCACGCCTCCACGTCGGCCTAGAGCGCCGCCGCCCCCTCGCCGGAGTAGAAGTACTATAACACAGTTCCTTGCTGAAACAATTAACATGACACATGAACCCATCGTATTCTCATAGCATGGCAAACAAGAATCCTCGGAACGTGTGTGCTCATGATAATTTCACTGAACCCTCCTCAAAAGATTCAAAAGTCAGAACCAATCATACTGTCAGACTGAATCATGGAAACCACTTGCTATTTAACCCACATATACAGAGCAACGTAGCTGAAGTCTACATAAGGAATCAATCGATGATGACGAATTGGTCTTCTCCTTCATCTCCATCCTTGGCACGCGCTTCTTCCTCGTCCAGCAGGCGTTGCTCCTCCTCGGATGGCAGCGCGAACCGGCAGACCGGGCAGCGGCGGTTAAGAAGCAGCCACTGGAAGATGCACGTCTGATGGAAGGAGTGGTAGCACGGCGTCATCCTAAACTGTTCGCCCATCTCCAAATCCTCACGGCATATAGCACAACCATGCTTCTTCCCCCTCGTCCGAGTCGCCTGGCCCCAGGTAGGCATGTGGAGGTTGAAGATGGCCTTCTTGGAAGCCGGGACGACGTGCTCCTCGTCCACCTCTTCGTCGTCGTCGTCGTCGTCGTCGTAATCGCGCATGTCTATGTCAGCAATGAGCGAGGCAGTAAACATGTCTTGTATGTGTGCCTTCCGCTCTTCAGGTGACATTCGCTGCCAAAGATCCCCCATCTGCGTAGGCTTCTCGGTGAATCGGGGACAGACGGCAGAGAAGCTCAATGCGACGTAGGCGGAGAAGACGATCCGGCCAGAAGATACCAAGCGACCCTGACGGTGACGGAGCTCAGGTGGCAAAACGTATGGCGGCGGCTGAAGCAACGATCAAGGCGACGGCCCTGATGGGTTGATTGAACGCAGGCAGGGATTGATGGCAGGCGGCAATTGATGAAGGAGGCGGCCTATTTATGGAGCAGCCGAGGCAGGCACTTCGTGCCTACTCCGACTTCCATACGCTGCGTTGGCGCTACGCAATGCCCGGAATCCGAGTTGCGTTGATATTCAGATTCCCAGACGGACACAAAAGGACCGCCTCTCCCAGTTTTTTTTTTTTTTTTCAATTTAAACACACGCACGCAACGCTCCCCGAGAGGTTACATCTACTGAAAAACTAAATGTTGAAAGGATCTTGGAACGATCAGCAGGTGGCTGTTTTGGTGACTGAAGGGATTCGTCAGTTTTAGTTTTAGTTGGCAACAGAGCCTGACGACACAAGCTAGAGCTCTGTTTCTTAGAGTAGTTGCCTCTGTCCCTTCCTCCCAAGCTAACGGTTTACTACTATCTTAACCTCTGCTGTTCTATTTTATTTTAGTTTATGTACCTCTAGGCTGTAATGCTCTTTAATCTATCGTAACGAATGGCAATCCTCCTGCCTTTTTTCTTCAAAAAAAAAGAAAAAGAGAAAAGGATCTTGTAACGCAAATTAAGATTAAAAATGACACTGAATCTTCAGTGCCAACCAAAACAACTGGACTAGGGAGTACCATTTTTCTCTTAGTTCATTCATCTCGAAGTTGCACGTTTTGACATACATAACACTGCCATCTGGTTCATATCGAATTTACATATCTACACATAAGTATTTTGAACTTACCCCATTGGTTGTCTTACATTTTTCCCCATGGGATACGCATTCTAGTTTCACTCTTTTGAACTAAGAAAAAACTTTCTAAATCATGAACTTTTTTTACATCAACAGGATAATATTGTCTACATCCTTTCCGTGACATGATTACAGTTAAACTACCTCCAGTGACAAAAGAAATATTTGGAAAATGTACAAAATCTACAGAAGAAGAAAAATGGTTGCTCTATTGATGTGCTTCCATCTAATAATAGGGGGAAAAGAATTCAATGATGTTACCTACAAAACTTACTAGAGGATGGGCTTAGAACCTCCACCAAAGAATAGTTAATCTCATTAGTTAAATCCGTGTTGCTTCTGTCAATTAAAGTAGTTATTGTACATCTTCTGTAAAAGCTTTGTAAATGAAGTCTCTAAATCGCTTGCAGTATTGCTTCGGGTCAACAGCCGATATAGAGTTGGGATCATACTGCATGGATTTATAAGCATGTTCAAGCTTCTTACTAATATCATAGTCTTGTAGGATGTCAATAATTCCAAAGAACAGGATCACATCCTGAAATTCGCCTGTGGGTTCCCCAATTAGCAGAGATTCACTATCAGGGTTCTTCACTACATTCTCCACCCTTGAGGGCATGCTAATCCCTAGTCTTAATGAGGCTTTTCTGCAAAAGCACAAGTGATATTTAGTACTCCAAATTAAACTTTAGGATGAATAATGCAAGAGAGAGCAGCTGTCATGTACTGCATGTCGTGAAGATTCTAAGGCTTCATCAATCCGAACTCAGAAAGAATTAGTGTGATTTATTAGCTACTTCTCACATTTCACTCTATAATTTTCAAAATATATCAAGTGGAAATTATCAACATGATGTGAATCATGTTTATTTATGTCTCTGATACTAGCTCAATACAATCATGCCTTAAGTTGGTTCATATAATATCAAAGTAGTGACCAAAGTATGCATATTAGCAAATCGGGATTGATGAAATGCATATTTCTACCTATTTGGTTCAGAATCTTCAGCGCTGGTAGGAGTTGTTCCATCATCATCTGTAACCAACAATGATATTTTCAGTCTGAAGTCTTAAATATCTACATATATTTTTTTTGGAAATTCAAGAATGTAAAAGAAAGCATGTATCATGGAACATACCTTTGCATCGGTCCTTGAAGTGAATACCAACTAACATACTATAATCCATGATCCTCTCCTGCTCCAGTAATTCACAATCTTTGTCAACTTGCCTGGAAGGATTCAAAAATATGAGAACAAGGGATTCATTGGGTTTCTTTAAATGTATCAATGATTATGGAACATGCTTAAGGACTCATTTGAAAGACACAAACCTCTAAATATTCTTTTGGTGAACTTTTACGCATATATTGCTATTGTTTAAATGTGTAGTGAGTGGAGGAAGGAAAAATTTTGTAGTCTGGAAGTTGGGGTGTGTACCTGCAGAATTCTTGAAACCAAGACCCCTCTAACCGGAAAATGAAATTAAGATCAAGATCCTTCAACGTGGTATGCTCACTGATTTGATCTATGGGTTTATCGGTCATGCGCCCATGTGAAGATCCTTTCAAGTCAAAACGCCTATGGATTGCATAGTTGGAGCAGAATAGATTCCCCATTATAACAAATCGAACCTGTACCTCAAGGTTACAGAAGCTGAGCAACTCTCTAATAAATTGATTTTTCATAAGCCAATTGATTACTCATTGTATTCTAACCTTTTCTGTATAGCTCCAGTGAGCTTAACATTAACACAGTGCAGTCCGAAGAATTTAGTTACCAGAGTATTTTCAAAAACACGGACATGCTTATAATAGGCTGGCAGCATCCTAAGAAGTACCTGTTCACACGAAAAAACATAAATTTAATCATATAAATTTCAAGTTAATGTTAAGCGAGGAGAGAAGATGTGGACTTACTTTAACTTCTGATTTCTTCATTGTTTTGATCATGTATTTGTCATCGTTGGTGAGGTAAAAGAAACTTCCACTTTTACCAGGTGATGAAAGCTCCCTGAGTGCATCATCCCCGCAGAGGGAGATCATATAATCTGCAGGATCCACATCGAAGAGCTTGCGCAAAGTCCTAGAACAAAGCGCATAAGAACAAATTAGGTTTGAATTAGATACAGGCGGCAGCAAAGGATAATAATCATTGCCACTGGACGACTTGAGATGCTGACCTGAAAACCAGAGGGCAGTAGTCCTTCCACCGAAATTCACACGACTGGTGAGGAGGAGTATGTTTTGAACCTTCGGGGGGAATCTAGTCCATACCTTTTCTTTTGGATCAAATGCTGATGATTTAAGATCCAGCGTAGCTGGTGCTGACTGCCTTCCCACAGCGTGCCTGAAAGTGTTGCAAAAGAACATGAATGACAACTTCCATTGAATTACATTCAGAAGAGCACACTAATAAGCAGAGTAGCAATTATGACAAGAAACAGAGTAGCAATGTCTCGAAAGAAGCAGGGGAATGCTGAATGCAACAGAAGAAGCAGAGGAGCAATGCACCAGAAGAAGCAGGGTAGCAGTGTATCATAAGAAGCAGAGGAATGAATCAGGAGAAGCAGAGGAGCAAAGCATCAACAAATGGCAAGGTCTGGACGTGTTGCAGAAGAGCAATGCCACAATCAACAAGGGAAACAGAGGAACGCACCTGATGCCGAGCTGCAAGTTGAGCATGAGCTCGTAGTTCCTGTGCCCCTTGGATATCGTCTCCCCCTGCTTCTTCCCCGGTTTCGGCGGCGGCGTGCGCATGCATGACGGCGTGCGCAGACATGACCTGTCCGTCCGGGTCTCCTCGCCGCCGTCCTCACCCTCGACGACCAGGCCGTCGACGTCCGACGATATGCTGCTCCTCCCGTGCGCGCTGGACCTCCTCCCTTGGTCCGGCGCGCTCACCTCCGGCGGCCGCCACACCGGTTTCTTGAGCACGCCCTCGACGCCGGGCCACGTCAGCACCTTCTGCCACGGCATCAGCGACGCCGTCTTCCCCTCGCTCACCTCGAGCTCCTTGAGCAGCGCCGTGAACGTGTCGCATGGCTCGCGGGCCGAAGCCGGCACAGGAGGCCCACCGGAGGACGGGTAGTAGACGCCCTTGGCGAGCATGGCGCCGTCCTCCAGGCACCAGGCGCCGATGTACATGCTGCCGTCGGCCCACCGGAACGTGCCCTGGCCCTTGGGGTTGGCGCCCTCCCACGCGCCGTCGTAGCGGTCGCCGTCGGCCCAGATGACCGTCCCGCAGCCGTGCATCTCGCCGGCCCGCCACGTGCCGATGTACTCGTGGCCGTCGCGCCAGATGTAGCGGCCGTGGCCGTCCTGCAGCCCCTCGCGCCAGTGGCCGTCGTAGACGTCGCCGTTGGCGTACGCCTGCGTGCCGCGGCCGTGGCGCAGGTTGTTGGCCCACGTGCCGCCGAAGGTGTCGCCGTGCTCGCCGATGTAGGTGCCGTGGCCGTGCATGTACCCGCCGGCGAGGTCGCCCTCGTAGGTGGCGCCGGACGGCCACGAGAACTTGCCGCGCCCCGACGCGCGGCCGCGGCGCCAGTCGCCCTCGTACATGCTGCCGTCGGTCCAGAGGAACTTGCCGGCGCCGTGCGGGAGGTCGCCGCGCAGGTCGCCCTGGTAGAACTCCCCGCTGGGGAGCAGCTGCTCGGCGTGGCTGGGCTCGCCGAGCGCGGCGGACTCGCCGTCGTCGTCGTCGTCCTCGCCGGCGTCCGTGTCGTCGTCGCCCTCCGTGGCGCTGTCGCTGTCTCCTCCGCCGCTGGCCTCGTCGTCATTGTACCGGTAGATGGTGTTGGACGCCGAGGAGCTGACGGAGAGGAGGCTGAGGGTGGCGGGATCGCTGCAGGCGGCGGCGGCGGCGACGTCGCCGGGCACCGCGGCGGGCACGACGGAGCCGGCGCGGCGGATGGTTTGGAGCTTGCGGATGCTCGCCTCCCACAGCCGGCTGGCCGGGGCAGGGAGCGGGTTCATCTTTTTCCCCGACGTCGCCATGTCGTCGAAGTCAGTTTGACGAATGTGCCGAGGTCATGCAACAAGACCGAGCTGGAGCGTGTCTGGCCATGGCGGTGGACAGGCAAATCCGGGTCGTGTTTGCTCGTTGTGTTTGCCTTGAATTCTCAACGAGTTTAGGAGGGACGCGAGCTGGAGGCTGGGAGGAGTTGCCGGGGAAGGGAAGCCGAGGAGAGCTCGGGAGCGCAACATTTGGAAGGAGGCGGAGGCAGCGCCTCGGCCATTGAGGCATTCTGCTATTCTGCTCTGCTGGGTGGGCCGCGGGGAGCAGAGAGACACGGGCGGGTTGAAAAGCCTCGCGCTTTGTTGGGACCGTGCACCGCTCTGCCACGGTTTTCTTGTGAAGTGCATGTCATTTCCGCTCTTTCTCTGAACTGTACCCGGATAGGGTCAGCATATGTGATTACGGGAAAGCTGGAACAACGGGGCAAGTTGACAGTACCTCTCGGGAACGAGACAACAGATGAATTTTCATCTCTCTCGAGATGGCAAAGGCTGAAAAGCATCATTTGTTGTCCCAAGACCAGCAGCTCGTTGACCTGGTTTTTGGGAGTACAAGCCCTGTACAAGACGCAAGTCAAACAGTAAACTAGAGTAGATGCTCCTTCGCAATAGGCCACTGTGTAGCCTTGTAGCAAGGGACATTTGTCTGTGTGGAGATTGCCGGAACTAAAGAAGGTTAGACTAATCAACAATCTCTTGGTCACAGCTCAAGGCCAATTGTGATGCTACCTATGAGGACCTAAAAAATTGGAATATCTAACCAGTGATATATCAGAGGGTCTCAGATATTCAGATACCTGTTACACCAACAACCTGACAAGCCACATCACTATAAGGACCAAAAAACAGACATCCCACCGGCACCAATGTCAATGTACACTGAAATATTACCAGAATACAGGTCATAAGAAAAATGATCCGTGCATCTTACAGGTTCCAGATCTCACTAATCTTCGTTTTATGCACAAAGTGCAAGACATCGTTTGTATACACGGTGGAAGCATGCAATTTAGCAATACACGATACATGGTGCAAGGTGTGCAATCTGAAATCACTGACTCGCAAAATAACTTGCTTTTGCAACAAAGAGATACTCATGTGCCTAGTACTATATCAGAAGATGACTGTGTACAGATCCAGTGCATCATAATTCTGAAACAGTCATAACACCATATTACCTGGCTGCATCAGACATTCAGAGATTCCTAACCTAATTTGCCAGCTTCAGCCTTTCATTACAGAGTCAGACATTTGCCTCCAACTAAAGACATCTCCAGCTTTCGGGTGTGCAATGGCAGCAAGGCGTCCCAAGAGTGGTTTTCAAGTTCTGTGGACAGTTGGAGAGAAAATAATAATAATTTCCCAGTTATCCAGATATAGGACCAAATCAACCTTTACAATTTTAGAATGGCATAATTTCTACTCCCTCCGTTCTTTTTTTCTTGACGCCGTAGTACAAACCAAAAAGTGTTTTAATCCTTGACGCCGCAAGTCTAAACGAAAGTTGTCTTCCGTCTCTGCCTCCTCCACCTCTGCTTGCCAGCGCGAAGACCTACGAGCGGCAGCGCTCTCCCCGGGCAGTGGTGCTCTGGATGCGGTCCCCGCACCACGGATGGACGCAGCTTCCGTGCCACCGGCCGCTCCTCCAGCTCCGGCGGCAGATGGACGCAGCCTCGGTCCCAGGCTCTCAACATGACCGTGCGTGGGACGCGGCCGGCAAGGCCAGATCCGTGGGCCGGAGGCGCTTCTAGACTGTCTTCTCCGGCGGCGGCTCGGAGATCCCACCTTTCCTGTCGCGATCGGAGTGGAGCCGACCTCGACGAGGCAGTGGCGACCTCATGACAGGGAGGAACTCAGGAAGAGGTGGCTTGGCAGTGCAGCTCAGAGCTCCGACGGTGCGGCTTGGCAACCCGACTGATCATGACGGCGTGAGGAGGCGGTCCGACAGCGCGAGAAGACAACCCGTGAGCCCGGCTGCGCGGAAGGCGGCGCTACGACAGTTTTCTAAGGCACGCCGTTGCGGCGGGGAGGCGGACCGTACGGTATGGCGGCGCAGAAGGGAGGCGCGGGGATGCAGCTGCCGTGCAGGCGAGGGGATGCAGCTGCCGCAGGCGAGGGTAGACACGTCAAATGATCGTTTCCTTTATCTCCTCAAAGCTGTCGGAAGCGACAACAAAAAAAGAACGGAGGGAGTAAGGATTTCATCAAGAAAACTAATAACACCCTAGATTGGAACATGATTGGATTAGATAGCAGTGCTTCTATTGCTGCCTAGGTGAGGGCCATATGACTTATTGGCAGCTAGTGAAGTCACACAGTGAGCTCAGCACAATCCGATTAGTCGATTACTGCGGCTCATTAAACCATGCAGACAACAGACATGTTGGTTTAGGTTTCTCATTTCAACTCCAGCAGTCTACCTATGCCCAGTAGGATTGGGATATATGGCAGATAACTGATATAGTGAATCTTTAGTCATTGTAACTGCTTAAATATTTGTGTCACACTGACAATCTTCCAAATGATCAAGAATTTAAGGAAAGAATTGAGCTCGATGGAGATATAGGAAGAGATTATAATGATAATCTCCGTGCGGAATGCAATTTTTTTTATTTATTATATTTAAAGATATCGAAAGATGACAATCTCCGTGCGGAATGCAAATTTTTTTTTTTAAAAAAAAGGAACTGCTGAAGATAGTCTAAGAGATGGTTGGGATATGAAACTCTGCAACCTTTTCTTCTGGAAAAGATAATTGAGTCCTACAACAAGCATGAGCAAGCAATAGTCAAGACTCACAGAGGTCCTTCAAGCACACTGATGATAGTTCATGAACTGAACAGACATTCTGAGTTATAAGGTCGTCAGTGCACTACTTTGATAACTAGTTGCAGTTGTAGAGCCATCGTTTACACAGTGCAGACAATCTAATTAGTTGCAGTTGTAGAGCCAGTTTACACTGTGCAGAAAATCAACCTTAATTGGCTGGTATCATCAACATCATATTGTCGATGTATGAGGACCAACATATGGGGGGTTAGCAAGAACCGCCCCTTGAGATTCGGTTAGGGGATGAACACGCTGCAAATCTCGTAAAGGATTAGTGCAAAATAAACAGCACACAAAGCATTTTACCCAGGTTATGGCCGCCCGGAGGCTAATAGCCCTACATCCTGCTTGTCTGGATTATTTGGGTATTTTTGGTGGAATATTACAATGGAGAAGAGCTCACATTCTTGAGCTAGAGAACCTCCAGCCGGAGGAGGAAGAAGAGAGGAAGGAGAGGAGCCCAGAAGAAGTCGTCCCTTTGCCTGCCCCGGGTGCTCCCTTTTATCAGCCAAGGGGCATCCCACATCGGGCCGTACAGAAGAAATAAAGGCGGTATGGGGTGCACTGCAGATATGACGCGGCCTTTTTCCGTGCGGCGCGCTGCTGTGCCTCGGCCCTTGAACCCGGCCGAGCTGCTGCCGCTGTGACGCATGTGCAGGCTGCACGCCGTGGGCCCCAGCTTGACTTGACCATTCGATCTTGCCCTGGCGTGGAGAGTGAGAGAAGCGTGTGGGGGAAGCCAAAAAGTGCGGGCCCCACGCATGCATGCATGCCTGCATGCCTATCTTTTCCTCTGACCCTTGGTGCACGCACAGGAGGCATGCGAGAGAGGGGGAGAGAGAAGGAGAGATGCTCTCCTCATTATGTCTCGTCTTGTCAAAGTGGCCCACCAGTTGGGATCTTCTGTGGCGCTCTTGTATGTTTGGCCGGTGTTGGGGGACCCCGGTTCCCATAGCACCGACAGGAGCCCCCGGCCTTATTGCCGGGCGCAGGACATCAACGAGGCCGGCGATGAGGCCTAATCCGTTGCACTTATTCTTGTTATCTCTGGAGTGATGACTTGCGGGTGCAAATATGAGCGCTTCAAGAGTCGTGGCAGAATCGGACGAACTGGTGCCACGTGTGTGTGACCAAGCTAGGCGATCGGGGCTTAGGTGACGACCACAGGGGTGACCTTGGGCCAGGCCGATGCCACGGGTATATACAGGCTAGGCGACCAGTACGCAGATGGTAACCCCAACCCTTTAAGCAGCTCATATTGCGACCCCACAAGGCTTCCCTCATATGGGCTGGCGCCATGCGCCAAATGATCTTGCTCTTGGGTGAAATTTCGGGAACCGGCGGAGTCGGAGCGACCTTAAGCCAAGCAGGTGTCACGGGTGCAGGACCAAGCATGACGACCAGGGCACAGGTAGCAACTCTGACACTTTTAGGCTCCCACGTAGCGACGCCGTGATCCTTCGCATATGGCGGCACTGCGAGCATCGTCGCCTTCGCAGGGTTCGTCTCTGGCTGGACACGCGGCGAGCTCTTCACGCTCTTCCACAGAACCAGGCGTCCATTTTGCCACGAACTCGGCAAGAGCCTTGCTCTTGATTGCGCTTGAGGTCGTGAATTCCACATGGCTCCCACGTAGCGGCGCTGCGATCCTTCGCGTACGGTGGCACCACGAGCCTATCCATATCGATGATCGAACGTTGCGCAAGAAGTGGTCTTGCTCGGCGGGGAAGGGGTTGCCTTTCGCCGAGGACACCATGACCGGAGTCGGATCTCCGCCGGAGCGGGCCACCGGAGTGGGCTTTAGTGCGACCATGGCGAGTGGTCTCCGCCGGAGCGGGCCACCGGAGTGGACTTTAGTGCGACCGTGGCGAGTGGTCTCCGCCGGAGCGGGCCACCGGAGTGGACTTTGGCGACCGCGGCCAACGGTCTCCGCCGGAGCGGGCCACCGGAGTGGACTTGGGCGACCGCGGCCAGCGGTCTCCGCCGGAGCGGGCCACCGGAGTGGACTTTGGTGCGATCGTAACGGGGCGATCGGCTTTGGTGCGACTGCAGCGGAACGGCCGGCTTATGTGCGACTGTACGAGACAGTCGGCTTGGTGCGACCGTAGCAAATCAGTCGGCTTTGTGCGACTGTGGTCGGCTTAGTGCGACCGGTGTCGGCTTTGGTGTGAGTGCATGAGACAGCCGGCTTTAGTATAGCCGTCGGCACAACCATGCCGAGTCCCCCGCTGAGGGTTTATAATGGGGGAGTAAGCTTCCGGGTCGTCACCCAGGCGTTGTTCCGGCACGGAGCCGTTCCCGCGCACGTTGCCATGGCCAGGCAAGTTGCGAGTCACCACCGCAAGCCGCGGGGCCTCAACGAGCTGTGCAGCCGAGCCCGGTTGCCGAGATACGACGGTACATCCATGCGCGTCGGGGCGCCCGAGTAGCCACGTGCGACACCCGCGTCGCGGCCGCGCCAGGGGGTAGCCACGCTCACCTGCCGAGCCGGGAGGCCAACAAGTTGGCCGCGCGAGTTCGGGGTTGCCCCCAGGTTGATGGAGCGAGTTCATGATATCGGAGGCGCGAGCTTCGGGCGAGCCCGAGGTATGCGGCGCGAGACCCCCGAAATCGCACCCCCTGACCCGAGGTGAGAGCCCGGCGTAAGCCCCCAGGCCGGGGGCGAGTTCGAGACAAGCCCCCGGGTAGGAGCCGACGGTGCCGCGGGTTGGGGGCGACGACGCCCGGGAGTTGGCCGGCGAGCCCAGGTCGAAGCCGCAGCGTCCGGGCGTTGAAGGGCGTTGATGTCGGCGACGCCCGGGAGTTGGCCGGCGAGCCCGGGCTGATGCCACGGCGTCCGGGAGTTGAAGGGCGTTGACGTCGGCGACGCCCGGGAGTTGGCCGGTGAAACCGGGCCGAAGCCACGGCGTCCGGGAGTTGAGGGGCGTTGACGTCGACGACCCCCGGGAGTTGGCCGGCGAGCCCGGGCCGAAGCCACGGCGTCCGGGAGTTGAGGGGCGTTGACGTCGACGACCCCCGGGAGTTGGCCGGCGAGCCCGGGCCGAAGCCACGGCATCCGGGCGTCGAAGGGCGTTGACGTCGGCGACGCCCGGGAGTTGGCCGGCGAGCCCGGGCCGAAGCCACGGCGTCCGGGCGTTGAAGGGCGTTGACGTCGGCGACGCCCGGGAGTTGGCCGGCGAGCCCGGGCCGAAGCCACGGCGTCCGGGCGTTGAAGGGCGTTGACGTCGGCGACGCCCGGGAGTTGGCCGGCGAGCCCGGGCCGAAGCCACGGCGTCCGGGCGTTGAAGGGCGTTGACGTCGGCGACGCCCGGGAGTTGGCCGGCGAGCCCGGGCCGAAGCCACGGCGTCCGGGCGTTGAAGGGCGTTGACTTTGGCGACGCCCGGGAGTTGGCCGGCGAGCCCGGGCCGAAGCCACGGCGTCCGGGCATTGAAGGGCGTTGACGTCGGCGACGCCCGGGAGTTGGCCGGCGTGCCCCGGGCGACGTCGCGGACGCCGTCGGTTGACGACGGAGGTAGGCCGACGAGCTCGAGTCGACGACGGGGGTAGGCCGGTGAACCCGGACCGGAGCCGCGGCTCGCGTCGCGAGCCCCCGAGCTCCGGATGAACCCCCAGGCAGGAGCGATGCCCGGAGAAACCATTATGTGCCATCGTCGTCGCGATGCTCGGCGGCGCCTGCCAGAGCCGCCTTAGCTCGGCGCGGAGCCCCCGGCCTGGCCGACGCCACACGAAGACGTCGTTGTGCCGTGCGGCGTCGTCCGCCGGCCGCACAGGGCCTTCGCCGTCGTTGCCGTTGCGTCATTTGTGGCATTCGTCTGCGGGCCGCACCGGGCCGTAGCCAACGTCGCACCGCCGCGAGCCGATGGGCGGGTCGTCGCCGGGCTGCAACTCCGGCCGCGAGTCGGTCGGGCGTGCTGCGACGACGTTGAGGTCCGCGGCGCGAGCCACCGTGTGCGCCGTTCTGCTTCTTCGCAGCCAGAGTGCTCGGCGTCGCCGCCCAGCGCCGCCCCGCTTCGCGTGGAATGCCGGCCTTGCCGCTTGACCGGCTAGGCCGCCGCTAGGCCTTGCGGCATCGCTGCGCCAGTCACAGGTCATCGGAGACCCGACGTCTCCACAGCCACGGCGCACGGTGCCGCCCCAGGCAGGCGAGGCCGCGGTTGTCCTGCACGGGTCGCCGCAGCGCCGCGCCCCGCCGAGCCAGCGCCGGCGGGCCACAATGCCGCCGTACGAGTCCAGGCGCAGCCCCCAGCCAGCGCGGGTAGGTCGCAGACCGCGAGCAAGACGACTCCCGGTCCTTGATTTTCGTTGGCGTCGCTTTCTTGTCTGACGCGATGAAGCTTGGGGTGGCCGCGAGTCGATAAAGCCCCGGGTAGCCACGTGGCGCGCCCGCGCCTACCCCGGGGACACACCCGCCGCCCTGGCTCGATGTGGCACGTACCATGTGAAGAATCCTTCGCACGCATGCACGTGGGTAGCGGGGTCCAGCAGACCAGCAAGGCGCGTCCCGTGCAAGGTGGTGCGCACAAGGCGCCATGCGGCTGGTGGCCACTGGCCATGTCCATTTGTGCTCACGCAGGTGCCACACAATAAATAATCACAAGGGATTAAACAAAAGGTGAGAGATTAGTTTAATCCAGAAAAACAAAGAACTCTATCTTCGAGCTCGGAAAGCCTGAGCGAGCCGCATGCGAGCGGCGGGTCCACCATCTTGCGTCCACGAGCACCGGGCGCCTGCAGTTGGCACCGCATTGCTTCGAGAGCCGCGTCATGGTCGATGCCTCCAGTCCTGTCGCGGCGTGTGCGGAGCTTCGCCTGCGACAGCCACGTCTTGCGCAACGGCAGCGCTAGGGAACCGTGCTCCAGGGCCAGAGGCACCAGCCGGGGCCAAAGGCGCATCCGGAGCAGGTTCACAAGCGAGCCGTTTGCCGGTGACGCGCAGCAAGTCGGAGTGCGTCGTTTCCGTCTGGACCTACTCATGAGTAGGCGCCTCTGTGGCTAGAGGTAGCAGGATGGATGCGTTCCACCATGGCTTGTGCTAAAACTGCAAGAACAAAAACGAGAAAACATCGAGAGTAGAGAGAGCAGCGCCTCATCCCCCTACCTGGCGCGCCAAATGTCGATGTGTGGAAACCAACATATGGGGGGTTAGCAAGAACCGCCCCTTGAGATTCGGTTAGGGGATGAAACGCTGCAGTCTCAAGAAGGATTAGCGCAAAACAAATAGCACACGAAGCATTTTACCCAGGTTCGGGCCGCCCGGAGGCTAATAGCCCTACATCCTGCTTGTCTGGATTATTTGGGTATTTTTGGTGGAATATTACAGTGGAGAAGAGCTCATGTTCTTGAGCTAGAGAGCCTCCAGCCGGAGGAAGAAGAAGAGAGGAAGAAGAGGAGCCCGGAAGAAGCCTCCCCTTTGCCTGCCCCGGGTGCTCCCTTTTATCAGCCAAGGGGCATCCCACATCGGGCCGTACAGAAGAAATAAAGGCGGTATGGGGTGCACTGCAGATATGACGCGGCCTTTTTCCGTGCGGCGCGCTGCTGTGCCTCGGCCCTTGAACCCGGCCGAGCTGCTGCCGCTGTGACGCATGTGCAGGCTGCACGCCGTGGGCCCCAGCTTGACTTGACCATTCGATCTTGCCCTGGCGTGGAGAGTGAGAGAAGCGTGTGGGGGAAGCCAAAAAGTGCGGGCCCCACGCATGCATGCATGCCTGCATGCCTATCTTTTCCTCTGACCCTTGGTGCACGCACAGGAGGCATGCGAGAGAGGGGGAGAGAGAAGGAGAGATGCTCTCCTCATTATGTCTCGTCTTGTCAAAGTGGCCCACCAGTTGGGATCTTCTGTGGCGCTCTTGTATGTTTGGCCGGTGTTGGGGGACCCCGGTTCCCATAGCACCGACACATATACTCCTCTAGGGAGTGACAGTGGCACTGCATCAGTTGAAAACTAGAATGATCGAATTCATGAACTGAACAGACATTTTGAGTTAAAATGTCGTCAGTGCACTATTTTGATAATTAGCTGCAGTTGTAGAGCTATACTTTGCTCAGTGGACAGCCAACCTTAATTGTCAGGCATCACAAACATTATATATACTCCCTCTTCTTTTCTATGTATGACATTGGTTAGTTCGAAATTTAAGTTGGAGGGAGTACCCAGCAGAAATGAAAACTTCCAGAGAGGGGTTCGTTAATTAAAATAAAATATATTCCTAATGTGGAATTTAAACAACACAATGATTGAACCTTTCTTGTTTAAAGTGAACACATGATTAAAGTGAATTACAGAAGGATACTCTATTTGTCAGATACCATAGATCATCCCTACTCCCTAGTGATTCCTAATGTTAGAATCTGTAAAAACAGGTATCCTTGCCGCTTCCAGTAGACTTTTTGAGCCAATACAAAATCACCTTTCTCTCCTAAGATCCCATCCAAACCAACGAACTAGAGTATCTTAGGACAGAGTTTAGCCTGGAATGTCGTCAACTCAGAATTTAGGAATCCTAATACTTAACAACCCAGCACTGTTAAACTAAGTTAACTACACATTTACATGGCGGGAAAAGGAACTCAAACCTTCAGTCACACTAATCCGGCATTCCTCCTAATCTCCTCCTCCCTCTTGAGCTCCTTCTTCTTCCTCATTTTCACTCTCGGCTTTACTGTTCTCTGCTGCAAATGCTCGGCCTGGAATGCTACCATCGCCCGGAGCACTCCCAGCATCGCCTCCTCAATCTCCTTTCCCCTCCCCTCGGGCTCCAGCAGCCGCAGCGCTCGAGCAACGGCCTCCATAGTGCTCATGCACCCCTTTTGCGGCTCCTTCTTCACCACGAGCTCCGACTCGAACATGCTGTCCCCGTCCACGCCGCATTCGACGGGCAGGGAGACAGGGGTCGCGAATGACGACAGGAACGGGAGGCTGGCGGCGTGCATCTCCTTGGCCTGCTTCCATGTGCCGTCGAGGAGGACGAGGGTGGGGCTGGCCCGCGCGGAGGGAGGCGTGGATCGGCACCAGGAGGCGAGGTCGGCGGCGGCGGGCGAGGGGTAGAGCAGGAGGACGGGGTTCGGGGAGGGAGGCGGGAGCAGCGGGGTAGAGGAGGGGATGAGGCGGCGGCCGGGGAGGAGGTGGAGGTTGGAGAGGGAGCGGGCGAGGAGGGGCAGCGTGGAGAGGGGGTTGCGGCGGAGGGCGTGGGGGTGGTGGAGGATGACGACGGTGGTCGAGGTGGGGAGCGGGGAGGGAGGCAGGTAAGGGCAGAGGCAGACGCGGGACGGGCGGCCGCAGCCGGCGTGGCAGATGGAGCGGCCGGAAGGAGCGGCGGCGGCGGCGGCCTCGTCGTCGTCGGAAGGGAATGGATCGCCGTGCATCTTTGTGACTCGTCACTGTTGACTTTTTTTTTTTTTAGGGAATGGATCGATCTAAGATTAACAAGCTGTAGATAAGCCCAATAGCCCATCAAATCGGAACAGCCTAGCCCAACTTAACTGTCACATTTTAAAACAAGAGAGTTAATATTTTTATAAACTCATGTCAAAGAAAATATTGATCTATTAAAAAAAAATATTGACATAGTACAAATAAAATATTGACGCAGTACATTCAAAATGTTGACAAAAAATTTAAATCTTTTAAAAATTTTAAAAATATTTATATTAGATTTTTTTTTTTAAGAATTAAGTGTAACAAACACGTAGGTTCAAACAGATTTAAAAACAAACTTACGGTTTACGGAAAAAATTGCGTTTAAAGTTTCGAATTCAACTTCCACCCATCCCGCCCCGACAGAAAAGCGCCACGTCTTTAATTCCCACCTCAGCCAGCCCGCAGCGCCCGCATGCCGTTGGATCTCATGTTCGCACGGATCTTAAAGCGATCTACAGGCTGCCTTCCATCGATCGATCGATGTATAGAAAACCTACTTTTCTGTGATAGCCCACGGCCTGGTCCAGAAGGCGGACCTAAAGTTTTGCTACTCCAGTCTAGTAGGCTTGGCCCAAATGTTTTACCCCGCCACGTGTTTTGTGAAGTACTAGTTGGGTTCGGCCCAAAGAACGGTGACTGAACTGCCACATGGTTTATGACTGTTGCTCAAAAAAAAAAAAAAACATGTTTGATGACTGGTGCAGTTGCAGGTAGAAAATCACAAGCATCATACACATTTTACTGTCGTATAGTGTAATTAACCAAGCATTCCATACAAACATCAGATATATGATTGATTTAACCTGATTTTTGATGAATAACAAAACAGTATCATTAACCTGGTTGATTTAATCGAACATTAGATGCCTCGTTGTTTTCAATGCATCTAGTCAAAGTGTCAAACAAGCATGTAATCTTCGATATTGGAACCATGCTTGATTGATGAAATAAAAACTGTATCATTAAAATGATTGATGATTTTGTCAAACATCAGGTGCCTAGTCGCTTTCAATGCATATAAATAAGCAAGCATGCACTTTCTTGGAACCATCCTTTCGCTGGAACATGGTGTCCACCATATGTTACCATTCTTAGATGAGACAACATGAACTTCAACGGCCGGTTATCCTACCATCAAACAAAACCATAAACATTTGTAGATGGCTCCTTATGATTGAACTTTCACGTTGTCCAGTAGCATACAACTTTACTCGCAAGCAAAGTGGGTCAACAAGTAACATTATCCTCTGCAATTAACAATGTTTGCTTCGTCATGCATGACCCAATCACATTGGAATATCAGCTCTTTTGTACGGTAATGTACCGATATCAAACTTCTATATAAAGTGATGCTAAATGGACTAACCAAAGTGCACTCCAGTATTATTAGCTAGCACAATCCAGAGAGCGAAGTCTGAATCACCTGCTACCGAGAGTGCACCAGCGAAGAGCTACGGAAGCTATGGCTCATGCAAAACATGAGGAGCTAAACAATGGTGATCAGGGTCGTCGTAGCCACTTTCTTGTTGTGGCTTACGGCATCCAAGGCCATCTCAATCCAGCACGGACTTTGGCCCGTCGCCTCGCTCGTGCTGGTGGCTGCACCGCCACTCTCTCGATTCCGATTTTTGGGCACCGTCGCATGTTCTCGTCTCAGAAGAACTCTTCTGAGGAGATCATCAATGATGGTGTCATCTCCTACATCCCCCACTCCGATGGCAAAGATGATGGAAGTTGGCCCAAGGACTCAGAAGAGCGGACACAAAGCCGTGAAGCAACCTTCAAAAGTCTCTGGGCTATAATCAATCGCTTCGCCTCAAGTGAACAGCCAATAACGTGCATCATGTGCACCCTTAGCATGCCAGTGGTTGCTGAAGTAGCTCGTGAGCACGGGATTCCGCTCGCTGTCTATTGGATTCAACCGGCAATCACTCTTGCCGCCTACTACCACTACTTCCACGGGTATGATGAACTCATCCTCCCACATGTCAATGAGCCAACATCTGAGGTGAGCTTTCCTGGCCTCCATCCTCTTAAAATTCGTGACATGCCAACATTCTTTACCGAAAGTAAGCCCAACGAGCTTTCTGAGACAATTATGCAAGCACTTCAAGAATTATTCCAGCATATGGACCAACAAAGGCCAATGGTTCTAGTGAATACATTCACTGCACTGGAAGATGTAGCACTAAATGCAATCAAGCCATATATGGATGTCTTTGCCATAGGGCCTGCAGTTCCTCCTCTTGGTGCACTACAAGTAAGTGAATCACAAATTCATCTCTTTAAACAAGATGAGAAAGACTACATTGAGTGGCTCAATATACAGTCAGAGAAGTCTGTTGTCTACTTGTCTTTTGGGAGCTTGCTAACATATACAAAGAAACAAGTGGAAGAGATCTCGTATGGCTTACAGGAGTGTGGGCGGCCATACCTATGGGTGGTGCGCAAAGAAGGATGTGCGGAGGAGGTAGACTTATTCTTGCAGAAGCTAGAGGGGAGCAACGGGATGGTTGTGGAGTGGTGTGACCAGCTGCAGGTATTGTCTCATCCATCAGTAGGATGCTTCGTCACTCATTGTGGATGGAACTCCACGATAGAGGCTATAGTGGCTGGTGTGCCAATGATAGCCGTTCCAAGTTGGTCAGATCAGCCACTAAATGCACACATGGTAGAGGCCGAGTGGAGAGTGGGCGTTAGAGCAGAACGTGATGCAGAAGGGATCCTAACAAAAGAACAACTTGTAAGTTGTGTAGAGTTACTGATGGGTGGTAGTGAAAAAGCAACGAAGATAAAGGAAAATGCTAATAATTTGAAGGAGAAAGCTCAAGATGCAGTAAGAACAAGTGGAGCCTCGGAAATAAGCCTTCGAAGCTTTATTAAAAGAATACAAGATCTAGAAAGGGACGTCAACAAATAAATGTATCAACATCTTGAACTTGGTCCACCAAGTTCATATACATTGCTATCTGCTATTGCACATGCATAAATGCTCTCAACAGTTATGTGAGTGTGTTTTATTTGTGGTTCCTTTTTGTGTGCCCAGCATGTAATAGGAAAAGGAGAATTTAATCAATTAAGTGTTTACAAAAAACTTTTGCTAGATCATAGGATTCATACATGCTCAAGCTTCTTTGAAAAATGGACGCCAAGAAGCTATAGAATGATATACTAAGTTACGTATCAAGCACGACAGAATTGCTACAAGAACAAAAATTTGCAAAAACAAGATCTGCTCTTTCATCTAAAGTTTGTCTCGCATTTATGTTGTTTCTAAATATAATAACATTGACCTAATAAATAATAATGACACTGCTGGGGTCATTATATATATTAAAAAATATGAGACAATTTGGCCCCATACAATCAGTATATTCATAAGGATCATTGCATCCGTTGGTAATTTTGACTAGATTGATCGGGGTGTTCTTCACTAATTGAGCCTTGAGTAAAATTATTGGAGGGGTAGGTGCACCGTGATCCTAAATTTATTCGGTGTTCAATAGGGGAAAAACATTAAAGCTTGCCCATGGACAAAGCTCACGGCCTGTTCGGCTGATCATTTCCGGCTGGGCTGGAATGGCTAGGCGGGAGCTCTGGCCCACCAGCCAGCGACCCATCCGCCGGCCCAGCCCCAGCCACCAGCCATTCCAGCCCAGCCATTTCCAAGCAGCCGAACGGGCTGTCAGTCTAGGAGCAGTATCATCTTGCAAACATGGCTTGAATGAAGTTGTATAGTGTGCCACTATAAAAAATTGATTCCGTCAGTAGACGAATTGGCTTAGTTTTCTACTATGATTTATGTGATTTGACATGCTGATTTGTATTGCTCACGCAAACTATATCGGGAGCTTGAATTGATTTGACAAAATCTAGAAGATTTCTCTCAGCAGGCCCGCCTGGATTTGCAACCTCTTTTGCTATCCCTTTCAGTGCCTTCGTCCTTCCCCTTATCACACTTGCTTTTGCACCTTCACCCATGACCAACTCTATGCACCGTGCCAACTCCATCCCGGTTAAAATCCCTTCACTGTTACGCTCTGCTTTTGTGCCAATTAGCCACTCTTCCTCCGTCAAATACGCGTTCGTTGGCTGGTCAAACATGTTCGGCACGCCAACTACCGGCACACCCGAGACCACGGCCTCTAACGTTGAGTTCCACCCACAGTGCGTGACGAAGCACCCTACTGCGGTGTGCGATAGGACCTCCAATTGGTTGCACCACTCCAGCACCATCCCCTGGTTCTCAACAGGCTCCAACATGTAGCTCACATCCTCCTCCTCCTCCTCAAGCCCATCCTTGCGCAGGACCAGTAAGTATGGCCGTCCACACTGCTTCAATCCTCGAACTATCTCCTCCATCTGCTGCTTTTTATATTTTGATATGCTTCCAAATGACACGTACACCACAGACTTCTCCGGCTGAGCTCCAAGCCAATCCATGTACCTCTTTCTGTCGACGTCGTCATGCTTAAACAAATGGAGTCCTGCAGCTTCGGCTGAGGACCCAACCATTGGCCCAACGGGAACCACGTCCATGTGCGTCTTCATCTCCGCAAGCACGGTCGGCTCCAGCTCGTCGAACGTGTTCACGAGAACCTTTGGGCGCCATTGATCCACGTACTCGAACAGCTCCCTTAGCGCCTCGTTGACGACCTTGACCAGCTCGGCACCAGTCGTGTCGACGAGGAAGGAAGGGAAGTCGCGTATCCGGAGAGGACGGCTCAACCCCGGCAAACAGACCTCGTGCGCCGGGTCGGCGGCATGGGAAGCGATGAGCTCGCCGTAGCCGTGGAAGTAGTGGTAGTAGGCGGCGAGCACGTGAGCCGGCTGGATCCAGTACACGGCGAGAGGGATGCCGAGCTCCACGGCGACGTCGAGCACGGACGGCACCACCATCGTGCACATGATGCAGGTCACCGGCGGCTGCCGGCGGCGAGCGGCGAGGCTGGCGATGACGGCCGTGAGGCTCTCGAAGCCCGCGCGGCGGCTGCGAGCCCTCTCCTCGGCGTCTTTGGGCAGGGATCCGTCGTCGAGGCCGTCGGAGTACGGGACGTAAGATACGACGCCGTCGTCGTTGGCGGCGGCGGCGTCTGACGAGGAGAACATGCGGCGGTGGGCGGCGACCGGCATGGCTAGCGTGGCGCGGATGGAGCCATCGACGCCGAGCCGCGTGAGGCGGTGAGCGAGGACGCGGCCTGGGTTGATGTGGCTTTGGATGCCGTAGACCACGATCAAGAAATGGTGGCGGCCGTGATGGCCCTCATGGAGGCAGCTTTTGTGTTGGTGACGTCCCTCATCGGCCATGGATTGATGCGAGGGAGCAGAGGATGTCACAACTTGCAACGAAGAAGATGTGCTTGCATTGGTGGTGGAGAGCGTGTGGATTGGATGTGTTTGCATCGGTGGTGGAGAGCGTGCGGATTGGATGATATTGTTGCTAGATAGAGGCCTAGAAGGCAGTGATTGTATGGCTGCACAATTTCTGAATGCTTTATACACACAGCGAGCCAGCAACATATGTTCTTTTGCCTTTCTAGTATATGAAGTAAATCACACTAGCTCGAAACGCCCCGGACAATTAGTCAAGCACTACATATCTGCTGGAAGAAAGTATGATGCCTCAGGAGTCGGTACTCGTGACGTTTGCAGTGACCTCTGCTTATTATCCTCTGATCTGGACCAGTTGCAGCACGTAGGGTCTAGTGCAGTTAAACGTCTACCAATGATGATCAATTGATTGTCGAATTGATAGTTAACCAGGACCCAGATCCCAGATGGCACCATTTTTAGGCAGGAAAACAAGGAACAAAGGACAATACACTAGTACGTCATTTGTATCAGTCATCTACTGTGTCCAAACTCGGATGAGGTTGAGTCCATGAACGTATTAGCCAAATCATTTACTTGTACATGATTTGGTGGAACTACCCCATCTAATGCATGTGAGAGATAAAGAAAAGGGACTCGCTGCTCGCTTAGCCAATCATCAAAGCGATTCATCAAGGAGACATTTCTGAATAGTACTGCTTTGTCTTGATGTCTATCCGTCTATGTTGCAGCTTGAGATATCCTCTAAATTAGTAGTAGCACTAATCAGCATTGTATACATGACTAGAAAGATTTGATGCCTGAGAGTCTGTTCTTGAAGGCGAAACTCTGCTCCTCAACTTGGTTGATCTGATTGAAGATATTGCTACATTTCTTTACGATAGCTCGGACCTGAAGTTATCCTATGACGTGTCCCCGTAGCAGCACGTAGGATCCTAGTGCAGCTAAGCTGACCTACCTACAAATGCTGATTCCGGACCTCAGCTAGCCGGAATTAGGACCCTTTATTTTATCGCCTCGTCGGCCATGGTCAATGATATAGAGACTATAGAGTATATCGCAGTTGTGTGACCTGTTACTCATCTACTAGCATCTGGCCTTCTGATTCTAAACTACGTCACGCAGAAGTTTCCAACAAAAACAAATGTTTCTTTAGTCTTTTTTTTTGGGTGGGGGGTAAATGAAGCCTACTTTTTTTTTTTTTGAGATTTTTACGGAACCCTATACTCCCGTAACAGGGTGGGAGTAGAAATCAAATCTGGCCATGGAATCGGTGATGTCACTATGGTCATTTGTGTGAGGTATAAAACGATGCTCTGCTGGGTAATTTTTTACCTTTTGAAACTTCTTATTAAGAATTAGGATCTGTTTTTTCTTCGTTGGAGTTGCTCTAAGTAGCAAACGCCGATCATTTAGCACCCGAGAGGAAAGGGCAAGGAGAGTATGATGATCTTGCTACAACTGCTGCATGCCCGTCTGAACTTAGGGCCTGTTTGGAGCTTGGAGCTCTCAGGACTAACAGTTAATCTGAGGTTCGAATGTCAATTAGGAAAACTAAATATAAAATAATTGCATAATTATTAGCTAATTTGTCAATAAAATCTAATGATCATAACTATCCTACAATTAATCCATATTTATACATGGACTAATCATGAATTAACTAGGATTAATGAATTCTGCTCACAAATTATTCAAAAACTGCGCTTCAGCTGCTTTTTTAGCGCCGCTCCCACCTGTTCCGGCGCCTCAAAGTCATCAAACTATTTGACAGCGGCAAGAAAGGCGGTCGTCAGTGATTAGCACGTCCTAGGTTGTCGTTTCGGCATTCCGCAGCGATAAGAAGGACTGCAGCCTCGATCCAACTTGTCTCCATCCTATTTTCAGTAATGCACAGAAGTGTAACTGCTCGAAATCTCGATCATGGGGAAACCACTTACAACTCTTGGCGCAGAGCTCTAACTCCAGCCAGGAGAAATCAATCTGTACAGTCAGCAAGTATGTCTGGAGTATAGTTGGCTCGGTGTTTGGGGCGAATTGCAGGCCTGATAACATGAGTCAATACTGGACATGGATCCAACACTTTCTACCGAATGGCAAAAAGTTTTACATGGTGCGTGGCTGCAATATGCTGGGCAGCCTGGAAATTGAGTTACAATACTACTTCCTCCGTCCGGGAATATAAGGACGTGGGGGTCTTCCGATGCAAAATAAGAAAGAGAGGAAAAGACTCTGCTACCCCTACTCAATACAGGAAAAGCTCCGCCTCCGCCGCGCCCTCCGCCGCAGACCTGGCCATGCTTCGCCTCCACCGCGCCCGTAGAGCTGTTCGCGCCGGCGAGGCGCCCTCCCGCCGCCTCGCGGTCGCTGTCCACCGAGCCGCCCCTCCTTGGAGCTACTCGCGCGAGCCCGCCTTCCTCCCCTTCCCTACCGGTCGCGCACCACCGGCACCGGCTCAGATCCGGAGAAGGGAGCCGCTGCCGTCACTGGCTCAGATCCGGAGCAAGGAGGTCTTGGCGTGCTTCAATCGGGAGGCGAAGAGGTGCGGCATGGGAGGGACGGCGAGGCCCACAGACGCGAATCGACGGCGCGGAGGGAAGGTAGGGGATGGCGCATCTGCGCGCGATTCGGCGGCGGCTGATTTTGCTGAGGGCTCCCGGGAGGCGGATTTCGCGGAGGGCTCCCAGTGGCGGCTTCCGGTGGTGGCGGCGTTGGGGCTCACGGCGGCGGCGGCTTAGTTGCGACATGCTGCGGGATGGGGATGAGAACGATGAGTGGATGGGGAGGCTGTGGTTTGCCGTGTCGTTTCGTGCGGGGCCGGGTAGCTGCAGTAGCACGTGGGCCTACGAACTCCTCCCCAGGTCCTTGTATTTGTGGACAAATGCAAACCCCTTCAGGTCCTTATATTACCGGACGGAGGTAGTAGATGCTGCCAGGATCATGTCTAGAGGTCTACGATTCACCATAAGATCTGCTGCCCTCTGGCTTCATCATCTTACTGCTCCTTCTCGGTTGGAAGCGGGAAGCGGCAAAGCGGGCAAAGTTAAACCGTAGCCAAGTGAAGATGCACTGCTCATGGAAGTAGTGGGAGCAGGGCATCACCCTGAGTTTGCTGCTCGTCTCAAAGTCCAGCAGGCACACACTGCACTCACCCTCCTTCACGCTTGTCTCCAGCAGACCCTCGATGGCATCACCTGAGGCTGGGATTCTGCCAGAGTAGGCCGCCGCCTCCTGCTCCTGCAAAGAAGCGTGGGGGAGCTGCATATTCTGAACTTGGGCATCCGGTGGGTAGAAGTCGCTGATCAGGAACCGGCCATCCGCAAGACCCTCCCTGAGCTCCTCATGTACCATCTCCAGAGCTTCCTCCGGTGACAGAGGATCTCCCGGGCAATCAACTATAATGGTCATCGTCCGATCGCTAAGCTCCACACGATGGACACGGCCACCATACTCGTCGATGAAGGAATGGATGGGAGGATACACGAGATGCCGTCCGCCTCTCTCCATCTGCGCCGCCAGCAGCAACCTGACTAGCCGGCCGGAGCTGCTCCGAAGTGAACAAAGGATGGAAATGCGGAGACGGTGGCGCGCTCACTCTCACCAGGCAGGACAAAGGCAAATCCGAGGACGAACAATGGAACCGATGATTCAAGGGTAACCTGTTACCAGATTTATAGACAAACCATGTCGGTCTCCGACTCGAGTAGTAAGTCCCGTCGGAATCCGAGAACGCGTCCCAACTATATCTCAACTGGAACACAAATCGGATCAGAGTTGCCCCTAATCTCACCACACAGCCTATAGAGACAGATCAGCTTTTTAGAATCCCCCAAATCAGATTTGATGAAATTCTTCCTCCAGATGGAGAAAGGGATGCTGGGCTACGGGCTGTCGGTACCGGGCGGCGGGCAGGACGGCGATGAGGAAAAGTCGGATTTTTCCCCTTGAAATTGAACAATGAGACCTGAGCAGAAATACTGATGAAATCGAACATAAAGGACTAATGAGCATACTTGGAGGAGAACCAGATGATGACGCACCTCGCGGTGGACGCTGCGGCATCCGAGCGGCAGAAGGGAGTCGGAGGGGCGGGCAGAGCCGTGGAGGAGGTAGACGGCGGCGGAGGCCCCTGAGAAGGGAGGGGAGGGGAGGGGAGGGGCGGGTGAGGTGGGTGAAGCGTTGCCGCCACGTATTAATATTTCCCTGGTGTAATACTAGTACTAGGGGGAAATTGCATTTACATTAAAATGGGAAGAAAAACTAATACCGTGATCTTGTAACTAGTATTAGGGTCTTTGACTCTTTGTAAACAATTGTCCCTTCCTTTTCTTCCATCGCTTTCCGGATCTTGTAACTCAAATCCCACAAAACTTTGACCGAATAGAACAACTCTTAGGTCAGTTTGATTCGTGACTGGTAGGCCCACGCCTAAAATATGAGAATACGAGGCACAAATCCGTCAACAGATGCTGTAAAAGAAAATAGTACTTTAAAATTTTTAAAGCGTGTTGTGTATTGCCCTCATTTGTGCTGTAAATATACAGCACCACACCTCGTGTTGTATCCTCCGATGTGCTTGGCGGGACCCGACTACCATGCTTTCTGTCGCCTTCTCCGCCCGCCCCCACGCCTGCCCATCGCAGAAGAAATGCCAAGGCTGATGGCACGGGGCCTGAGGCCCCGCCACCATTTCTTGGCCCATTGTCTCTGTCCCCGGCCCGCCTGCTCCCGTCCTTGAGGCGCTAGCAGTGCGCGGCCGCCTGGCCCGACCTACCGTAGTGGATCGCGCATGACACCCCGGTCTTCATGCGCCGCAATTTCCCCTATTCTCCCTCTAGTTCTGCCGCACGCCACCACCGACTGCGTTGGACGACGCATCCTGCCGCGCGCTCGCGGATTGCGTTTGGCCAAGGTTGTCTCGCCTTTGCCCCAACCATGTGCGCAGGCGCTGCGTTGCATAGTCTCCATCCTTGCGCTCCGCTCGTCATTGTCCTTAGACGCGGCGCCCCTCCCCAGCTTCATTTTGGGCACCAGCCATGGCCATCGTGCCCTCTTTGCGCCGGGGCTGCTGTGCATCGCCGCCGCCCCTCCCCCATAGTCGCTGATGGCCTTCCCCTTCCTCAACAACGGCGCTAGCTACTCCACGGTGGATGAGCTCGAGGAGCTCGACGAAATGCCTCAAAGCACTATGGATCCTTAAAGCAATTATACTGCACCAGTTTTACAGCATCTGTTGGAACACAAACACATGATATTTAAAACTGGGCAAAAGTTGTCCTTTATAATTGGTTTTACTTTACATCAGCATTTTTCAGTATCTTTTGGGTTGCTCTAACCTTCAAGGTCAAACTGTTAGGAGTTCTTTTTTTTTAGAGCGCCTGCCAGGAGTTTTGTGTACCAGAATTTACAAAGGTGTGGCAGAAGCCAAGTAGAGCCCATTATGGTACCTTAAAATCTGAACTAAGGTCCAAGTTGTTGAATTATGAAACATATAAAAAAAAAATTCAGAGAAGGAAGCGGCGCCTATTTTCTCATAGAAAGAAATCTCCTCCGATTGTTCCGCTCGTGCCTGCCTCCTCCGATTCTTCCTCTCGACACTGCCATCGATTCCTTACGGGAAAATTCCTTGTTGTCCATCAGAAAAATTCATCGTTTCTTATCGGCCATCAAAATTTTTCAAGTTTCCTAATGCCCATCGTGGTCAACCTTTTTTCCTTATTGGCCATTATAGTGTTAAAGTTGGAGAAAAAAGCCATTTTTGCCCCTTGCATCATTTTTTGGTTAACATTTCTTATTAGTCTTAGGATTTAGTTAATATGTAATTCGTAAATCTAAACAGTATGAATATGTACTATTGAAACTTTTACGAGGATTAATATTTTAGTTTCAAAAATACATATTATTGCTGCTAAAAATTTTAAAAATATATACTAATGATGTCCATATTTGCAAAATTTATATTAACTGACATTTGTCTAATTCCTTGGTTAATAAGAAATGTTAGCTCAAAAAATGTTGTCAGGAGCAAAAGTGACTTTTGTCTTTCTCTTGTAGCCTAGTGGTTACATGAGCCTCAGTAGCACCTGATGTCCTGGCTTCAACTCCCTGTAGGAGCGAATTTTCTAGGATTTAACGGTGTTGTGCGTTCAGCGGGAGGCGACGTGGCCGTTGATAGCGAGGCGCCAGTGGTGACTTCGTCAATCTCGAGGATTTGCCGGCTCAGTCTTCGAAGATGCTCATAAGGGTAGGGTTTGCGTATGTACGTTCATAGAGGGTGAGTGTGCGTGTGTTGTGAGTGTCTGAGTTGTACTGTGTAATCGAAGAAAAAGAAACAACAAATTTTTCTGATGGCCAAGGAATTCTCTCATTCCTGCCTCACGCAAAAACAGGAGCTGCACGCCGCATACGCCGCACTATTCACGGTCAACCCTCGCCGCATGAGCTGTCGCCGGATTTCCTCGCACACCGTCGCGGGCTCGCGGCTACGCCATCGCGTGATTAAGTGACTGATGATGAGCAATCGACAAGGCCAGGATTCATACGAACGTGGTAAAAGCATGTCTATGTCACCCTTTTTCTCCACTTAACACCCGACAGACGAGGGATTTCATGTGTCTACACAAGCACGCTCATGTCACGGTACATTTTTTTCTAGTAGAAAAAGAAGTCCTAACATAGGGTAGAAACGGATCGAATACGGATCGGATAGCGCCTTTCCCATATCCATATCTATATTTGTAACGGATATGGATACGAATATGAATGTTTTCGAATACGAATACGGATCGGATATTAAACGAATGCGAATACAAAAACGAATATCTCTATAATTCGGGATACGGATACATCTAACTTTCTATGTCGTAAGACAATTATTACACTTTTTCCTCTCTATATTAGCTTTCATAACGTTATTTCATATAGTCTACACTTGTTCACATTAAAACTGAATCAATTTTATAATATTTTTGATACAATATAAGGATATCTTTATAATATAATGACGGATACGAATACAAAACGGATATGTCGGATATTTGACATCAAAACCTCAAACCATATCCACATCCATATTTTCTGATCGAATTCGAATAGTTTAAAAATATTAATCGAATGGCAAATTTCATGCCACATTTACATTTCATCGGATACGGATACCGGATATTACGGACTATCCGTATCCACTTTCCACCCCTATCCTAACACATAATACCTACAATTATGGACACGTTCATGTCACGTCGCATTTTCTCTAATAACAAAATCCTAACAGATTTGGAACAAAATCTACCATACATAAACGTTCCAGAATAATAATAAAAAAAGATGCTGTATTACCTCTAAAGATCTAAGTAAAACCGACGGTCCATAAATATTTTATAAAGTATCGTAAAAAGCCTCAGCTATAATCATGATCACGCCTATGTTTGCAGTTTATATATATATATTCCACTGTGTTCCAATTTGGCGCATCATCATGGAGCAGACCGCAACAGAGATCATGCGTAGGTTAAATTTGGGCACTTTATGCACCATAAATCAGATCAAACAAGTGGTGATGTGCAACTTTGCTTTAGGTACACGCTGCAGCATGGGACAAAAACCATGGCACACGAATCCATCCACGAATGCACACGTTGCTTCGGCACACGCTTGTTGATCACCTGCTACTTGGTTGACAAAAGGGAACCAGTTGAAGATGGCCTGGCCCTGGCCTGCCATGAATGAACCAGTTGAATATGCACTGCTCGATAACTCGATAACCAAACCAGGCGTGTTTGCATGCCACGCGCTGCACTCACCTCCTTCACCGTAAGCATCCTCCTCCATCTGCCGTTGTCGCTGCACCGCTGTCCATCTGCGTAGTCAGCTGCCGCTCGGTTTAGAGATTTGGAGGAACAGGAGGGGAACCTAGCTCCAATGAACACGTCAATACGTGAACCAATAATAGTCCCGTCTTGCCTGATTCATGGAGTACTAGAGTTAGGTGGTGTCTCCGATTCCGAATCTTGATAGAAGTCCACGAAAAGCCTACGCATCCCAAAAAACCAACTGGATCACAAATATGGAATTTGGATTCTTACCTAATGAAAACAACAACATTGTGCACATCGTTTTTAGACACAAAATCGTAAATCTAACACTTGAACCACCACCACCATTTGAAGAGGAAGAGGAAGGGGGGAGACACCGCGTCGCGTCCCTCACGTCGTCTCGCTCGAGGCGACTCGAGGGCGACACCAAACACCGCCCAAACCACCTCGCCGGCAGGGCAACGTCGGCCGCCGCCGCCGCGGCAACGCCAACAGGCGGCGGCGGCGGCCAGCGGCAGAGCCGAACAACCGGTTTTGCTCGCGTCTCCCCTCCCGTTTGCCCCCGTCCTTCCTCTCCTTTCCCCTTCTCGTCAGATCTGCGCCGTTTGGGGATGACCCAACCCCAGCAGCCATGGCCGGAGCTCTGCCTGGATCCGGGCTCCCACGAGCCGGATCTGGCTTTCCCCTACGCGTTGGTGGCCAGGATGCAGGCCGGTGCGCCGGCTGCGCATGTGCGCGGTATCGCGATTGGCTTCCGACGGCGGCGTGGTGGTGGCGTCCTAATGTTGCCTCGGGCGAGCGGCTTCGGCATGGCGGCGAGGTCTATCGCTCGGGCGAGCTCCAATAGTGGTGGCTGTGCCACTGATTTGGGCTCGGCGGGTGGTGGCATGGCCGGGCTCGTGGAGCTGCGAGTCATGTGGCGGGGCACTTTGGCCTTGGCCAATGGTGCAGACCAGGCGCTGCCTGGTTTCAGTGGTGATGGGTGCCGAGCGAAAGCTTAGCTCGGCAACTTGCCGGTGCCGGTAACAGTGTCCTATGGTGGAAAAGTTGCTGTGGCGCCCTCATCCACCCCCCCTCTTCGCCAAGCTCGGGCTGGGTGCTTCAAGCCGCTTGCTCCCGGCGCAATGGCCGCGTCGGAGGCTCTGCTCGCTACATTGTGTGGTTGTGGGTCGGCGTCCATGGTGGACGTGGTGCCTTGCTATATGATGTTGGTGGGTGGAGCATGGTGGTGATGAAGCACTTCAATGGCCGCTCCAGTGCGGAGGTTGTCCAACGAAAGTGCCACACATGAGTGTGGGGAGGTGTTTCACCTTCGGGCAAAATCCGTCATGGCTATACTAGCTCCTTCTGGTGGCCTGTGCTCTGGAGTTATATGTGTCCTTTGTTTTCCTTCTCCTCTCAGTCTCCTCAGAGCTGGTCTCTGGTGTTGGCCTTGTTGTTGGCTGCCATTATGGTTCGACGGGTGGTTGCTGCCGGCGCCTCTGCTTCGTCGTCGGACTCTTTGTTGGTGGTGTCATCAAATCATATGCCGTGTGCGTCCACGCTTGCTGGCCCTCCCTCCTCTGTGGATTCCTCCCCACAGAGGGCGTAGGATGGTGGCTCGTGGAGACCGGATGCGCTGGGAAAGGTGTCTTCATCAGCTTCAAGGGAGGTCGACGTTTCCGGCTAGCCGTGGTCGGCGTACTTTCTTCACTCTGAGTCCCCATTCTGTTGGGCGGTCCCTCGGTCCTTCAAGGCTTCCTCCCCTTGTCGGAAGGTGGAGGGCGGCAGCAGAGCGGCGTAGCTACGAGGGGTGGTGTGGCGGTGCAAAGCCCATTGTGAAGTTGGCAAGTATGTTGTTTGGTGGTGTCATTTTGTCGACAATTAGTGGTGGTTCTTCATATAGTGCTCAAGGCTAGGGCTTGTTTTTAGTTGATAGAGAGTTGTGTTGTTTCTTTGTTTGTCTCTGTTGTTCCATGTATTTCTGATGTTTCTGTTGTCTCACTCTGCTGTAACATTTCCCGGGCCGGTTTTGGCCACCATTATATTAATGGAAATTCAGGTGGGGATTCTCTCCCCCCCGTTGACTTTCAAAAAAAAAAAATCTAACACTTGGTCCGATGGATCATGTCCGTGTATGTACTAGAGCAATTTCAAACTCATCGGAACAAGAAATCAATGGCCAGTCCTATAAATTTATCAATTATAATACTATTTGAAACAACCAGTTGATTAGTGAAATGGTAATTCACCAAATGGCAATTATACAACATGCACATGTCGTATGGCTTCATGTACATTGTACACCACCGACCAGTATGGCTCCGCATCGAGCCACTCCATGCAGCCTTACTCCTGCTTGTAAAAAAAATGGACTCGATCCTCGGTTGTAAAATATCTTAAAATAAAATTGTTGCATCCATTTGTTGCATGTGAGGAACCATCGGTCCAACAGCCAAAACATCCATTTGTTGCTGGATGGCTTGCAGCGCGGTGGTTTCCAGCATATCGAGCGTGTTCACAAGACCATCAGTCTTTTCTCCGGTCGCCACGTAGAAATATCTTGAGGAAGTTATAATAGGATATGGCTTGGACTTTCCATTAGAAGAGCTCTAGTTTGATAACCTCAACAGGCTTTGTCTGGGCTTCTTTTGCCTGGACATAAAATGCTTCGAGTATGATAGCTTGGACACATTGCATTTGTTGTGCTGCTCATTTGACATGTTGTAAAATTGTACTAAAAAAACATGTTCTGCAGGAAGTGTCTATATGGGTGAGCATTATGTTGTGTAAATAGTTGGAACGTTGTGACGTGATGGAGGAGGCAGTGAGGGTAGGCAATCGAGTTTAGAGTCTGCCAACAAAGATGATGTATCTTGTACCCTATATCAAAGTCTTGTTAATTATAAATTTTATCTTTAAGTCGTATGTTTAGTACTTGTATTCTTGGAATAAGTGATTACAGTGTGCTTTAGGATGGTACGTAGTAATGCACGTCGAAAGACAAAGTGACTATAGATGCTTGTATTTCTGAGTTTGATCTTGTCTGCATGCTCTTATTTACTTGCTTAAGTTCATAGCTAAAGTACTAGAGTTAGGTGTAATCTTAGTGATTCGACACTCCCTAATGGAAACTAGTGAGAGACTTCTACTCAGGTGGAGGTTGCCTAAGGTTAGAGGAACGATTAGGCATATGGCCTACGTGGCTGATAGGGCGATGAGCAGAATTATTTAACTTAAATACCTAGATGTGCAAAGGCTTCATATAAGTAAAGCTTGAGAACTCATTTTGTCTTTAAGATATATGTTACTAGGTTGAACCAACGAGGGTCGGCCCGAGTGGTTACCACCGCCGCTCCAGGGGCGTTCGCTCCTGTAGATGCTGGCAGGTGGCCCGGGTTCGATCCTCTGCGGCACCTGCACTGTAGCGACTATTTCCTGCGATATGGCTCTGGTCGCTGCAGTGCATAAAAAAATCCCCTCGCTCCTCCGTTGGACCAAAGCATAGGTTAAGTACTCGCGCCGATTCTCACCGGCCTGCTGAGTCCCTGTGTATGGTGCGGAGGAGGGTTCGGGGGTTTTCTCGATCTGTGTGAGACGATCGTTCTCCTTAAAAAATGCCCGGGGGCCGTCATACCCCCCGCAGGTCGAGTTTTTTTATGTTACTAGGTTGAACCGCCACTAGATGATATTTGATTGAACTTGTGTTAATCTGATTTTTGCTATGTCTTGTTTTTTTATTGTTCATTTGTTAGCTACTTCATTTCCACCCATCCACCTAGCCGATCGGCTTTCTCCATGAGCTGACTGGCCATAAACTCTCTTACCACCTCTCTCTCATTCGTGTTAAGAATTAATTGTTTACCTATTGTATAGCTCAAAACACCTACTTGTTTCTGTAGATTCGATATTTATCCTTGAAAGACTCTAAGAAAAAGCTACAACCGACCCATGCGCTTGTAGTTTATTAGAACTCTAATTAGTTGTGCCAACATAGGTCCATCTCTCGATTCCGAGTCTCCGTGGTACTCCAGGAAAAGCCTCCGAATCCCAATAACCCAACTAGATTACAAATATTGAATGTGGATTCTTACCCTAATAAAAACAAAACAACAGTTTGCTCATCAGGTTTATGTACAAAATGGTTTATAAACAAAATCATAAATCTAACACTTTTTCCGATGACCATGCCCGTGCACTAGAGCAATTTCAAACTCATGGGGACAAGCAAGCAATGGCCAGTCATATAAATTTATCAATTAATATTTGAAACAACTATTTGTTTGGTGAAATGCTGATTTACATATATTTTCACTCATTGTGACACCAAAGTGGTATAGTAGTAGGAGTATAGCAATGTACCGCGCATACTGATTGCCTTCCGCATCACCAAGTCTCCACGGCGCGGCTTCGCAAATGTCGGATGCAGGATCGCCTCGTTCATCCCGGCTCAATCAGGTACTTTGTCGTAGTGCGTTTTGTTGTTTTATCCTCTATTTATTGCATATATTGTCACTTTGATATGCTGATGATCATTTAATACATCTATGGGTAGAGTAATTTCAAGCTGAGATCAATTTTATTAATCAATCATATTGGCAATGTGTTATAGATTCAATATTTAGGGTGTCTCAAAAATATTTTTTTTACCGTTACAAATATTAAATACCTATGGTTCAAATCCTAAGCCCGCCACTGACAGGTATGACCGACCACAAGCACGAAAGCTGTAACATCCCGGCCCCCTAGGCCGTCGTTTTTAAGAAATCTAATCACTCATTAACATAAGCAACAAAATTAAAAAAATAATAATAAAATAAAATAACATAGATGGAGTCTTCCCTAAACAAAATGGTATATTGATTTATTGTTGTTTTAATAAATAATTTTGCTGTGATTTGATTTGAGATGTTCTTAATTGAGGTTTGAAATATTTGGATTTGTTTTTCATGTTTGAATTTCATATTTGAATTCATGCATGCCTTGCATATTTCTGTGCACCGAAATTGTTTGAATTTTTGTGGGAATTCAGCTTTACCAAAAATTTCCCAAAATTCACCATAGGTCGTAATCACGGAAACTTAATTTCTGTGAATTTTTCTAATTTTTGGAGCACGTTAGGATAGGTCAAAAATTCGTAGATTTTCCCTGTTCTTCAAAAATAATAATCAAAATAGCTTTGAGCTTCATGGGCTTCCTTCAAGCTCGGCCCATCTAGAAAATAAAAGAAAATAGAAAAGAAAAAGACCTTACCTGTTCGGCCCGTTCCAGCCCATCTCGGCCCAGCCAGCCCGCGCCTACCTTTCTTCCTTCTCTGTTCACGCGCGACGCGCCGCGCCGCGACGCGCGCCACCGCCAAGCACTGGCCACTGCCCCGCCGCCACGAAGCTCCCCCTTCCCGGCCCTTCCTCTCAAGTTCACGCGCACCCATGTCTTCCACTGCTCTCGCGCTGACTTCGCGTGGTGGAAAATCTCGCGCTCGAGCTCCTTCCGCGCCACGCCGCGCCTCCTCATTCGCCGCCGCGGCACCGCCTCATCGTCTTGCTTGTTCTAGCTCTGTCTTGGGCTGCTAGCGGCTGCCACGCGCGCCAAGGAACGCCGCGCGCCTTCTCGCGCACATACTCGCCTCCTAGAATGCCCCTCTCACCCTCTCCCAGTCGCGCGACGCTGACAAGCCGGGCGCACCAGCGCGCCGACATTGCAAACCGCCTCAACCGGCTACAAAAGGCCACGTCCTTCCTCTTCACACTCCCTTTGGTCCTCCTCATCCACTCTGAACCACTCTCTGTGAGAGAAACCGATTGCGAAGGACGAATTTGGATTTTCCCCAAAAATCCGCCGCCTCCAACATCGCCGGAATTCGAGCTTCTCCGGTGAGCTCCGCGTCGAGTTCATGCGTTTTTAGCTTATCTGTGCGATGCTGATTCTAATTCCCTTGATCTATTTCTTCCTTTCTAGGCGGAAGGATCACATCGCCGGTCCCTCCCTGTTTCACCGCCGCCGTCCGACCAACCGCCGTCTCCGGCCATATCTGTTCCTACCAATAGCTCGGTGAGCTTCCTACAAGCCCGTAGATGTTGTGCGCATGACACAAACACGTCGTCGTGCTCGTTTCCGCGCAAATCGCCGTAGTCTCGCCGCCGCACCGCCTAGGTCTTGGTCGCGCCGCCGCTACAGTCGACCATCGGCGACGAGGTCACCACCGGCGAGTAGGTCTTGACCGTGCGCATCGACTGAGCTAGACCTCGTCGAGGTTCATCCACGGAATCGCCGCCGGTGAGCCGTTCAATTGCCGCGTTTACTGTGCGCAGTTGAAATTAAACGATTAGAATGTTAAGCCTCCACGTGTAGCTTCCTGATTGGTCCAATTTCAATTAGGCCTTTTGCATTCGAATAAATTTCTGAAAAATTAGGAAAAATGTTAGAAAATTTCCTTATGTTTTTAGGCTCCTTTTTATGCAAAAATATGACACATGTGTTTAGGAAAATTCATAGGAGCAAATAAAGTAGTTATATGCTTTGTTTAAGAATAAGTACTTAGGGAACTTGTATATAGGAACTAATTAAGATTAGGTTACTTTTTAAACTTTTCAGAACCCAAAGATCACTTTAGACACATGGCTGGTCATAGGAATAATTTAAAGAAAATAAATAGTAGAGTTGCCAGGTTTGTTAGAAAAATGACATGTATCTTTATAGAAATTTAATCATTAATTATCTAATAAATGTGCATGCAATCACTATAGAAAGAATACTTAGTCCTTCCACGCTAAAAGCTCCTGTTGGTACTGTTTTGCAAGACCTAGGAATGTTATACTTTACTTACTTGGTAAAAATACTAAGTTAATTAACCTAAGTAAATGAACATATTACTTATGCATGTGCATATAGGGTTTATTTACAACTCATGCTCACGAATATATGTTGCACATCTTATGCATACACATAGCTTTACATAAATAATTTATTTATTGAAGAATGAGAAAACATTAGTAATTAGATTTAGTTTGAAAATATGCATAAACAACATGTATGTTTTCCATACCTATAGTTTATACACGCTTTTCTATGCATTCTTGTTTTATTTACTATAAATGCATATGGCACCATATTCATAGTACCTAAATCATGTAAAAATAAATAACAAATATAAATCTTCAGAATACACCATATGTAGATAATATAGTATATATATATATATATATATATATACACACACCACATCTTGGATCATGACATGTATGTGCATAAAGGCATATAGATGTTTATAGCAAATAAATTAATATTTTAACACATAGGAATGTCTCTTCCTGCACTGAAGGCATATAGAGTTATCTTACATTTAAATCACCCTAGGGATATTTGCCATGTAAATCTAGTTTATTCGCTCATATCAATTTGAACGACACCATGTTCATTAATAGAAGTAATTATAGATTGTACATAATAGATATGCACGCAATCGCCATCGATGAACTATATGCATCTCATCATTTCCACTTTAGGAGCTTTATAAATAAAGATTCACGCATAATCCCACATTTTACTTTCTTTAAGAAGAAATAACTTGTAAATAATTTGTCTAGGTGAATATGGCTTATATAAGGCCATGAATATATCTATAGCAAGTGATCACCGTAGAATAAATAGAATTGCGAGAATTCTAGTATCCTTTCTTCTATTTATTCATCGATAGAACTCGATAACGTGTAGTCCGTTCGTACGAACTCCGAATACATATTTATTTTCGTGAAACACTCCATGATCATGCTCTTTGGTTTTATTCGAAATATTTGTATTTTTGTTATTGTAGATTCTATTGGATCTTCTTGGATGACTTTATTTGGATCTCTCGGAGTTTATCGGTCGTGAATGATGCACACGTGAGTGAATCGTCGAAGGACTACATCGTGGGAAGATCGACACTTGGAGATCGTGGTATGAATTATGTATATAAAGGTGCGAGGCAAGCACACCCCCTTGATCATTTTGATCCTATCTTTGCAAATGCATTTAAGTGCTTAATATGTAGGATTAATTTGAGCATAATTATATCACTAAAAATGCTCATTTTGGGAAATGGTAGATACTACCTATTTGATTATATCCCCTTTGTTGAGCTACATCATATCCCCTTGTAATCATAGGTTGGGTTATCATAATGGTTATATGCTCTAAGCTTCATGATATAGTTAATTACTAATTAAGCTTGCTAAAATGAAAGGCTATATTTTGTATAAATGTAAGTACATGTATAATCATTAAATTTACGAATTATGTTGATGGGAAATTATTGTTGATGATATATGATGATAATTTAGATGTTGACGGGTTTTGATGTGATAATGTTAAATTGGATTAATGATTGATTGATAATGATGATTTTGGAGACCCGTCGCATCGCATAAGGACCGGTACATTTGTATCTTGATTTAGGGAAACATCGTGCGACCATGGATGCTGGTATGGGACGGCCATGGCTAAGTAATTAGTTGAATGTTGCCTTGCCTTCTAGAAGTAGAGAATGTGCGGATAATTCCCGATTTTGGTGGGGTTATTCGAAGGGGCTCCCATTACTATAACGTGTGGGATCAAAGTTTGCTGACACAATGAATTGTACCCTTTTAATTCCTGCCTAACTATCCATATTTGAAGGAGGGGATAAATTGTACCTCTGGGATGTTAGTTGGTAGGTCGGAGGGATTTTACAATTTAGGGAAGGCAAGGTTAGCAAACGGCTAATGAAAACGTCATGCGTGATACCGATGTGCACACTTCGTGAGTGCACGGTGCTTGCAACACCACAGACGGTCACTCACTGTCCATGGGTACAGCGTACAAACTCTGCAGAGTCATAATCCATTCGAATGGCCGTGCTTGCGGTCTCAAGCTCCTTAATGATAGGACTTTGTTTAGAGAATGGTTGGGATTAAAATTGATCATGTGATTATTGATATATGAATTGGTTTAGATAATAATTTTGTAGGAACTTGACATGGAAGTCAAGTATGTCACTTTATTTATATGATAATTACTTGTACTTACCTTTATGCAATTTATATTCAAGCAATTTAATTTAGTAATTATTTCATTAATCAAGTTTAGATTGCCATTTGCTCATTTATGCAAATTTACCCATATTATACCTTCCTTTATTTGGCCTTGCATATAATTATAGTTTTGCTATTATTCACCCGCATTGCTTGCCTCCGATAACTTGGTTTCAGATATGACATCGATTGTGGTGAGGAACGACGCCGTTCTTTCTAGGAGTTCAACTTCCAGTCAATTGCCTGTGGGATGAACACGGGGCACACGCTGGAGATTTGAATTCCTTTATGTTACCAATGTGTTTATTTCTTAAGGTATTTCGTCGGCCGTTGAGCCAATATTTTGTAAATTTCAAATAAACTTGATAGTTAAATTTTGATATGGCTATGATTCCACTGTGATTATCGTATATACTTGTCATTGATCCTGGGGCAAGTACGGAAAACACGGAGTTTCGGGTGATTTAATTACCCGGGACGTTGCAAAAGCCCTGCAATACCTCTTCCACTTGCTGTTTATCATAACTGAGCATGCTCCCGTACGACATGTACATGCACCATCGATCAGTATGGCTGCGCATCGAGCCACTGATCCATGTAGGATGTAGCCCTTCTCCTGCTTGTTAAAAAAAAAAGGACTTGATCGATCCTCGGTTGCATCCATTTGTTACAATTATTTATTTTGTTACATGCGAGAGGAACCATCGGTCCAACAGCCAACATCCATGTTGCCGCATGGCTTGCAGCGCGGTGGTTTCCAGCATGTCGAGCGTGTTCACAAGACCATTAATTCGGCTTTTGACGCGACCTGATGTGGTCGAAAATTGCTCGCAACCAGTCGATGCATGCTAGCTTTCGATCGAATGCTCAGTCCCGGTGGAATCCGCAAGGAAGGCGGAAGATCACAGATGGTGAGAGGACGTAGCCCGGGGATCGGAGGCTCACCTCGTACGCACGCCAGGTCAGCGACGTACGTTTGACGCGACGATCGAGCTGCTCGATCGTCGCCTTGGAAGTAGTGGTAGTATGCGGCGAACGTGACTGCCGTCGTGCCTGGCTGGTCTGCCCTATTGGCTGGCTGTTTGGCGCTGGATGAAGTGCAAATGCTACAGTAGTTTGGTCAGCAACAGCCAGCTAGTGTACCAGCCGAACAGGCCCGAAGGGGATCCCGTACGTGCTCCAACGCAATGTCAATTTTTTTTTTAGATAATGGGAAATTGTATTAATCCCGGCCTTGGCTTTCGAAGAAGCTACAACCACATTGGTCTTGACTTCTACGAAAGTTACAGCCGATAATATGATCACATCAGAAGTGCACATGCGCACATTGATGGACACAACTAATCAAGAGAAACAAAGAAAAAAACAGAAGGAAAAGGTCTCCATATTACAGTTTATATCTTCCAAAACGGCCTTACGAGAAGGTCTACTCCATCAGCTTTCTTCTCCCATGACAAATTGTAGGGACCAAACAGCTTGGAGCTAGCCAATCCAACGATGAACTGCATCAAACGATTGAAGCGAAGACCACTCAAACCGCATCCATGGAAAGATGACGTCCTGAGCACCACCAAAATTGAGGTCCAGGAACATTACAAACGGCACTAAATTGCCGATCGCTAACTGGAGACCGCAGAATCTGATATGCATTGAATCACAACATCATAGCCATGCCAAAAGCGACGTGAGCAACTTTGTGAGGAACTCCAAGATAACGCCTTCAAGAAGGTTACGACATCTAAGCATGCCGCCGTCATCCGCCCAACAAGTGCTAGGTTTGCACCTATGGAAGAACCTCGAGAGATTAAGAGACCCATGGTTCTCCGATGATGCCTTCAGGAAGGGCCATGGCACCCGCGGGCGTCACCATCATCGAAGATTAGAACCACAGACTCCATGTGAGGAGCCCACGCAAGAGCCCCAACATTTGGATCACATCGATCCATTACTCAAGCAGCCAGGCATACGACCAATGTTGAAGATGCACCAGAACTGCAAGGGGGACGACGAGATGGAGGCCAACGGGACGGGGCCTTGCCGCCGCCGTCGCCGCCATGCGCGCCTGTGACCGATGCTACTGCACCACCGGCGTTCGCGACAATCGTCACCGCCGCCTTGCGCGACCGCGAAGACGAGCAACACGCCCGTAGGATCCACAAGCGGCAAACTCAATGCATCTCGCTGCCGCCCCATCGATCCACACGCCGGGATGAAACTCGGCCGCCGTCGAATGGCGACCTAACTTCCACACCAAGGATGCGAGATCCGGAGAAATAGGGACGAGCGATGGAGAAGAAAGAAACGGCGTCCCCGCCGCCGCCGTCCTCGCCGCTGTGCAGGTTGTGCTGTCAGCCGGCTCGGGCGGCGGCGAGGTGGGTATGGGGAAGGAGGAGATCGAGTGGCGGCGGATCGGAGTCGCCGCCCGTGTCGCACATGTCAATTAATCGCGGGTAACGAGATCGTCGACATGACGCACGTGACGGGCCGCGCCCGGCGCCGGCGAGGCGGCGCACGATGGCCGACAGGCTCTAGGCACCGTGCGGTGCCCTCTCGTCGGCGCTCATCGGTCGCGCCGAACTCGAACAAACCTGTCGGAGAAGGGGGAGCTTACGAGATGAGGCCGTCGATCGGTGGCCTACTCGTCGGCGGGGGACGCGAGCGACAGGAACATGCGGCGGTTGAGAGGGGGTGTTGGGGATCGGTATTTGCGATAATAACGACACCCCTTTTTTGTCTTGGGATTTTGACTGCAGGTAACCTAACTGCCGACGTTTTGAGCTCCCGGCCGAGAATTGGCGACAACCCCGGGAGCTGCACCATCGGGTTGCCGACATTGATCGAGGAGGACGCTGACTCCCCTGTCGCTGCGTCCGGAAATGGTGGCGACAGATAATGGCGGCAACCCCTAAAGGAGATGAAGCCCGACATGATAACATCCGGGAGTCAGGCCGGCGAATGAAATCACCTGGTTAGGGTTTCCGTCATTTAACGGAAATGTCATTTGTGCCCTTGTGACAATGTTGTACAGAATATTCCACGAATATAGTGGGTGGCCAAGGGTAATTTGGGCAAGCCGAAATAACCCTTGGCCTCCCCTATAAATACCCGTCCCCGGGCTCCGTGGGACGGGACGGAACAGGAGAGGCTTCACCCCTGTAATGAGATGCTGCTCCGTTGTTCCCTGAGTGTCATTTGATCGTCCGTGTCGGGATTCTTTGTTGCGACAATGAAGAATACCCAACATTGGCGCCCACGTTTGTGTTGCTCGTAGATACCACCCGTGATGCCACAAAGAAAGAAAAAAGCACCTAGTCCAAAAACCGCCATCTGCTCCCACCCGCCGGATTTAGAGGAAGAAATTCTCCCTCCCAACCCGGCATTCTCGGAAGAAGAAATTCGTTGGGCATTCTTCAAGCAAGGCAAATGGCCGACGAGGCCAACCGAATTTCCGACGCGGCGAAAGCAAGCTTAGCCGCCGGAATTCGGCCAAGTGATGGGGACATCGCCGCCAAAAACTCTATCGACCTCACTCTCAATGAAGAAGCAGAAAAGTCGAAGCAAGCAAAAGCCGGCAAGCAATGGGCGGAACCACCGTCGACAATCAACCCTGAAGAAAGTGATCCAGAGGAAGATGAAGTTGACAAGCAAATACGTCAGCTTTCCAACTTGCAACAACTTGGAAAAAGGCTCAAGCTAACAAAGGAGAAGATTATCTCCGAAGAGAGGGCCAGAGAGAAGGAAAGGCTCCGGCTACAGATTGAACAAGCAAAGGCGGCAGTTGCTGAACTACAAAAGGAGCTCAATGAGTTGACAAGCGCGACAGAGCAAAATAGCGAAGCAAAAAGAAAGCATTATCAAGTGACTCCCGACTTTGAAACAAACAACAATGGCGAAGGCCATCATAGGCCTCAGAATGTATACCGCCAATACGTACCTTTCGTGAGCAAATTCGACAAGAACTCCCCCTTGTCAGAAGGCCTTCAGTTGATCCCATGGCCAGCAAAATACAAGCCTATCTCTCTATCAAAGTACAATGGCTCAACCGACCCAAGACAATTTTTGATGTCATTTGAAGCTGCAGTAGCGTCTGCCGGAGGAGATGATACTGTATTGGCCAAGACCTTTGTCACCGCAATTGAGCATCAAGCCCTCGAGTGGTACTCTAGGCTGAAGCCCGGATCAATATATTCATGGGAGAACCTAAGGGACAAATTGACGACAAACTTTCAAGGTTTTCACAGAACATCTATATCTGCAGATGAACTGAGAGCATGTGTTCAGCAAGAAAAAGAGCCTTGCAAGACTATTTTCAGAGATTTGTCAAGCTCAAAGCCCGAACAGATGATATTTCAGACCAAATTGTCATTGATGCCGCAATTGGAGGGTTGCGAGCCGGCCCTTGTGCCACTCATTTTTCCATGCACCGCCCCTCAACACTCGAAGAGCTTTTCTCAACGGTCGATCAGTTCTGTAGAGCCGACAATGACCATAGAAGAAGATTAGAGCAGCAGAACGCACTGCGCCAGGCGAAGAAAAACCAATCGAGCCAGAGGCAGCAGGATTGGAATTCGTCTAGGAGAGGTGGCAACAACAATCAGAGCCAGAACTCCAACCTTGTCAATCATATCGACAACCAAGAAGAAAAAGCCGACACAAGCAGCTCTGCCGGCAATTTTCAGCACAGAGGAGGAAGAAACAATCGCTCTCGAGGAAGGGGTCGCGGCAATTCGCACAACTCGCGAAACCAAGAGCCAAAAAAGCCATACTGTCTGTTTCACGGACTTGACAAGGGTCACACCTCCAAGAAATGCCCAGAAACAAAAGATGCCATGGAAAGAATGAAAGCCAAGGAGCAAAGAAGCGAAACACAGAGAAGTGTCAATCACACGTCTGCCGCCAATTCTTGGAACAACTCGCCTTTCGGTGCTTCCTACCCATTCCAATACTTCCAGAATTCTTACAACCCCCACCACCACTTCCAAAGCCCATACCAACCACATCCACCACCCTCGCCGCAGATTCAGCATTTGGCGACTTCCCAAACAAGTTCACACTTGCCCCAGCCGCAAATTCCTAGAATCACCGCCTCGGAGGAGCCTCCTTTACCTCCTCCGCCGCTATTTCCAAAACAGTCAAACCAAAATAATTCCTCTCAGAGCCTTCCCACTTATGGAGTCATCCTACCAATTACTGGGGGATCTTCATCCGAGTTTGAAAGTAAGAAGCAAAAGAAAAATTACTTCCGAGCCGTCAATGCGGTGTGTAACGGACCTGTGGTAAAATCACGGTGGTCGCATATCCCAATCATGTTCACTGAAGCCGATCTAAACCTCCGCTGCTACCCTCATACAGATACCATGGTCATCCAGGCAAACACCTATGGTTGGTCAATCACCAAAATACTTGTGGACAATGGAAGCTCGGCAGACATCCTCTTCAAGAGAACATTTGACCAGCTCAACCTTGATTCATCTCTACTTCAGCCTTCTGAGTATCCTCTGTATGGTTTTGGCGGCAGAGAAGTCTGTGCCCTCGGCAAAATAAGCCTACCAGTATCCTTTGGTACTCTTGACAATGCAAGGACTGAGCACATCACATTTGATGTGGTCGACATGCCTTACCCCTACAACGCAATCTTTGGACGAGGAGTCCTCAATGCATTTGAAGCAGTTTTGCACAGCTCTTACCTCTGTATGAAAATACCGGCACATAAGGAGGTCATCTCGGTCTTTGGCGATCAGCAAGAAGCCAGAAATATTGAAAGGGCGGCAGCCCGGGCCAGAAGAATGTTCACTTTTTGTATGCTCACCCAAATGTGCACGTCTTGTACCCGGCAGGAAAAAAGCCAGGGAAAGAAGTCCTCCAATTGGAAAAAGAAATGGACAAGGAAGAACCAGCAATTGCGGCTAACGAGGAAACAAAGAGAGTTCCATTGGACAAGCATGTCTTAGGACAGGAAGTGATAATTGCGGCAGGTATGCCGAAGGACATGGAAAAAGCTTTCGTCCAGTTCCTTCGTAAAAACAAGGATGTTTTTGCCTGGTCTGCAAGTGACCTAAAAGGCGTCAGCCGAGACATCATAGAGCACAAGTTGCGAATCGATAAAAGCATCAGACCAAAGAAGCAGAAACTCCGAAAAATGTCCGACGATCGGGTCGAAGCAGTCAAGGCTGAGGTACAGAGGTTGCTTGACGCAAATGTTATCAGGGAGGTGAAATATCCAACCTGGTTGGCTAACACTGTACCAGTAAAGAAAAGAACGGAAAGTGGCGGATGTGCATTAATTTCACTGATCTCAACAAGGCCTGCCCCAAAGATGATTTCCCATTGCCCAGAATTGACAAAATTGTCGACGCAGCGGCATGCTCAGAACTCTTATCACTGCTGGATTGTTTCTCCGGGTATCACCAAATCTTCATGTACAAAGATGATGAAGAGAAAACAAGTTTCATCACTCCTTTCGGAACTTATTGTTTTGTCAGAATGCCGGAAGGTCTAAAAAATGCGGGACCGACTTTCTGCAGAATGACATCTATCGCTTTTGAGAATCAGTTAGGCAAGAATCTGTCAGCCTACGTCGACGACATAGTGGTAAAAAGCGGCAAGAAAGAAGATCATACTTCTGACTTGGCCGAAACATTTGCAAACCTCAGGAAGGCAAACCTTAAGCTCAACCCTGAAAAATGTGTCTTTGGAATTCGCAAGGGAAAGGTTTTGGGATGCCTTGTGTCAATCAAAGGCATCGAAGCCAATCCTGACAAGATAAGTGCACTTATCAATATGCGAGAGCCCCAATGCCTCAAAGATGTGCAGAAGCTCACCGGTAGAATTGCGGCACTTAACAGGTTTATTTCCAGATCAGCCGAAAGAAGCCTTCCTTTCTTCAAAGTCCTCAGAAATGCAAGCAACTTTCAATGGGGCCAAGAGCAGAAAAAAGCTTTCGCAGAATTAAAAGAGTATCTCAAAGAAATGACTGCCTTCGCAAGCCCGAAACAAAATGAAACTCTGCTAATGTATGTATCGGCATCGCACTCAGCAGTATGTGCCGCACTTGTGCAAGAACAGCAAATTGAGAAGAAGGGCAAAGTGTTGAAAGTTCAAGTGCCAGTATATTATGTGTCTGAAGCGCTCTCAGGGTCAAAAAGATTCTATTCCGAACTGGAAAAGATAGCCTATGCAGTCTTAATGGCATCAAGAAAATTGAGGCATTACTTTGAAGCTCACACCATCCGAGTGCTGACAAATCAACCACTGAATGACATGTTCAGAAATAGAGAAGCATCTGGAAGAATCACCAAATGGGCTTCGGAATTATCAGAGCACGTTGTTGACTTCGAGTCAAGAAGTGCCGCAAATTCTCAGGTGCTGGCGGATTTTATCGCAGATTGGACTGAGCCTTCATCGTACACCGAGGGTCCAGTCTTCGAAGTCCCATGGGAGATCAATTGCGACGGCGCGTGGTGCCATCTCGGTGCTGGAGCTGCCGCAATTCTGACCTCACCATCTGGTATCAAATTGCGGTACGCAATCAGATTGCAGTTTAATCACGACACTGACAAGTGCACAAACAATGTTGCAGAGTATGAGGGCCTTTTGCTAGCCATAAGAAAGTTAAGAGCATTAGGAGTGAAAAACTTCATTGTCAAGACGGACTCTCAGGTCATCGCCGGGCATGTTGATAAAACTTATAAAGCAAGAGATGAACTATTGGCCAGATACCTGGAACATGTACGGGGATTGGAAAAATACTTCAAGGGTTTCACTTGTCAATATATTGACAGAAACCTAAATAGTGAAGCAGATCAGCTAGCAAAAGCGGCAGCTAGGAAAGATCCTTTGCCACCCGACGTCTTTTTGAAACACTGAGTTCGCCCTCCATAAAAGCGGCAGAGAAAGAACCCAAGATGATACACGCCATCTCAAGCGAAGACTGGCGCGCCCCCATCATGGCGTATCTCCGAGATTTTTATGAGCCAGAGTCGGAATTAGAGGCCAAGCGCATGAAACAAAGAGCAAGAAACTACGCGTTTGTCGATGAGTTCCTTTACAAATTCGGCACATCCACTCCATTTTTGAGATGCATTGATCAAGAAGAAGGGAAAAAGCTCCTCAGCGAGATCCACGAGGGAATCTGCGGCTCTCACATATCCAGCAGAGCTTTAGTCGGCAAAGCCTTTCGGCAAGGTTTTTATTGGCCCTCCGCACTTCAGGACGCCCAACACCTTGTCAAAACATGCGAAGCATGTCAGAAATTCTCAAGGAAAATCAACAACCCAGCTCAGCTCACACAGCTCATCCAGCCAGTGTGGCCACTTCAGCGGTGGGGAATTGACATAGTCGGACCCCTACCTACGGCTGCCGGAAATTACACACATGCCGTTGTCGCTCTCGACTATTTCACCAAATGGATAGAGGCTAAGCCGTTGATCAATATCACTGGCCCAGCAATCAAGAAATTTTTCTGGCAGAACATAGTATGCAGATTCGGAGTACCTGCCGAAATTACGGTGGACAATGGAAAACAGTTTGACAACCAAGAGTTCCGCGAATTCTGTCACTCCTTAGGCACCAAAGTGAATTTTGCATCTGTTTATCATCCAGAGTCAAATGGCGCCGTCGAGAATGCGAACAAGCAAATCTTCGAAGGCATCAAGAAATGCCTAGAAGGCCAGAAAAAAGGAAAATGGATGGATGAGTTACATAAAGTGATCTGGTCACATAACACCACAGTTTCAAGAACCACCAAGTTCACGCCTTTCAGGCTCTTGTACGGCGAAGAAGCAATGTCTCCCGAAGAGATAAAATACCGCAGCATGAGGGCAACTCTCGGGCGAAATTGCCATGAGTTTGACGCCGTTTCAAAGGACATGTCGGAATTAGACAAAGACCAAGCCATCCTTAACTTAGAGAGGTATCAGGAAGAAACAAGAAAATGGCGAGATGCCAGAGTGGTGCCAAGAGCATTTAAGACCGGCGACCTTGTCCTCCTGCGAAGCCCAAAGACAGAAAGCACTGGAAAACTCAACTCCAAGTGGCAGGGCCCTTTCATTGTCGTCAGGAGCAATCGCTCGGGATCTTATCACTTGGCAGACAGTGAAGGAAACGAGCTTCCACACACCTGGAATGTGGACAACCTCAAGAGGTACTTCACCTAAAATGTAAGGGCTAATAGCGACGCGCAGTTATAAGCGGCGCTTTTAGTCGGCACCTAAGTTGTAATTTTTCTTTCTTAGCCTTCGAGGCCCATACTCTTTTCCTCACAGGGGAACCCCACATCGGGGGTGAGGTTTTTAAGGAGGTGGGACCTTTGTAACCCTAGCAGTTCAATATAATGCTATATTCCCAGAAAAAACTAAACTCTTCATCTCTTAAGTAGTCGATGCTATATTCTCAAAAATATCGCCACATCGACGCAGGAGGAATTGACTCCTGAGCCAAAGCCACTCGAAAGGAAGAAAAAATTCTGCTCCTTTCTCCCAGGCTTCATTCTCCTTTAAGCACTTTGAGAAAAAAGCGCCCCAAGGGGCCATCTCTCGAATCCTTCTCATTAAACTGAGAAACGGCGGCGTTTGAGAAAAAAGCGCCTCAAGGGGCCATCTCTTCAATCTTTCTCATAAAATTGAGAAAGTGTGGAACGCTAACGGCCCAAGGGCTCAGTCATCCATTTCCTTAAAGGAAATAGACTTCAACCCCCAAGGGGCTTCGGACAAAATCCGACACATCAAAAATAGATCATTAAGATCGAAGTCTTAAGGGACTCAATACAAACACCCATCCAAGGACGGGACTCAAAACCATGGTGGTAGCATAATATTGCAAAAGCAAAAGCGAGAGGCCAAAAGGCAACATATTCTCAAATGCCTTCGGAGAGAACCAAATAATTGCGGCAACCACACGCTCTATTCGCAATTCTCTAAAAATAATGGCGCGCGAGCCGCGCCTCGCAATTTCAACGCGCTCCTCATCCCTCGATTGCTAGGGGGAGGGGGGTGACGTTCGTTCGCTCAAACAATCGAGTCTCGACGAGCGCCGTGAAATAAACAAAAAGCGAAAATGATTTTAACGGCAACCAAGGACCCATATCGTCAAACGACATCTTTTAAGCCAAATTAACGGCAACCACGAAACATCTGACAGGCACAAGAGCCAACCAACAATAGCGGCTCCTGGTGCACGCTCCGCAATTTTTCATAAAAGAACGCAATACGATCTGTGGCCTTCAGCAATTTACGCAAATACGCGTCGTATAAACCGTGCGTCGCAGTTTCGGCGCGCCTTCCGTCCCTCGATCGCCAGGGGGGGGGTGACGTTTGTTTAATTCCGACGACCGAGTAACGGCAAGCGCTTTCCATCAAACAAAAAAAGTGGAAGAGGATTCAACTTGTAAAAATTGACAAGAGTTATCGCTGAAACATCTTTCGCGAATCAAAAAACACGCCGTACTTCGTCAAAATGTCGACACCCCAGCTACAAATCAAAGTCAACTTCTACTACAAATCCGGGACCGCTTTCAGGGCCTGCTCTATCGTACACACACCTAAAACGATCCAAATAAGGATCAAAACTAATGTCTTCAACGCTTTCGGTTTTCACGACCGCTACGGAAGAAGAATGCCGGCGGTGAAAACATCGAATTAAGCACTCCCGCCCTTGAAAGTACTGAGCCATCATCTCCCTCCAGAAACGCCCGAAATTATCACGCGGATATCGTGAAACATAACACAAGTGCGCTTCGCCAGAAACGCGTAACCCGTCACGTTCATACTTCAAAGGCGCAATGTTCAACGCGGCGCCGCGAAAACAATCCTGCGCACAAAGCGTACCAGAACGCATATTATTACAGGCCAAGTTTGCAACACTCTCTCTCACGCCTAAGAGTCTAAACCTCTTCAATTGTCGGCGCAGCAGTAGAGAAGCAGTGGCAGTGGCAGCACCAGGAACGGCGGCACCCGTCGTACTTTCCGGTTCGGCCGCCGCAGAAGGCGCAGCAGCCGCGGTAACCGCGGTGGGTGCAGGAGCTTCAATCGCGGCAGGCACACCAGCTTTAGCGGCAGTCTTCTCAGCTCCCGCAACAACTTCGACGCGGGCAACCTTCGCCGGCGGCGTCTCACTGGCAGGAGTAGCCGCTCGCTTCTTTGAGCTCTCCGCCGCAGTTTCGGCGCCAGCCGCCGCCTTCATCTAAAGCAAACAAAAGTTTAGCAAATCATTTTTCACAAGACAAAGTCCCCGATGAAACAAAAGTATGCTTTACCTCCTCGAGCTTGCTCTTTGCATATCGGCGGCAAGCTTCCATTCCGTGCACCCCCCAATATCTTTTCGCGAAGCGTTTCACAGCTAAGCGAACGCCTTTGCTGTCACTCGCCGCGTTTGCTCCATCAAAATTTGAGTCGGGGTAGGTGGTGCGCGCGAGATCGGCGAAGTGCTTGCAGCCCTGTTTTTCAAGCAGATCTAGAAGGGCAGAACACGCCGTGCGAGCCGCAAATTGGCCGAACCGCTCAAAGGCCTCAGGGAGGTCGCCAAACTCCCCTTTCAGGAAATTGAAGAACACTTCCGGTGTCAGTGAACCTTCGGTGGCTGGAAGAGGATTAGGCTCGCTGCCAATTGTAGCTAAGGCTGATCCAAAAGAAGCGTGTGCACTTCTAGCGCCGCTGGAGAAACTGCGGGCAAAGTTGCGGGCAGTTTCTTTGGCACTCTTGGCAGTCGCCTCCGACGCAGTAAGCTTATATCTCGCATTTTTCAATTCCTGCTTCAAGCGGGCGATCTCATCCTCGTTGCTCTGGATAACTTCCTGGAGCACTCCCAACGCTTCATTTTTCTTTTGAATTTGGTCATTGAGATCAGCCTTGACAGCGTCGAAAGACACGCGTTCATCCTTCAGCGCCTCCGCAGTTCCGATACATCACCAGATGAAGAGGCGGCTTCGGACCCATAAAAGCGCCGGCTCAGAGCTCGCGCCGCCGCAAGAGGCTGTATAAAACCATAAGGGCACGATTAGCTGCAGACCATTTCAAAGGCGAAACAATTGCGACTCAAATTCAAAGAACTCGTTACCATCGTCGCATTTTTATCAAAAATCTCGGCCACCGAAGCATTGTCGGCCCTAGTCAAGAAGTGGTACAGTTCTGCAAAAACAAAACGGTCAGAATGTGACCTAATATTGCATAAGAAGAAACAGCGGCAAGATTAAAAAACCTTGAGGGTCCACCGCCCTCGTCATTTCGACAAAAGCGGCCAATGACGGTTCGCTGGCCTCGCCTTCTGGCGACCCCGCACCAGGAGATTTGCCACCTGCGTCAGAGGAGCTAGACTCAGAAGAACCGCTAGACGTACTCCCGTCAACTGATGAACTAGAAATATTATCATCAATCCCAGTCAAAGGAGAAAAAGTTGCCGCAGTTTCTTTCTTGTACAAGAAAAGGTCGGCACCTTCGTCAGAGCCACTCATTCCCGCAAATGCGGCATCTAGCTCATGACCAAGCTCGGCACGCGAATCCATGGGGTCGTCCAGCAACTCAAGTTCTTCATCATCCGATAAAGCCGGCAGGAGTGGTTTCCGCTTCATTGGTGTAGCAGTCGCAGTAGCGTCTTGCGGCAAATCAAATCCGCCGGAGGGAGCCGCAGTGCTATCAACTTCAGCTTCTAGAAATAGCGAACGCCGCTCTTGTGTGTTCCCCGAGTCATGCTCTTCAGGCTCGTCTTCGAGAAATTCATCATCAGAATCGTCAACGGCTGAAGCTAGTAATTTCCGGCGTCGTTTGCACTCTTCCCGAACTGATACCTCTTCAGCAAAATCAGCGGCACCCGCCGCGCTGGAACCAGTTTCCATCTGCTCAGCAGCTCGGCCTTGTTCTGTGTCTTCTCGCCGCCGTTTTACGGCGGCACCGGCTTGCTGCGTAACGGCAGCTCGAGAAGCAGGCATCTTCCGCAAGCTCTGCCGTTTAGCTTTCTCCGCAGCCTTCGAAGTACCGGCTGGTGTCTTCATTGTCCCGGCAGCCTTGCCGGAAGCCGCAGATTTTTTGGCGGCACCCTTGGATGAGGAACCAGCCACTTTCTCTGGTGCCGCCGCAGATCTCTTGGCAGTAGCCGCGGCTGAAGGGACGACCGCAGCTGTTGGGGCTGGCGCATCAGGCATATAATAATGGGCATTAGCTGCTTCCCAGCCGCGTTTATCAACGAATGTCGCGCCATAAACAAGCTCGCCTTTCTTTCGCCGCCCTTTCTTGACGGACATCACAGCTCGACGACCATATTTCACTTGCATCTCATCAAAAATGCGATTCACTCGCTGGGGGAAAATCAGCATGGTCTCGCACTCTTGTTTTTCCAGCACGGTATAAGGTCCGCAAATAACTGCGGCAGTCAGCTCAACGTAGCGAACAAAGTCCTTGTCTGATAGCTCTTCAGGTTTCTTCACTCCAAAAGACGGCACCTGGTAGTTAAGGTTTAGTTTGGAAATCCGCTTATTCTTCATCCTCAGCGGACTCCAACCCTTCCGAATGGGCCAAATGCGGCAGGCCACGAACTCCTCCACCAAATCTCTAGCGCTGCTCATCTTGACCGCGGTCTCAAAGGCGTCGCAGCACTTGGTAAAACCTTCCGATTCAACGAATTCCGGCGACAACACCGGCCGTAGGGCACAAGAGCGACTGAATAGAGGAAAGTGCGAGCTACCGTCGTCTTTCTTCTCCTCGGGAACCTCTGCATAAAACCAATGGTTCCGCCAATCCCCAGGCCATTTATTCCGGCGACCACCAACAAGCTCAACATTTTCATACTTAGATTTCTTCACGAAAGTGCGGGGCTGAAAGCTGCAACAGCCATACTGGGGATAATACTGCACCCCATCGAAACTCACGGGTTTCACATCATGCCTTAGATCGTAATAGCGGCAGAAAGCATCAGAGTGTAGAGCCGAGCCATAGCTGCGGACAGCCCATATAAACTTCGACACCGTCGCGACGGCGTTGGGAGTTAAGTGGTGCAGATCCAGTCCATACCTGTCCAGTACACGGACTAAAAAGCCAAAACACGGCAGCCTAAGGCCAGCTTCATAGAAGTCACGATAAACTATAGCCTCATTGTTCTCGGGCCGAGGAATCTGCTCTCCGCCAGGAGCACGAGCTTTTCCGGATTCAAAATAACCCAGGGCAACAAACCTCTCGATATCTGCGGGAGTGACTTTAGAAGGCCCAAATCGAAAAGTTGGCTCAATGCCGCTTTTCTCCCAGGAGTCTTCCCTACCAGCTCACTAGGAGAGGCCGGCACACCAGAAAGATCCTCGCCTTCGTCGTCGGTGTTAGCAATGGTTTCCCTTTCGCTAGAGCCAGTATCTACTGCGCCTCTCACTCTTTTGGCTGCACACCCAGCAAGAGTATACTCACGATATGCAGGAAAATAACACGACTCCCCCAAACCCTTACCTAAAAAAGCGGCAGATTTAGTACCTCCGCGGGCGCCCGAAGTACCAGCTGCTTTGGAGGCAGCTGCCGCCAAAACCTCCAGATCTGCGGCGGGGTTGGCCTCCTCCTGGGAGCCCTTGGGAGTCGCAGCAACATCAGAGTCAACCTCAACCGGTTTGCTCGCACCGCCAAGGTCGGCGTCTCCCTCAACATTAGCGGCAGGCGAGTCGGCAAGGAACTCCTCGTCAGATTCAACAAGATGAGCGGTCTCCTTAACGCGAGCCATCTAGAATGCAAACTATGATGTTACAATCAATCGCGAACACAGATTCATAGCTGAGGGCACATAGACGAACTAACCTTTCAGCAGAGAAAGTGCGACGAGCCGAATCAGCGACAACAAAGAACTCGCTGCAGATCAACAAAAAATCCGGAAGGCAAAAATTGCGACGCAAAGTTTTCAGCAGAAAACGCGGCAGCAATTCCACTCGATCAACGAACGCACGAAGCTTTCCGGCCCCCCTCTCCCTCCGTATATATAGGCCTCGGCGCCGCATTTTTCGAGGTCGCCTCGATCCTCTAAAAAAAAAAAACTTTCCTCGGGAAACTTCGAGGGGGGTGGGTGACGTTCTCAAATTCCTCATCCTGTGTCGCGGTTTCTGCCCATCAAGGTTGGCCCTCGACCGCGAGGGGCTACTGTTGGGGATCGGTATTTGCGATAATAACGACACCCTTTTTTGTCTTGGGATTTTGACTGCAGGTAACCTAACTGCCGACGTTTTGAGCTCCCGGCCGAGAATTGGCGACAACCCCGGGAGCTGCACCATCGGGTTGCCGACATTGATCGAGGAGGACGCTGACTCCCCTGTCGCTGCGTCCGGAAATGGCGGCGACAGATAATGGCGGCAACCCCTGAAGGAGATGAAGCCCGACATGATAACATCCGGGAGTCAGGCCGGCGAATGACGTCACCTAGTTAGGGTTTCCGTCATTTAACGGAAATGTCATTGTGCCCTTGTGACAATGTTGTACAGAATATTCTACGAATATAGTGGGTGGCCAAGGGTAATTTGGGCAAGCCGAAATAACCCTTGGCCTCCCCTCTAAATACCCGTCCCCGGGCTTCGTGGGACGGGACGGAACAGGAGAGGCTTCACCCCTGTAATGAGATGCTGCTCCGTTGTTCCCTGAGTGTCATTTGATCGTCCGTGTCGGGATTCTTTGTTGCGACAATGAAGAATACCCAACAGGGGCGAGCCGGTTGAGGTGGTGGCCTTATCACAGGCCGTACGTTCGCGACAACCAGGAAATGGCTGTCGCCGTGTTCATTCATGGTGCTGTGTTCAGTTGTAGGTTTGTCGTGTTTGCTTGCGAGAGATCAACTACACAATGCTCTCAATGACGCTATTAAGATCAGCAGATGCATGTATACTCGCGACACAGTTGGCATTGGCGCTGACGTGAATGGCATTTGGCAAAGAAAGAAGACGACTGCGTTGACCTACAAGTGCCTTATCTGGATTGTTCGGAGACTTGGTCGCCTGGGCTATCGTGGAATCTGAACCGTGCATCTGCGAAACGACGGGCTGGATACAGCAAACGGCAGCCGTGCGTTTTTGTACAAACGCGAGGGCGGCGCAGCAGTCGTCTTCCTTCCTCCCCGAAGAAAGACACTTTCCTCTCTCAACCGCGCCATTCGAAGGAACCTCTCGCCGGGGGTGAGAAGGCTAGGGTTTGGTCTGTGGAGGGGAGAAGGAGCGCGACGCGAGTGAGCGAGATGATCGAGGTGGTGCTGAACGACCGGCTGGGGAAGAAGGTGCGGGTCAAGTGCAACGAGGACGACACCATCGGCGACCTCAAGAAGCTTGTGGCGGCGCAGACGGGGACGCGCCCCGAGAAGATCCGCATCCAGAAGTGGTACAACATCTACAAGGACCACATCACCCTCAAGGACTACGAGATCCACGACGGCATGGGCCTCGAGCTCTACTACAACTAGGGGGCCCCCGCCCCTGATTGTTTGCTGGTAATAATTCCGCTGGCTTTACTCCTGATTGTTCCTCTTTTGTTCCCCATCGCTTGAGTTAGATTTCCTGTGGGCACGCTAACCATGTTGATCACATTCACTGGGAATAATCGTATCAAGAGGTTTAATTTTCAGGCGGCTCTGTAATTTCAGTTTAGTTCCTCTATGATAGGGTTTGCTGGAGCAATGGTTTACCTAATAGAGCTATTTGATTTGATTCGGAGCACGGTGATGTAGTAATTAGTCAACGTATTGTTTTTTTGGCTTAGGCATATGGTCAATAGCCGAGTTCTGTATCCCTGGTTGATTGATTGAGGTTGAGGCAATTAGGACGGTTTTTGTTGTGTGCCCTAAGTGTATATCCTTCTGTTGTTATTGTAATCAGCTGCTTGTTTGAATTTATAATTGGATATATGATGGAAATGTTTAGTGACTAAGAGCATGAAACTTGTTTTGTCAAACGTGCTAGTGGATTCTGCAGCTTTTGGGGGGGCGTTTTGTCATGTCCAGTTTGAAGCGTGTCCGCTTGAATTGTCATACCTCTGCTAGAGTGAGGGTCAATTAACTAGAGGTTGAGAAATATGTGCACCGCTTGCCTATCGTTGAAATGTACAATCTCTGAGCCCTGGCTTGAGTTCTTTTACTGGTAGCTACAACATACTTCCGGATGTTTTATAACATTCGCAATAACTTGCTGAAAATTGTCTGTGTAGCATGTTCACCACTTTGAATCATCTTATGTTGGGGATGTAATGTATAATGTGGATTCCAATACAGTAATAGTTTTTCATGGTTATTTTATCTCGTATAATGCTTTAACAATTGCAGAGGATTTATATATTGGATTGTTTCATGTGTTCATCAAGATTTTCTCTTCAACTTTTATGAATGTTCTGCTGGACCATCCAATGTGTAATATTTCGAGATATCAATTAGAATTCCATTTGAGAGGGTTGAGTGAGTCTATGCAGGGGTCGTTGGCTGAGGTTGTTCTGGTTTCTTTGCTACTTTGAATATTATCGCATATTGTTGTCATCATAAGAACTTTCTGGTGTCTGGTGGTTTGATCGTCTGGATTCGTGAAACAGAACGGGCAACCAAAAACATGTCATGTGCTGATAACTTAGGTCATATATCGTTATGACTGTACCAGTTTAACATGTAGTGGTGCCCGATAACTGGTCAGAGATAAATAAAAAAATAACTGCCTGTCACTTTCCCAGGAGAACTTCATTATCATATCGTAAACCAGTTCATTTGGTAGTCAATAAGATATGAGTAGAATTAAAATTCATTACTTCCAAACTATTTTGGATGTAGCCTGTGACCAGTCACTTGCTGAATTTTTATCTTGTCATCTAATGGAGTTGTAGCATCTACATTTTCCAATAGCTTATTACCGTCCTGATCTTTCAGATAACAGAAAACATGTCGGGCATGTCGATCTTCGGCATCTAATGACATGTAGTTATCTCATTTATTTAACTATTATGTAGCTTTCCCACTAAGCAATGCATCCGATTATGTGCTGTCGTTCGGAAATGGTTGCAGTTTCCTGTTGAGGAAATAGTTGCTCTGTGAACACCCATTAACTTGAACATTTTAGGATAGTGGCCACTGGCTAGTTTGTTGATGTAGTTAGAGAACTTGGCAAGGAACTCGTTGTGGATTATGCTGTTTTCAACTTGCAGCCTTGTGCCTGTTCTCATTTTGCTAAATTCAGGTTTAGTTTAGGTTTTGTTTAGAGTTTGATGTGCCTTGTTATTATGATCACTGCTGATTATTGTTCAATTGCAATGCAGGTTGATCTTAATTCTCTCTAGTCATGGGAACAATGTCATTGGTGCCATCCCATTCGCTGTGTCTGAAGCTTGAATATAATTGATTCAGTTGAGCTATGTGGTAACATATGATTGTACCAAACTACAAATGGCTATTGACAGCTTGTGTGTATTGTTGCAAGATCAACCTGCAAACCTCGTAGAGTATAAATAACGTACTGCCTACTTTTGGTTGTGATAATCGAAATCATCTGTCATGAGTATTTGGCTGAGGAAACGTCTTTATTCTGCTTCTGCTTTTTTACTTCATCGTCACGCACTTGGGCATTTGTATCCGGAAACGTCTTGATCTCCTGGGTGCGCTGAACTGCTGCTGCCGATTGGGTGTCGCACAACAAAGTTCAGATGAGTGTGGAATGTAAGTTGGTCGTTCTAAAAAAGAGTGTGGAATGTAAGTTAGAACACTGGTGGCTAGGGGTGTGTGAAAACGGATCGGACAGTGCTCATCCCGTATCCTATCCTACATTTCTCACTCGGATTCGGAGTCGGAGCAGATATTACCGGATAATTATTTCTACATCCCATACCCTGTCCCATATTCTTTGTTCGGATTCGGAGTCGGACACGGATATTATCGTATAGTTTGCAAGGATGAAAAATCAAAAGATAGAGAAGCAATTAGAGTAAGAAAGGACATACTAATCATTGATATACATGATCAAGATCATTTTAACTCTTATTTATGTTAATCTCACGATTTTACACCACATTATTTAGTCTATAATTGTTATATACTTTCTTAGATCACATGATATTCGGATTCGGGACGGATACCACTCGTCCGTATCCTATCCCGTTATTATTTTCGGATTCGAATTCGGGCACGGATAGTGTCGGGTAATTATTTATGCATCCTGTATTTGCCCATATTGATTTTATTCGGATTCGGCAGTCGGTCGGTCGGATATTATCCGTCCCGTTTTCACCCCTACTGGTGGCTTAAGTCCAGGAACCGCAGCATAGTTCCTCATTGCGGCGATTAGTCAGTAGTCTCCAGCTAAAAAACGCGCGGTTCTAGCAGCCCCAAATCACGTCAAATTCAATGCGAAAAATCTGTTCGGACTCCGAAAATTCACGTATTACTAGTCAGGTGACTCAGGTCGGCTGAGGCGAGCGGTTCGCAAAAACCAGAACCCACATCCAAAAGTTCCAAGACCCAACCCTCCTCATTCGCGTCCTCTCCCTCGCCGGCGTCGCCGCTGAATTCCTTGATCCCCTCTCCCGGCTCCGCCCGCAATGGCCGACGACGCCGCGTTCGCTTCCCCTCCTTCGCCGCCTCCGCCCGCACCGCAGCCCTCCTCCGACCTCTCCCCTCCCCCGCCCTCCTCTCCACCCGCCGCCGATACCCCAGCCTCCGCCGCCCAAACCCCAACCCCGAGCCTCCCCGACACCCCCGCCTCCGCAGATCCCGACACCCCTTTCTCGGACGCAGCCCTTGCCGACGCCTCCGACGCAGGCACCCCCGCCCTCGCGCCACCCGACGCCGCCGCCGACGGCGACGACGACGATGGCATCAACCCCTCGGGGGGCGGCCCCAGGAAGCACATGACGCTCGCGCCGGCGGCCCCGCCCAGCAAGAAGTCGAAGAAGAAGGGCGGGAACAGCGTCTGGACCAGACCCGCCTCCCGCAAGGGCAAGAAGAAGGTCAAGCAGCCGGGCCAGGGCCAGACCCTCCTCGGCGGGACCACCAACGGCAGCCGCCCCAAGCCCTCCGCCGCCGGCGAGGAGGAGTTCCTCCTCGTCCCGGCGCCCCGCCTCGCCGCCGAGCGCTCCGACGACGCGGCCGACCTGCCCGTGCTCCTCTCCCGCGTCTTCAAGTCCGAGCGGGTCGAGCTCTCCGACGACCGCCTCACCGCCGGCAGCTCCAAGGGCTACCGCATGGTGCGCGCCACCCGCGGGGTCGCGGCCGGCGCCTGGTACTTCGAGGTCAAGGTCGTGCACCTCGGCCCCACCGGCCACACCCGCCTTGGCTGGGCGACCAACAGAGCTGACCTCCAGACGCCCGTCGGTTATGACGCGTATGGGTTTGGGTACCGCGACATTGATGGTTCCAAGGTGCACAAGGCTTGGAGGGAGAAGTACGCCGATGAAGGCTATGGAGAAGGAGATGTCCTTGGGTTCTACATTTCTCTGCCTGATGGGGAGCAGTATGAGCCCAAGCAACCTGATCTGATTCAGTACAAGGGATTGCCTTTCCATGTGCAAGTTCCAAAGGAGGAGCACAAGACGCCCGATTCTGTTCCTGGTGAGCATATTTGTTTTTGGTAATTACAGTATGTATTGGTAGATTGCTGTGTTTTCATAGATGGTAAACACTACACGGGCGGTCAACCTCTGTTTAGCCAATATTCGGGGCTACATGGCTGATTAGTCAGGCTACATGGCGGTTCAGCCCAACATGATGACCCTCGTGTAGCGTATACACGCTGTGTACACGTTGTTTAATCCTGTTGTAGGAAAACAGAGATAGATTGCAGTGCCAACTAAACAACACTTGCATTTTGAGTAAACAAACCAATATGAACTAGATAAAAGTGAACGGTTTTCGTGCAGTGCTTGATATGATGTACACTAAGAGCAGGAATGTTGAAGAAAAGTATTTAAGTTTCAGGATCAAATCAGAACTAGTTAAATATGTACATGTTTGCTTTCACATTTGTGTTAGCTATACAACAAAGAGTTTGACATAGAAAAGCCCATATCAGATATGATAATTGTTTACTTATGTATCATCGCGTTCACCTAGTCCGTTGACATCTGTACAATGCCATGCTTCATGAGTGTGCTTGTAGCATCGCTCATCCTTATTTGGTTAGGCACATTGATTCCCCACTGGCCCCTTACACAAATCCGTGATCTCTGTTTAGATAATATAGATTCATGAAGATATTGCAAAGTAGTTTCCTTTTATTTGTCTTGTATGTATATTCCAAAACCTTAACTGAGGTCTCATGTGTATATAAATCTAGCCAGTCAAATTTGTTTTATCTGATTAATGGACGGAGGTGTTACGTCCAAGAGCAGTGGTGAATACAATCTGCTTTCTATATAAAGCATGAAAAAGGTAGAAAGCAGCTCATAAAGTTCATACAAGTTCCATATGTAGTAACATCGTTAGAGTAGGACTGAGTTACTTTCCCAATCAATCAAAAACAAAGAAATAGCCCTATTAGTTGTTCATCAGTATGTACTCCCTTTTTAGTGGAGGGTGTGCATATTTCGCACTGAGAGGAGAGTGAGAAAAGACAGCTGCTGAGAAGCCAAGGAATAAAAGAACTAGAAAAGAGCCCCTACTACATTCTGTTGGGAGAAAGAAGTACGATTCTCAATAAAAGAACTATAAAATGATGTCAGAAAAAACATTTTGAATTCGGTAGACTTGAGGAATATAATAAGGAATCTCCATAGTATTGCCTTAAATAATCCTGCTGACACCCATGTTACCCTTGTGCAATCATTACAGCCCAGGGATTACATTTGTCCAGCCTGTCATGTGTTGCGATAGCAGCAGTGGTTGTCTATGATTGTTTCTGTTACTCTGTATGGCGTGGTCTGAAAATATACAATTTTGTGTCATAATTTTTAGATATAATTGTCAGTTGTATATATCCAGTCATGGTACCACATTTTGTATCTTTCTGTAGCTTCTGTACCTGGACATGTCTGAACAATTCTCTTAATGTGAAGTCTGAAGTACCATTTGCAATGATCGAAAGGTTTTAACTTTCCCATTAGTGTTAAAAAAATTGATATTGGGTGCTCGGTACATACATTATGTTTTGCATGGATTCATGTTTTATATCATCCATCATTTTTCCGTTGAACCTTTCTTACCCATCCTGTCAACAAATAATAATTTCAAATATTCCATGGTTTTTCATATGCAGGGAGTAAGATTTGTTACTTCAAGAATGGGGTCTGTCAGGGCATTGCCTTCCAGGACATTCCTGGAGGGAGGTACTACCCTGCTGCGTCAATGTATACACTGCCTAATGAGCCAAACTGTGTTGTCAAATTCAACTTCGGGCCTGATTTCGAGCACTTTCCGCAAGATTTTAGTGACCTGCCGATCCCTCAGCCAATGAGTGAGGTTCCTCATCAGGCGTACGAGCTGAAGAATGAGCAGCCCATTGAAAACGGTGTTGGTGAAAAAGCTATTTAGCGTAGTTAGCTTGCTGTTTTAGCTACTATTGAGGACACTGTAATTGGCGAAAAGACCAATGGCTAATGTTCATAGTGAAGCTCACTACTGGAGTTATATATCTGAGTAGATTGTGTGCTTATATTGTTGCCAAATTCTCTTCGGTGGTGAGGTTGTTGTGATGCCGCTGATTGAGTGATTCAGATGTAGATAGGCAGTAACTTGTAAGGGCCACACGGTGTCATGTGGCACGCGGATTATGCAAGCGAGATTCACCTGTCCAAGGATATTGGTAATCTGAAAGCAGCTCTGTAAATTTGCTTCGTTTGTTCACTCGAGCGATTGAGGTTTCCACTGTGAAAATGTCCAGTTTCCATTTGAATTGCAGTGATTAACAGAATTATTTTGTTCTCTAATTTAACAGTATGCCACCTGCTCACAAGTTCTAGTAAGTACTTCGATTGAGGGGAGTGCAAGCATTCGCTTGTTTACAAAGATGCGCACCAAAGACTACAAAATCTGGAACGCAAGAACGAAAGAAGGCAGAGTGTGAGTCACACATTGTAGTTAGTGGTAAAAACATAAGAGAACTAAAAACTGAGGCTTACATATCTAAACGGTCACCTCTGGTGATTTACATTTTTTCAACCTAATTAAGTTACTACCTCCGATCTTTTATTATGGTCGTTAGGACAGAATACTTGGTTCATTACACACTCAAAAAAAAAAAGAATACTTGGTTCATTTTTGAACTAAACATCTTGTCCTAACGACAACAAAAAAAGAAAGCTGTACTAAAAACATATTTACACTGTTCTATTCTACTAACAACATAACTGTTGAGAATTAACTTTTCTCTTTCAAGCCTTACTTTTTGGGAAGTGATGATGGAACACTTCTTTTGCACAGGTGTATCACAAATCTCCTAGGATTCTAACTCCACTTAGATTCTGTCAAATTATGCAACTCTTTCATAATATAAAACTATATGTAATCTATGTTTATTTATGAAAACTGAATTACTATTTCCAACTAATAAGACGTATCAAACCTGCTGTCCTAAATGTCAAGTAAATACCATTATAGTATCATTAGCTAATTCCAGTCTTTGACGGGCTTTCAGTCAGATTCACAATGGGCATTAACAACAGAAACTTTGCAGTACCACTAACGCCTTTTTGATGTGAAGTTCATTTATAAAGTAGAGGTACAATCTCTCTATTCTGCTGGACTGCTGGAAATCTGCACCTCTGGTATCAGTGCTTCATAAGCATCAGCTGGACAGTGCAAATTCCATCCATACTGAAGTCAAGAACAGGCAAATACAGTAGCTACACTGGAAATTCTACTCTGCCTTTCATGAATATACCATCCCAAATCACATAAGGCTGCACCTCTGGTAATCATAGTTTGCAGCACAAGTGTGGAAGAAGCCTAAAACACATTGTGTATGGCAACAGGCCTATGATGATTTTCCGATGGAAAGATCCATGTGAAGATAAGCAATGCAGGAAACAAAAAACAGGAACACAGCAGATATCAGCATCAACGGTTCAGCCAGCATAAAGATCGGATTGAACTCATAGTGCACCTGCACAGTTGACAGAATTTTCCAAAAATGAGAATCAATAGATGATATGGGGCGTAACAACTAACAAGGATTTATCCGAGAATAAGTACCTGGAAAGGAACATTGTGCTCTCCTACTATGTTTTTCTTCTTTAGTACTACTGTTGTCCTTCCAACAACATCAAGGTACGAATAACTAGTCTGCATCAGTAGCAAGTATTGTAATAAAAAAAAAAACCTTGACACAGATCAAACATAGAAATATGCACTGCATACAGTAAAATGAAAAGTTCAATGACTCCTACAAATATGCACAACTCATGTTACAAACTAAATCATGAACGCAAGTGTTACAAAGACCCTAGCAGATGTTAGATGATTCCATTAAGCAATAAACGTAAACTTGCATCGTTTCAAATCATAGTACATTCATCAAAGTTCTTCAAAATTATGAGTGCATGCCAGGAGTCTAAAAGTTGGATATATGAGGGAGAGATATAATCAGTGTTATGAAGGATGGGATTACCTCAAGATGTTGCTCCGCCAGAAAAGGAACGACAGGTCGTGGATTTTTCGATCCTTCAGGAAGCACAACCTGCAACATTAACAAGTCAGGGATGGGGGGTTCTGCTAGATGTAAATACGAGAAAATACCTTCAGATGCATTATCATAAATCCTTCCAACGAGCAGCAATAATCTCAAGAACTAAGTTTATTGTTCAACTACTCTCAGGTTAACGACTGAACTATGCAAGGAACATTACAGTCAACACAGAGAAAATAAATAAGATGATGCCAGTGATTGCATTTATGGAAGCAGGAAACAGGCAGCTATTACATCAAATGCTTTTGGTACTAGTGTGAAAGATGCTTCATCCAAAAAAGTAGACGTTGACAATATTTTTAAGTAAAACGTGACCATGCTTACTTTAATAGTAAGATCATCAACCACAGTATCCAATAAAGGGCTTCCAAAAGTAAGGTTGATGTAGCGCTGGCCATCATCAGACTCGAAGAGAAAATCTTGCAATGGCATACCATAGCCAATGGTGAATGTGCAGTGCCAACCACCAAATAAAGGATATCTGGGCTCAATTTCCAATTCTGTCTGGAATAGAAAAATGTGTGTTCACATTAGCTTAAAACTTTTACAATGAAAAAAAATCAAAATTGTATCGTTGATTCCACTAATTAGAAAAGAAACCCACAAAAATATAATGCTTGTGGAGAAATATATTGTACCTTGTGGGAATCGGAACGCAGATGGGATGAGGAGATGTTACCAATCTCATCACGATAGTAAACTGAATGAACCCGAGGAGGGAGCCTTGCAAGAATATTCTTAAATGACGACACTCCACTAATAGATGGCCTAGACTGATACTCAAGCCTAGCAAGAGAGTTCTGAATCAGTATTCAGTAACCATGAAACATTCAACTAAGTTAATCTGATGAACTGCTAATACTTCACGCATACAGCTGCAACCGAAAAGATCCTGATCTCCAGGTCAATGTCACATTCTTCGATTCACTACTTCTACCTATTTGGATTCAACTGAGATGTTCTACATATCCAGAAGAAATGCAACTCTGGAAGTTATTGGCCCGTATATTTTTAACTTTGTCAATGTTAGACCTATATTATTTGAGGAAATTGACAAACAATCAGAGTCATTATTGACTAGCAATGAATGGGAAAGCATCCCCAACTAATAAGGTAAAGTTTGCAGTTCTCAGAAAGACCATTAGATCTTGCTGACATGAGTAACCAGGTACAGATTTTTTTGATGCGAAGGCCATATTTAGAGACAGAGATGCTGATGAGACAAAGGTGTAAGATTTTTGCAGTTTACCTTGAAAAGCCTCCTTTGTGCCGAGCACCACCATGTCTCAGTTTATAGTGCTCGGTAATTTGGACATTTCCCCAGTGAGAAATCTCCACTGTCCGTACAAGTTCCTCAACAATAGCAAATGGATGGTTGTTCTCATAATGCATAAGGATTGGCAAATATGTGTATGGCATCTGGTTCTTGTATGTGCCGTACTTCAATTCAGTACCAGCCCGACTGGTAGGATCAACCCTTGTGAACGATTCAATCCTATTGCTTGGCGTTTTGAAGTAGGTAACCTGCTCCAGAACATTGTAGGGGGAGAGAAGCACTGCACTGTCACGATAGTGAACCAGCTGGGACTCTGACTGGCTGATCTCAGCCGGAAAGGGCTCCTGAGAGTGTGTCAGCACGTATAACACTTCAAGGGTGGTTGCCTCGCCAGGTTTCAACGGAGTGCTCAGCTCAACGGAGTAGAGGCGGGCGCCATTTGGGGTGGTGGTGGTGAGATCCGATGCTTGAACAGAGAGAGGTGTGTATGCCTTTTTCTTTCGCTTCCCCTCCACTTTCATTGCCTTGACAATTGCGAGATGCTCAACCTCTGTAGGCGTGAAGGCAACAAGAACTTGGGATGCGTCAGAAGCAGCGGCAGCAGCATTCTCAACCTGGCAGGCAGGTATTCAAAACCCTTGAGCAGAAATACACGGAACGCTTGCAGACTAGAATTTGAGCAAACGGAAGAGTGAGAAATTACCTTTAATGTCAGGAATACTTTGACGATGGAGCCGGTGAGGTCGACCTGCAGGCAGTTGCTACGATTAGATTTGTAGCCATAGTGAGGGCTTTATCAATCGACCTCTATCTCTTCTTAAACCCTAAACTAGAGCGTTTCCTCATTCGGAATGAATCAAATGATTACAAGACTACAGGATTTCAACTACATATAAACTCGAAATCGAAATCTGGTGACCAGATTTTTCAATTGACAGAGGATCCAGATTTGAGCAATCCGTGGCGGGCACACGAAAGCTACTAAAAAAAAGCTCCAGTGGTACACTTCATGAGCAAGAAATAAGCCTACCAGATTCGAGGAAGGGAGGAAGAAATTCGCAGACAGGAGTTCATAAGTGTCTTACTCTTTTCTCGGCTGAGACGACCCGGATGCCGTTCTCCAGCGGCAAGGAAGACGAAGAAACGGCGGAGAGGAGGGAGAGGAGGAGGAGGATGGAGGTGGTTAGGGTTGCGAGGGACGGCGGCATGGTGTCGCGTTGGTCGGCGTCGGCCCGCCCTCACCTCGCCGGCGAGAAGACCGGTGCAGGACAGCAGGAGAAGGGAGATCTGAGAGGTCTACGCGGGGCGGGTTTCCTTCAACCCACAGGCAGGGGTATTTTGGTCTTTGCTTACGCCTGTTATGTGGAAAAAAAAATGTTGAACAATTGCAAAATCTGAAAACGAAGAGAGAAGCAGTGCGTGACTCGCTAATACAGTGCTAGGGACCAGGGAGTACAAGTTAATAGTTGATAAAACTCTTGCATGTATTTCGTATGACATCTTGGAAAAAATATCGTTAACATCGCGAGTTTTTAAGTGCCGCTTTTTCCTTCTTGGCCTCACAGGCGTAGGTACGCCTGGGCATTCAGGCCGCCGTCACCACCTGTCGCGGGCGGCGGCCGCCGCCTCACCAGCCCTGCCCGCAGCTAACTCAACGATGTGTGACTCCCGCTTATCGCGACCGGCCTCCTTCCCATTTGCAATGTCCTGAGAGAGGAGGTGACTTGAGGAGGTACAAATTTTGTGCGCTAAAGGATTCTTGGGTTTGCTAGAGGATGACGGCATCACCGGCAAGTCGAGGACAAATGTTCGACGGGTCGTCGACGTATAACGTTTCCGATGCGGAGGCCTGACTTGGGGAATGGGCTGTCACGGACAAATGTTCATTCGGATAAGTGGGCCGAAGCCCGTTAGCTATCAGCTGTAATGAGTGAGCAGTAGAACGTTGAGCCCACGGGGAGAGGTTGATTGAAAATGTGGTACGACGAATGAACTGCGGCGGGCATGCATGCATCGCCCATTCACACGTGACCGAATGTAGTGCACCCGCCGGCCGCCGCGCCGCGGTCGGGTAACGCCGGCGAGGAGGTGGTGGAGGAGTGGATGGTGGACTGGAGGCGAGCGGGTTCTGGAGGCTCTTCACTGCCAGCGGCGAAGCGCAGCGCACAGCAACCTGCAGCAGGTGCGCGGCGAGGTGCAGAGAATCGTCCGCACGCGAGTAAGGCGGCAAATCAAGGCATACGCTGAGCATCGCGGTCACGGGCCACAGCCTCTGTGCTCGCGATGCTCTCCTCGATCGTGCGAGACTGCGAGTTGTTCACTACCTCTGCCACGCAACAAGCTGGTCACGGCCGTGTCGCTCCGGGGCTGGAGGAGAGCGGCAGCAAGCTAGCTAGGTGCTTGGTGCTCCGCATTCAAAACTCGAGTGTCGTCCAAGGCGCCGGGTCTCCCTAGAACTCGAGTCGCGTCGCCTGTGTACGTAGACGCGTCGTATATATACGTGGGCCCCTCTGGCCGGGTCCCTCCATTGACCGGCCTGATCGACGATCGTGGCCCGGTCCAACTCGAATCCGATCACGCTCTGATGGATGATCAATTGTCAAACGGAAACCGGCCTGCTGAATCCTCGTAGCGGCATTAGTAGATATATATCTTCGCGTTTCTCAAAAAAAAAAGATATATATCTTCGCGTCCCGCACCAATCGATAGCGCACGACGACCTAACATAAAACTCGCCGTCGCGCGCCGCCCTCTCGCTGGCCGCCGGGGTCGTCGGTCGGAGCAATAATCGCCGGCAGCCGCGCGCGTCCGATCAGTATATGTTATGATCACCCTTTTCCGACTGATCCGATTAGAGAATCGATCGAATCATCGGCTGGGAGATCATATACGTATATCTGTTGATTGACCCGAGTTCATTTTAATTTGCATATCAAATCATGATTTAGTTCCGTACTGGAATACATTGCGCGGGACAGCGATTTTCTGAAATCGGTTCTTGGGATTCTTCACAATCAGGTACAAATTGTTATACTATGTCTGGTCTCAGATATATCAGTTTCAAGTCAATAATGCTATGATTGCAGAACTTAATCCATCGATTTCGACTTATGGCAGTCGGGACTCAGGATGACCAACAATGGACGAAGCCAAGAAACAAGAACGGAGGAGGACCATAGTCATGCAAGGCCAACCAACGAAAACATTATTCGATTCGACGACCTTCCACGAGTACGTTCAGTTTTTGCACCCTGCCACTCTGCAGTCGTCCCGCTTATATAGATGGGTTTCCTTTGATCTATATCATCAGTGGGGAGCCCGATGCCGTTTTTTATGCAGGACATCTTGTACACTATTGGGTCGAAGTTGCCACCAAAAGAGTTTGCAAGAAATAGCATTTTGTCAAGAAAGTGGGGGTGCGTGTGGTCAACGTGCCCCAGATTAACATTCGATGCTGTCATCGTGTGCAAATGCGATAGGGTTGATTTGCACAAATACACCGAGAAGTTCATCAATGAGGTCAATGCAGTTTTGCAGAAACACCAAGGCAAGGTGGTTGAAACGCTGGAGGTCAGGACTGATTTTGTCGACAGTCTGCTAGTTGCTCCTCATATCGACAGTTGGGTCGATTTCGCTGTCTCGTCACGGACAAAGAACATTACTTTGGACCTCAAGCCTGAAAGGTGGTGGGACTACAATGACCGGTATGTTTTTCCATTTCAACATTTAGATGGGGGAAGGGGAAGCATGTCACATCTACGTCGTATGCAGCTTAGCTTTGTATCTCTGAATCCACCCTCACACTTCAGAGGTTTTCCAAATTTAAGAAAGCTTCATCTGCAAATAGTGAGTGTCAATGGAAAGGACCTTGAACATATGTTGTCCCTTTGCTGTAATCTTGAGTGGCTACGCATAGACAGGTGCGACCTCAAAGACGAACTAATCGTGGATGGCCTCCTTACCCATCTATTGTACTTGAGAGTTGAATACTGCATGTTGCTCACCAAGATTAAGTTCCATGCTGCGAATCTAGCCACCTTTGAGTACGACGGACCCTTTATACCTATTGATCTCACCAACTCTTTGAAGCTGCAAACTGCAAATATTGAGTTCGATAAAGCAAATTTTCAACATGCGCTCGCATCAATTCTAAATGGTCTTCCGAGGGTACTAAACCTGACTCTGGAAATCGATTTGCAGTATCTAGAGGTAAAGCCCCTGGAAGAACACTTGACCTTAATGGTTGACCTGTCTAACATCTCCACTCAATGACCTTTAATATTTTTGTGTTTTATCTACCAGAAGCAATGGTTGTGGGATAACCCATTGAAGTTTTATAATATCAGGCGCTTGCAATTATTCATGTTAATATTCACCGAAGGTCTTGACAAGGTTCTTCATTCATTTTCATTTCTGAGGGCGACGCCATATATTGAAGAGTTGGAAGTTCATGTAAGTGAAAAGTTACATATTTCAATGTTTCTTCCTTCCTCGGCTTTTCTACTCGGATCCTACAACGATCTGTTACTGACGGCCCCTTCTCTCATCATCGGTGTGTGCAGCCTTCTGATTACTGTAGTCGGTTCTGTGTGTAGCACATTCATGCCCATTACATAAGGAATGTTGTTGACAAAAAGAAAGCCACAAAAATCATTGGTTCATAGTACTTTTATTTAGATCAATATAAGGCATCACTTGGTGAATTATATAGCAAACGGACAAGAAATAGGACACTGTTTGATTTGACTGGTCTCTAAAGCTGAATTTGACTGTTAATTTACATTGTTTTGTATTATTAATAGCTACTCATAGCTGCTAGGAAAAGTGACTGTTGGGGATCGGTATTTACGATAATAACGACACCCCCTTTTTTGCCTTTGGTTTGTTGACTGCAGGTGACCTAGCTGCCGACATTTCGAACTCCGGCTGAGAATTGGCGGCAGCCCTGGGGGCCGCTATATCGGGTCGCCGACATTGTACGACAAGACCCAACCGCTGGCGATGAATTGGCGGCGACCAGGAATGGCGTCCAAGAATGGCGGCAATCCCTTAAGGAGATGGAGCCCGGCATGACAACGTCCAAGGATCGGGCCGGCAAATGACGTCACCTAGCTAGGGTTTCCGTCGTCAAACGGAATGTCGTTTGTACCCTATTGACAATGTTGTACAGAATATTCCGCGAATATAGTGGGTGGCCAAGGGTAATTTGGTCATGTCAAAATAACCCTTGGCCTCCCCTATAAATACCCGCCCACGGGCTCCGTAGAACGGGACGGAGGAGGAGAGTGGACACCCTTGGAATGAAATGCTGTTCCGTTGTTCCTTGAGTGTCATTTGATTGTCCGTGTCGGGATTCTTTGTTACGATGAAGAATTCCCAACATTGGCGCCCACCGTTTGTGTTGCTCGAAAATACCACCCGTGATGCCACAAAGAAAGAAAAAAACACCTAATCCAAAAACCACCATCAGCTCCCACCCGCCGGACTTTGAGGAAGAAATTCTCCCCCCCAACCCGGCATTCTCGGAAGAAGAAATTCGTTGGGCATTCATTCAAGCAAGGCAAATGGCCGACGAGGCCAATCGAATTTCCGGCGCGGCGGAAGGAAGCCTAGCCGCCGGAATTCGGCCAGGTGATCAGGACGTCGCCGCCAAAAGCTCCATCGACCTCACTTTCAGTGAAGAGGCAGAAAAGTTGAAGCAAGCAAAAGCCGGCAAGAAATGGGCGGAACCACCGTTGACAATCAACCCTGAGGAAAGTGATCCAGAGGAAGATGAAGTCGACAAGCAAATGCGTCAGCTCTCCAACTTGCAACAACTTGGGAAAAGACTCAAGCTAACAAAGGAGAAGATAATCTCTGAGGAGAGGGCTAGAGAAAAAGAAAGGCTTCGGCTACAGATTGAACAAGCAAAGGCGGCAGTCGCGGAACTGCAAAAAGAGCTCGATGAGATGACAAGCACCACATGGGCTAAATAGCGAAGCAAAGAGAGAGCACTATCAAGTGACTCCCGACTTTGAAACAAACAACAATGGCGAAGGCCATCATAAGCCTCGAATGTATACCGCCAATTTTTACCTTTCGTGAGTAAATTCGACAAGAACTCCCCCTTGTCAGAAGGCCTCCAGTGGACCCCATGGCCAGCAAAATACAAGCCATCTCCTTATCAAAGTACAATGGCTCAACCGACCCGAGACAATTTTTGATGTCATTTGAAGCTGCAGTAGCATCTGCTGGAGGAGATGATACTGTACTGGCCAAGACCTTTGTCATCGCAATTGAGCATCAAGCCCTCGAGTGGTACTCTAGGCTGAAGCCCGGATCAATATATTCATGGGAGAACCTAAGGGACAAATTAACGACAAACTTCCAAGGTTTTCACAGAACATCTATATCTGCAGATGAACTGAGAGCATGTGTTCAGCAAGAAAAAGAGCCCCTGCAAGACTATTTTCAGAGATTTGTCAAGCTCAAAGCCCGAACAGATGATATTCCAGACCAAATTGTCATTGATGCCGCAATTGGAGGGTTGCGAGTCGGCCCTTGTGCCACTCATTTTTCCATGCACCGCCCTTCAACACTCGAAGAGCTCTTCTCAACGGTCGATCAGTTCTGTAGAGCCGACAATGACCACAGAAGAAGATTAGAGCAGCAGAGCGCGCTGCGCCAGGCGAAGAAAAACCATCGAGCCAAAGGCAGCAGGATTGGAATTCGTCTAGGAGAGGTGGCAACAACAATCAGAGCCAGAACTCCAATCTTGTCAATCATATCGACAACCAAGAAGACAAAGCCGACACAAGCAGTTCTGCCGGCAATTTTCAACACAGAGGAGGAAGAAACAATCGCTCTCGAGGAAGGGGTCGCGGCAATTCGCACAACTCGCGAAACCAGGAGTCAAAAAGCCATACTGTCTGTTTCACGGACTTGACAAGGGTCACACCTCTAAGGAATGCCCAGAAACAAAAGATGCCATGGAAAGAATGAAAGCCAAGGAGCAAAGAAGCGAAACACAGAGAAGTGTCAATCACACGTCTGCCGCCAATTCTTGGAACAACTCACCTTTCGGTGCTTCATACCCATTCCAATACTTCCAAAATTCTTACAACCCTCATCACCACTTCCAAAGCCCATACCAACCACATCCACCACCCTCGCCGCAGATTCAGCATTTGGCGACTTCCCAAACAAGTTCACACGTGCCCCAGCCGCAAATTCCTAGAATTACTGCCTCGGAGGAGCCGCTTTTACCTCCTCCACCGCCATTTCCAAAACAGTCAAAAAAACAATTCCTCTCAGAGTCTTCCAACTTACGGAGTCATCTTGCCAATCACCGGTGGATCTTCATCCGAGTTTGAAAGTAAGAAACAAAAGAAAAATTACTTCCGAGCCGTCAATGCTGTGTGCAACGGACCCGTGGTGAAATCACGGTGGTCGCACATTCCAATCACATTCACAGAAGCTGATCTAAACCTCCGCAGTTACCCTCACACAGATGCCATGGTCATCCAGGCGAACACCTATAGTTGGTCAGTTACCAAAATCCTTGTTGACAATGGAAGTTCGGCAGACATCCTCTTCAAGAGAACTTTTGACTAGCTCAACCTTGACTCATCTCTACTTCAGCCTTCTGAATATCCCCTGTATGGTTTTGGCGGGAGAGAAGTCCGTGCCCTCGGCAAAATAAGCCTACCAGTATCCTTTGGTACCCTCGACAATGCAAGAACTGAGCACATCACATTTGATGTGGTCGATATGCCTTACCCTTACAACGCAATCTTTGGACGAGGAGTCCTCAATGCATTTGAAGCAGTTTTGCACAGCTCTTATCTCTGTATGAAAATACCGGCACACAAGGAGGTCATCTCAGTTTTTGGCGATCAGCAAGAAGCCAGAAATATTGAAAGGGCGGCAGCCCCCGGCCAGAAGAATGTTCACTTTTTGTATGCTCACCCGAATGTGCACGTCTTGTACCCGGCAGGAAAAAAGCCAGGGAAAGAAGTCCTCCAGTTGGAAAAAGAAATGGACAAGGAAGAACCAGCAATTGCGGCTAACGAGGAAACAAAGAGAGTTCCATTGGACAAGCATGTCTTAGGACAGGAAGTGATAATTGCGGCAGGTATGCCGAAGGACATGGAAAAAGATTTCGTCCAGTTCCTTCGCAAAAACAAGGATGTTTTTGCCTGGTCTGCAAGTGACCTAAAAGGCGTCAGCCGAGATATCATAGAGCACAAGTTGCGAATCGATAAAAATATCAGACCAAAGAAGCAGAAACTCCGAAAAATGTCCGACGACCGGGTCGAAGCAGTCAGGCTGAGGTACAGAGGTTGCTTGACGCAAATGTTATCAGGGAGGTGAAATATCCAACCTGGCTGGCAAACACAGTACCAGTAAAGAAGAAGAATGGAAAGTGGCGAATGTGCATTGATTTCACTGATCTCAACAAGGCCTGTCCTAAAGACGATTTCCCACTGCCCAGAATCGACAAGATTGTCGACGCAGCGGCGTGCTCAGAACTCCTATCACTGCTGGATTGTTTCTCCGGATATCACCAAATCTTCATGTACAAAGAGGATGAAGAGAAAACAAGTTTCATCACCCCTTTCGGAACTTATTGTTTTGTCAGAATGCCGGAAGGCTTAAAAAATGCGGGACCTACTTTCTGCAGAATGACATCTATCGCCTTTGAGAATCAGTTAGGCAGGAACTTGTCAGCCTATGTCGACGACATAGTTGTAAAAAGCAGCAAGAAAGAAGATCATATTTCTGACTTGGCTGAAACATTTGCAAACCTCAGAAAGGCAAACCTCAAGCTCAATCCTGAAAAATGTGTCTTTGGAATTCGCAAGGGAAAGGTTTTGGGATGCCTAGTGTCAATAAAAGGCATCGAAGCCAATCCTGACAAGATAAGTGCACTCATCAATATGCGAGAGCCTCAATGCCTCAAAGATGTGCAGAAACTCACCGGTAGAATTGCGGCACTCAACAGGTTTATCTCCAGATCAGCCGAAAGAAGCCTTCCTTTCTTCAAAGTCCTCAGAAATGCAAATAACTTCCAATGGGGCCAAGAGCAGAAAAAAGCTTTCGCAGAATTGAAAGAGAATCTCAAGGAAATGACTGCCTTCGCAAGTCTCAAACAAAATGAAACTCTGCTAATGTATGTATCAGCATCGCACTCAGCAGTATGTGCCGCACTTGTGCAAGAACAGCAAATTGAGAAGAAGGGCAAAGTGATGAAAGTTCAAGTGCCAGTATACTATGTATCTGAAGCCCTCTCAGGATCAAAAAGATTCTATTCCGAACTGGAAAAGATAGCCTATGCAGTCTTAATGGCATCAATAAAATTGAGGCATTACTTTGAAGCTCACACCATCCGAGTGCTGACAAATCAACCACTGAATGACAGAAATAGAGAAGCATCTGGAAGAATCATAAAATGGGCCTCGGAATTATCAGAACACGTTGTTAACTTCGAGTCAAGAAGCGCCGCAAATTCTCAGGTGTTGGCTGATTTTATCGCAGATTGGACTGAGCCTTCATCGTACACCGAGGGTCCAGTCTTTGAAGTCCCATGGGAGATCCATTGCGACGGCGCGTGGTGCCATCTCGGTGCTGGAGCTGCCGCAATTTTGACCTCACCATCTGGTATCAAATTGCGGTACGCAATCAGATTGCAGTTCAATCACGACACTGACAAATGCACAAACAATGTTGCAGAGTATGAGGGCCTTTTGCTCGCCATAAGAAAGCTAAGAGCATTAGGTGTCAAAAACTTCATCGTCAAGACAAACTCTCAGGTCATTGCCGGGCATGTTGATAAAACCTATAAAACCAGAGATGAACTATTGGCCAGATATCTGGAACATGTACGAGGCTTGGAAAAGTACTTCAAGGGTTTCACTTGTCAATATATCGACAGGAACCTAAATAGTGAAGCAGATCTGCTAGCAAAAGCGCAGCGAGGAAAGATCCTTTGCCACCAGACGTCTTTTTTGAAACACTGAGTTCTCCAACCATAAAGACGGCAGAGAAAGAACCCAAGACGATACATGCCATCTCAAGCGAAGACTGGCGCGCCCCCATCATGGCATATCTCCGAGATTTTTATGAGCCGGAGTCGGAATTAGAAGCCAAGCGCATGAAACAAAGAGCAAGAAACTATGCGTTTGTCGATGAGTTCCTATACAAATTCGGCACATCCACTCCATTCTTGAGATGCATTGATCAAGAAGAAGGGAAAAAGCTCCTCAGTGAGATTCACCAGGGAATCTGCGGCTCTCATATATCCAGCAGAGCTTTAGTCGGCAAGGCTATCCGACAAGGTTTTTATTGGCCCTCCGCACTTCAGGACGCTCAACACCTTGTCAAAACATGTGAAGCATGTCAGAAATTCTCAAGAAAAATCAACAACCCAGCTCAGCTCACTCAGCTCATCCAGCCAGTGTGGCCACTTCAGCGATGGGGAATTGACATAGTCGGTCCCCTACCTACGGCTGCCGGAAATTACACACATGCCGTAGTCGCTCTTGACTATTTCACCAAATGGATAGAGGCCAAGCCACTGATCAACATCACTGGCCCAGCAATCAAGAAATTTTTCTGGCAAAACATAGTTTGTAGATTCGGAGTCCCTGCCGAAATTACCGTGGACAATGGAAAACAGTTTGATAACCAAGAGTTCCGCGAATTCTGTCACTCTATAGGCACCAAAGTGAATTTTGCATCTGTTTATCATCCAGAGTCAAATGGCGCCGTCGAAAACGCGAACAAGCAGATCTTCGAAAGCATCAAGAAATGCCTGGAAGGGCAGAGAAAAGGAAAATGGATGGATGAATTGCACAAAGTGATCTGGTCGCATAACACAACAGTTTCAAGAACCACCAAATTCACACCCTTCAGGCTCTTATATGGCGAAGAGGCCATGTCGCCAGAAGAGATAAAGTACCGCAGCATGAGGGCAACTCTCGGGCGAAATTGCCATGAGTTCGACGCCGTTTCAAAGGACATGTCGGAATTAGACAAAGACCAAGCCATCCTTAATTTGGAGAAGTATCAGGAAGAAACAAGGAAATGGCGGGACGCCAGAGTAGTGCCAAGAGCATTTAAAGCCGGCGACCTTGTCCTCCTGCGAAGCCCAAAAACAGAAAACACTGGAAAACTCAACTCCAAGTGGCAGGGCCCTTTCATTGTCGTAAGGAGCAATCGTCCGGGATCTTATCACTTGGCTGACAATGAAGGCAATGAGCTTCCACACGTCTGGAATGTGGACAACCTCAAGAGGTACTTCACCTAGAATGTAAGGGCTAATGGCGACGCGCAGTTATAAGCGGAGCCTTTAGTCGGCACCAAGTTGTAATTTTCTTTCTTACTTCAAGGCCTATACTCTTTTCCTCACAGGGGAACCCCACTTCGGGGGTGAGGTTTTTAACGAGGTGGGACCTTTGTAACCCTTGCAGTTCAATATAATGCTGTCTTCCCCAGGAAAAACTTTTCATCTCTCAAAGTAGTCGATGCTATATTCGCAAAAATATCGCCATATCGACGCAGGAGGATTTGACTCCTGAGCCAAAGCAACTCGAAAGGAAGCAAAAAATTTTAGCCCCTTTCTCCCAGGCTTCCTTCTCTATAAAGCACTTAGAGAAAAAAGCGCCCCAAGGGGCCACAACTCCAATCCTCCTCATCAAATTGAGAAACGGCGGCGGTAGAGAAAAAGCGCCTCAAGGGGCCATCTCTCCATTCTTTCTCAAAAAATTGTGAAAGTTCGGAACACAACCAGCCCAAGGGCTCAGTCGTCCATTTCCTTAAAGGAAAGAGGCAGATAGATTTCAACTCCCAAGGGGCTCCGGACAAAATCCGACACAACAAAAATAGATCATTAAGATCGAAGTCCTAAGGGACTCAATATAAAGTCCCATCCAAGGACGGGACTCAAGACCATGGAGGTAGCATAATCTTGCAAAAGCAATAGCGAGAGGCCAAAAGGCAACATATTCTCAAGTGCCGCTCTTTCTGCAAGAATAGCGGCAAATGTTCAATATCCGACAGATTTTGGAGAGAACCTAATAATTGCGGCAACCTTGTGCTCCATTCGCAATATCCGACAAATTCTGAAAGATAATGGCGCGCGAGCCGCGCCTTGCAATTTCAACGCGCTCCTCATCCCTCGATTGCTAGGGGGAGGGGGGTGACGTTCGTTTCGTTCAATCAATCGAGTCACGACGAGTGCCGAACAATAAGGAAAAAGCGAAAATGCCTTTAACTTGTAAGAAATAAGGGTGCCAAGGACCCATATCGTCAAACGACGCCTTTCAAGCCAAAATAACGGCAACTACGAAGCATCTGACGAGCACCAGAGCCAACAAACAATAGCGACAACTAGTGCATGCTCCGCAATTTGCATACAAGAACGATATATGATTTGTGCGTCGCAAATTCAGTGCGCCCCCCGTCCCTCGATCGCCTGGGGGAGGGGGGTGACGTTCGTCTTATTTCGGCACCCGAGTAACGGTGAGCGCCCTTCACTGTAGAAAAGCGGAGGCTGTTTTAACTTGTGAAAAAGTGACAAGTTATCGCCGAAGTCACATTCGCAAATAAAAAGCAAAACAAAGAACGCTTCCTCATGGCCCGTTTGTCAAAGTCGACTGCCCAGCTACAAATCGAGATCAACTTCTATTACAAACCCTGGACCATCACTAGGGTCCGCGCTATCGTAAACACACCTAAAACGATCCAAATAAGGATCAAAGCTAAGGTCTTCAACGCTTTCCGCCTTCACGACCGCTATGGAAGAAGATTGCCGGCGGTGAAAGCAACTAATCAAGCATTCCCGCCCTTGAAAATATTGAGTCATCATTTCCCTCCAAAAATGCCCGAAATCATGACGCGGATATCGCGAAACATAACACAAATGCGCTTCGCCAGAAACGCGCAAGCCATCATGTTCGTACTTCAAAGGCGCAATGTTCAATGCGGCGCCGCAAAAATAATCCTGCGCACAAAGTGTATTGAAACATACATTATTACAAGCCGTGTTTTTAAGTTCTCTCCCTTCACACCTAAAATAACCTAAACCTCTTCAGTTGGCGGCGCAGCAGGAGTGGCAGACGTAGCACCAGGAGCGGCGGAACCCGCCGCATTTTCTGGTTCGGCTGCCGCAGAAGACGAAGCGGCCGCGATAGCCGCGGCGGGGGCAGGAGTTTTAACCGCGGCAGGTGCATCAGCTTTCGCGGCAGCTTTCTCTGTTTCCGCAACACCTTCAACGCGGGCAACTTTCGCCGGCGGAGTCTCACTAGCAGGAGTGGCCGCCCGCTTCTTTGAGCCCTCCGCCACAATTCCGGCGCCAGTCGCCGCCTTCATCTAAAAATAAACAAGAGTTTATTAAATCATATCTTGGAAAAGAAACCAATGTCGGGGGCAATAGTGCATCACCTCTTCAAACTTGCTCCTCGCTACTTGACGGCAGGCCTCTATCCCGTGCACCCCCCAGTACCTCTTCATGAAGCGCTTCACAACTAAGCGAACGCCCTTGCTGTCACTCGCCGCGTTGGCTTCGTCAAAATGCGAATCTGGGTAAGTGCTGCGCGCGAGATCGGTGAAGTGTTTGCATTGCCGCTTTTCAAGCAGGTCCAGAAGAGCTGCACATGCCGTACGCGCCGCAAATTGGCCAACGCCCTCGAAAGCCTCAGGGAGATCGCCAAACTCCCCTTTCAGCCAATTGAAGAACAATTCCGGCGTCAGCAAACCGTCGACTCGTGGAAGAGGATTAGCGGCGCCGCCAATAGTGGCCAGGGCTGCATCAAAAGCAGCATGAGCACTAACGGCGCCACTCGAAAAAGTGCGGGCAAAATTGTTGCCGGCCTTCCTGGCGCTCTCTGCACTACTCTCCGCCGCAGTTATCCTCTCTTCCGCCTTCTTCAGGTCCTGCTTCAAGCGGGCGACTTCATTCTCGCTGCTCTGGAGGACTTCCTGCAGCACACTTAACGCCTCGTCTTTCTTTTGAATCTGATCATTGAGATCAGCTTTAACAGTGTCGAAAGACGCGCTCTCCTCCTTCAGCGCCCGCCGCAGTTCTAACACATCACCGGATGAAGAGGCGGCTTCAGACCATAAAAGCGACGGCTCAGGGCTCGAGCTGCCGCAAGAGCCTGCATAAGATTAACAGAACAGCACGTCAGTGGCAACGCCCTCTAAGGACAAAAAAAAAGCGACGGAAATGTCAAAAAGAACGTTACCAGCGTCGCATTTCTATCCAGGACCTCAGCAACCGAAGCGTTGTCAGCTTTAGTCAAGAAACTGTAAAGTTCTGCAAAAATTAAACGAAGTTAGATCATTGCCCAATTTCAAACACAAAGAAATAGCGGCGAGGTGAAAAACCTTGAGGGTCCACAGCCTTTGTCATCTCAACAAAAGCGGACAAAGATAGTTTGTTGGCATCGCCTTCTAGCGTCTCCGCAGCCGGAGATCTTTCACCTGCGTCAGAGGAGCTAGTCTCAGAAGAGCGGCTAGACATACTCCCGTTAACTGATGAACTAGAAGTATGGTCATCAATTGTAGTCAAGGGAGAGGAAGCTGCCGCAGTTTCTGCCTTGCCCAAGAAAAAGTCGACACCTCTATCGGAGCCACTCATTTCTGCAAACGCCGCGTCGAGCTCGTGTCCAAGCTCGGCGCGCGAATCCTGGGAGTCCTCCAGTAACTCAATTTCTTCATCGTCGGACAAAACCGGCAGGAGGGGCTTCCGCTTCACCGGACCAACAGTCGCAGCATGGCTTGGCGGCAAATCAAGCCTGCTTGAGGGAGCCACAGCAATATCGGCAATTGCATCGCCCAGTGGCACAGTCGGCTCTCGTGTGTTCCCCGAGTCACGCTCTTCAGGCTCGTCAAGAAATTCAACATCAGAATCATCAAGCGCCGAAGCCAACAACACCCGACGCCGTTTGCAACCTTCCCGCACTGACAACTCCTCTGCCAAATCAGCGGCACCCGCCGCGCTGGAACCAGTTTCCATCGGCTCAGCAGCAGGGGCCGACTCTACGTCCTCCCGCCGCCTTTTTGCAACAGCATCAGCTCGCTGCTCGACGACAACTTGAGAAGCGGGCACCTTTCGCAGGGTTTGCCGCTTGGCTTTCTCAGCAGCTTTAGAGCTCCCAGCCTGCGTCTTCACTATCCCAGCCACCCCGCCGGACGCCGCAGATTTTTTGGCGGCACCTCCAGCGGACGAACCAGCCGCCTCTCTCGGGGCTGCCGCCGATTTCTTGGCGGCACCCCCGGTTGAAGAACCAACCAACGCCCTTGGGGCTGGTGCATCACGTACGTGTTGCGCGGGGTTAGTTTCCCAACCACGCTTCTCGATGAAAGTAGCTCCAATAACAAGTTCACCCTTCTTTCGCCGCCCTTTCTTAACTGACATCACAGTGCGAGGACCGTACTTCACATTCATCTCGTCAAAAATACGATTCACACGCTGAGGGAAAATCAGCATGGTCTCGCACTCTTGCTTCTCCAACATAGTGTACGGTCCGCAAATAACGGCGGCAGTCAGCTCAACGTAACGAACAAAATCCTTGTCCGAAATCCCATCAGGCTTCTTTACTCCAAACGTCGGCAGCTGATAGTTAAGATTCAACTTGGCGATGCGCTTAGCTTTCAACTTTAGCGGACTCCAACCGCTGCGAATCGGCCAAATGCAACAAGCCACAAACTCCTCCACCAGATCTCTGGCACTACTCATCTTAATAGCGGTAAGGAAGGCATTGCAGCACCTCCTAAAACCCTCCGATTCTCCAAATTCCGGCGACAGCACCGGCCGTAGGCCTATCGAGCGACTAAACAAAGGGTAGCACGGGCTGCCGTCGTTCTTCTTCTCCTCTGGAACTTCGGCATAGAACCAGTGGTTCCGCCAATCCCCAGGCCACTTGTTTCGGCGACCGCCAACCAACTCCGCGTTCTCGTACTTGGATTTCTTCACGAAAGTGCGGGGCTGAAAGCTACAACAGCCATACTGCGGATAATACTTCACCCCACCAAAAATCACCGGCTTCATGTCATGCTTCACCTCAAAAAATCGGCAGAATGCATCAGAATGTAAAGCCGAGCCATAGCTGCGAACGGCCCATATAAACTTTGAGACCGTGGCGATGGCGTTGGGGGTCAAGTGGTGCAAGTCCAAACCATATCTGTCCAAAACGCGAGCAAGAAAACCAAAAGCCGGCAGCCTTAGGCCAGCTTCGTAGAAGTCACGAAATACTATTGCTTCATTGTTGTGAGGTTGGGGAATCTCCTCTCCCCTAGAAGCGCGAGCTTTCCCAGACTCAAAGTACCCCAGGGCAACAAACCTTTCGATATCAGCGGGAGTGACCTTAGACGGCCCAAACCGGAAGGTCGGCTCAATGCCGCCCTTAGCCCAGGAGTCCTCCCCTACCAATTCACTAGGGGAGGCCGGCACCCTGGATAGATCTTCGCCTTCGTCGTCGACGTTAGCCACTGCTTCCTTCCCCTTAGAGCCAGTATCTACTGCGCCCCTCACTCTCTTGGCTGCAGACCCAGCAAGAGCAGACTCACAAATATGCAAGAAAATAACGACTACCCCAGACTCTTACCTAAAAGGGCGGCAGGTTTAGTACCTCTGCTGGTGCCAGAAATCCCGGCAGCCTTAGAGGCAGCCGTCGCCAAAACGTCCAGATCCGCAGCCGGACTCGGATCTCCTTGCGAGCCCTTGGGAGTCGCTGTCGGAGTAGCGTCCGAATCAACGGCAACCGGCTTCCTCGCTCCGCCAAGCTCCTCCTCTCCCTCCACATCAGCGACAGGCGAATCGGCAAGGAACTCCTCGTCAGATTCGTCGGCAGGGCGAGCGGTTTGCTTAACGCGAGGCATCTAAAATGAAAAAGCACAACATTACAAATAGCCGTGAAAAGGGAATAACTACATAGCAGAAAGCTCAGGCGTACTCACCTTTCAGCAAGCAAAAGGCGGCGAAAGGAATCAACGACACCTAAAAACTCGCCGCAGCAAAAATACCGGAAGGCAACAAACGCGGCGCAGAGCTTTCAACAGAAAACGCGGCAGCAAGTTGTTGCGAAAGCAGAGGCACGGGGCTCTCCGACCCCCCCCCCCCCGTATTTATATAGGCCCACGGCGCCGCATTTATGGCGCCACCTCGATCCTCGTAAAAAACCCGAAAGTAATAATAAAAAGTCTGCCCAAAAAATAATAATAATAATAATAAAAGCGTCGCCTCGATTCTCAGGAAACCTCGAAAGGGGGGTGACGTTCGTAAAATTCCTATCCTGTGTCGTGGTTTCTGCCCGTCGAAGTCGGTCCTCAACCGCGAGGGGCTACTGTTGGGGATCGGTATTTACGATAATAACGACACCCCCTTTTTTTTGCCTTTGGTTTGTTGACTGCAGGTGACCTAGCTGCCGACATTTCGAACTCCGGCTGAGAATTGGCGGCAGCCCTGGGGGCCGCTATATCGGGTCGCCGACATTGTACGACAAGACCCAACCGCTGGCGATGAATTGGCGGCGACCAGGAATGGCGTCCAAGAATGGCGGCAATCCCTGAAGGAGATGGAGCCCGGCATGACAACGTCCAAGGATCGGGCCGGCAAATGACGTCACCTAGCTAGGGTTTCCGTCGTCAAACGGAAATGTCGTTTGTACCCTTTTGACAATGTTGTACAGAATATTCCGCGAATATAGAGGGTGGCCAAGGGTAATTTGGTCATGTCAAAATAACCCTTGGCCTCCCCTATAAATACCCGCCCACGGGCTCCGTAGAACGGGATGCAGGATGAGAGTGGACACCCTTGGAATGAAATGCTGTTCGTTGTTCCCTGAGTGTCATTTGATTGTCCGTGTCGGGATTCTTTGTTACGATGAAGAATTCCCAACAGTGACTTTATCTCAAGATAAGAATCCAACAATATATATCAATATCTCCATGTTAGGCTAATTGCTGATCAAGGGTTACAAAATTCGTGTACGCTTCAAAAATTAAAATCGAGGAATGAATCACTTATCCATGTATAACATTCGCGTGCAGTTTGCTGGCTATGCTTTATGGTTGGCGGAAGTGGGTCCCTGCAGGAAAGACCTTTGGGCCCCCATGTAAATACAATTGCTTGAAGAACATACGCTTCACAGGATTCAAAGCGGCAAGAGCGCAGCTTGAACTTTGTTGCATCTCGTGGAGAATGCGCCTGCACTGGAGGCTATAAACATAAAAGTTGGTCATCATTCGTCTAGGGAGTATTGGCCATATAAAGAAAGACCACCCTTCGAGGAAGTTAGGCGGATTGTCAGAAACTGCCTCCTCCCGCTGAATGTCAAGTCTGAGCTAGGTTAGCAGCTGGTTGAATCAGGTAAAAGAAGATTTAGGTTCAAAAAAAAAGGTAAAAGAAGATTCCTAGCAAAAGGGAGGCTTTGTATTTCTTCTGGTGTATGTAAGGTTAGGAGTGTCCAAGTTTGTGACTGCAATCTGCATGTATATCTGAAATGGTCTTATTAATTCGCACTACAGTTGTAAATGTGCATGTGCTTTACGTAAATTCCAGGAGCAAACGTTCAGTTTCTTAAAGCTGGCGGCTTCCATGGACTGACCGATGAAGTTCAACGAGCGCGCACCTGAGGGTGTGGGAGCAGGTTGGGCAGGGATCATAGGCAAGCAGAAGCAGAGCCCTCTCGCTCTCCCATGAGCAAAATGGAGAGGGCTACGCGAGTGATTACAACTGACCGCCAGCCTACAATTAAGCCTATATGTACAACCAACACTGCTACGTGGACATCCTAAAAAAAAACACTGCTACGTGGAGCTTCTTGGATGATGTGAGTCATGGGGTGCCAGACGCCACCGAGGAAGCTGCTTTGATGCGGAGTAGGTTCTTTGCAAGACTGTACCCTTTGACCAGAACGCGCAGTTGCTTAGCAGAGTATAGACACATCACACAAGGGGGAGATTCCTGGCCATCGCCGTGCCTTAGCATTGATGCACCGGACATCATGTATCTGACTCTTGCGACATATGGTGCAAATTATGTTGGCCGTATGTTGAAAGAAAGATAGTTGTGATGTAAGATCTAACCAACGAGAATGTAAGAGTAGGATAAAGGATAAGATGGATTTTTTTCCTATTTAGTTGTGGAACTGAGATGAAGAGCATGGCTAATCTTTGTTTGTAAATAATTGAAATATATCGAATTCTATATGTAGTTGTACTACTAGATGCTTCAATGCGAGCATTGACATCAATGCAAAAAGATTATACTCTTAGCATAAATGTACGGGGCAAAAAGGGTGTTTGATGCACATAAGATTTAAGAAATATCTCTCGTATCTATATGTAGATTATTAAAACATCGACATATGTAAGGCATCAAAAGAATGAGCCATGAGGCCGCGGATAAAGAAAACATCTGAATTGTAACTCTAAAACGTCATCTACTTCACTACGTTCTTAAACCTTACACGTATAATAAATTTTCTACAAATTTTATACATAGTCTAACTCATACTCCCTCTGGTTTTAAATTGTTGACATTTGACCATTTTTGAGTTACATTTGATCATTCGCCTTTTTCAAATTATTAGCTTAAATATGCAAAATGATAAGTTATACTTCAATTTTCTTTAGTGATGAAACTAATCATAACAAAATCTATGATAATTTTAAAATATTTTGAGTAAGATGAATGGTCAAACGTATCTTAAAAATAGTCAAACGTCAACAATTTAAACCGAAGGAAGTACTCATTATCAATAATATAACTGAGACGTGATACAAAATTTCATAGTTTAAAATACAGATTTATTACTAAAAAATTAGTACTCACTTTACTCGACTATTATGCTTGCAAAAGTATTATCTGAATAAAACTCTATTTATTTATTTATTTATTTATTTTTATATCTCTCGAATATCTAGCGTTGAAAGGCTAGTTCTTAAAATATTTGGGTATCTACTCAATATTCTTCTCCTGCCTATCCAAAGAAGGATACCATATCGGCGGTTGAGCCTAGCGGGAGGGAAATTTCGCCTCTCCCGTCTGGCGCAACATCGCCTCCTCCGCCGTCGGCGAGCGCGCCCGAACCTGAGCCACCTCGCTGGCGACCTCCGCCGCCCCTCTCCTTCCTTTCTGCACCTTGAACGAGGTCGGATTTAGAAGGAGGAGCCGGACGCCCCCATTCTTGTCTTTTTTTTCCTCTAAAACACGTTTTGCACGTATCTTTACTCTTATAAAAAGGGAGTTGGTGATGCGGTCGTCGCCGTGGTTCGTCCCTCAGCTGGGTTGAGCGCCGACATGTGGGCCAGATGTATGGGATGGGAGCTCGCACTGGACCACCAGCTGACCACGCGCGAAGGGGTGAAGACAGGGGATCCTGATCCGGTCTTCCGACGCTGGCAACCTGTGATGCGGGCCCAGCTTCCAGCTGATTCCGAGCGGCGCCCCCTCCCTCCCAGAGATGATTCCCCGGCGAGTGAACCTAGCCAAATTCCGTGCTGCCATGGCTGGCAGCAATCCTAGATCGAACAACCGGCTGCTCGCCCCCTAGCTCTCCCCGTGCCGCTCCACCCTGCAGGTCTTCGCGTCCCGTGTTGCCTGCCCCGCGTGAGCCACATCCTAAAACACAACGACGGAGCTGCCTGCCCAGCGACGGAGCGGCCGCCGCGTCTCAGCTTTGGCTGCTCGACGCCTCGACGCTGATTAGTCCCTGAATAGTGAATAGTTTTCTGATTTTTTATTTGCTAAATTCTTATCACAATGAAACAATTGCATAATTTAGATTTTATATTTGGAATTTTCTGAATAGAGATCCGTAGCAAAGCACGGGCATATTGGCTAGTTTCACTAAAAGAGAACAAGGAACAAAAACAATGACCCTCGCCGCGAGGCTTAGCGCCCCAAGCATAAAGGTTCAAGGCGGTTAAAAACAAAGAAGAAAAACAAAAAACAACCTCTACCAAAGGAACAGGTAAGGCGATACATCTTAAACATAAAGCCTACTCCTCGCCACCATCCCCGTCGTCAAGCTGGACGCTTCGCCCCCGGCTGCCCGACACCATCCCTGTGGACGCGCCGTCGAGCTCGCCCTCCGCGATGGTTGCCCGCACCGAGACGCCATCCATGCCACGGCGAGTGCCGCCCCACAACCAACGACACCGCTAGCTGCGCCTCCCCCTCGCTTCCCGGCGCCCAGCTGCGGCCGGAGAAGCCGCACGGTGGCCGGGACCCGGGAAGGCCGCGCCCCCTCCAGATCTACAGAGGCGTCGCCTCCTCCGCCATCGTCGCCACTCCGAGCTCGCCGTCCAGTTGCTCGGCGTCCATGGCTGCGCACCCGCCCACCAAGGTCAACGCCGTCAGGCTGCTCGACGTCCGTGGCGCGGAGCTCGTCGGCGAGGGAGGCGGCGCTCCTGGCCACCGCGAGGGCCATGGCGCGGTCAGCCTCCGCGACGGCCACGCGGGGGAGCGGGCCAGGCCTGGTGGCTTGTGCGCCGCGCGGGCAAGGAGCTGAGCGCCCTGCACGAAGTGCCGCCATGCCGAGCCGCCCCTCTCGCTCGGCGAAGACACAGGTCGTTGTGGGAGCCGCGAGCTTGACGCCGCCGAGCTGGACGCCTCTGTCGCGAGCTAGAGGACGGCGTAACTGCGACTTGACGCCGGCCTGTGCGATGGCCTGCGCGAGCCGTCCACCCGGCCGATTGAGTGCGTTCCCGGAGTTCGCTGCCGTCTATAGACGCTGTCCGTGGTGTTCGAGCATGATACGCTGTCCGTCCCGAGAGATTTTGGAACGCTTTCTGATTAGCAAAGCTGGTGGTCGGTGATGTTCTTCAAGTCTTGGTGGTGATAGTTGCACGCATTGCATTCGGCGCTCGTCCCAAGCTTGCTTGCCCTGGAGCCCCGCCCACGACGTCGGCTCCGTGTGCGCCGCCCGGACGTCGAGCTCGGCTCCCGTCCATGAGCGCAGAAGCAGCGGGAGCGGCCAGGCCGAGCGGGCACGAACGCCAGCGCGGGTGGGCACGAGCACAGCGAGCAGCGCCACGAGGTGGCTCCGGTTCCGGTGTGAGAACTCCGGCTCGGAGACTCGTCACAAGCATGGACTCCAGCGCGAGGACTCTGCACAAGCTGCTCACATGCTGCTCGTACGTTGTTTTGGGTATTGGTAGCTTGATTTTTAGGTAGACTGACAAAACGCAGAGTACTTAAACGTCGAAAAGTGTTTTGGTTAGGTACTTAAAACCAGTTTTGGGTAGCCAATTTTGGGTACTCTGTTGGAGTTGCTCTTACAACACAAGCCTTGTAAACGGCTGCGAGGTAGCCTTACAATGGATTAGAATTACAACTCATTACTGAAGAGTACCTATACAAAGTCTATATCCTACTCTCGCGACGTGTAACAACCGAGATAGGAGATACTTTGCTCCGGCAGCAACCCATAGGTTGGCCTCTTCTTTGATGCTCTGAACGATGGAGCTTGCCGAGGTTGTCTCATTTCTGAATACTACTCCGTTTCTTACTTTCCATATCTGCCAGCAGACAAGCACGAACATTGTGTGTATCCATGCCTTTCCTCGATTCCTTGCTAAGGCCTTCTCGCAGCTTGCTCCATGTATCGAATATGTCGAGCTGGTCCAGGAAGAGCCGGTTTGGCAACTGCATAAAGGTGAGGACTTGCCACCATACTTTGTTAGATAAACCGTATCTCAACTGTACCGAATTAGAGATAGATTAGTATCTAACTAAACTACTTGCCTTGCACTCTAAGGATGTAATCTTGTAATCTGTTGTAAGCCACGCGGTGGGCTGTTCACCGCTATATTAACACGAAACCGTGCAAGGTCGAGTTGCACGTTCAACCATTCAATCTAGGTTTTCCACATGGTATACAGAGCCTCTCTTCCTCAGTAGATTCAACCCATCCAACTTGCCATGGCTAGTTCGTCGAACCTTGGCATGAACCAGCTCCTGGCCAACCCCATCACGGAGAAGCTCACGAAGACCAACCACAATCTGTGGTGAGCACAAGTGCTCCCTGCAGTTCGTGGCGCGCAGCTGGAAGGATTCCTTGACGGAACCATCGCTGCGTCACCGAAGGAGATCGACGCCAAGGACAAGGATGGCGCCGACATCAAGATCGCCAACCCGTCATACGCCAAGTGGGTGGCGCTCGACCAGCAGGTCCTCAGTTTCCTGCTGGCATCCCTGTCGCGCGACATCATGATCCAGGTCGCGACGGCAACCACGGCGGCCCAAGCCTGGAGCGCCATCGGCGCCCTCTTTGGCTCCCAGACGCGCGCGCGGAGCGTGAATACGCGCATCGCCCTCGCCACCACCCGCAAGGGCAATCTCAGCATTGCCGAGTACCTGAACAAGATGAGGACTCTCGGGACGAGATGGCGGCGGCTGGCAAACCCTTGGATGACGAAGAGATAGTCTCGTACATCCTAACCGGCCTCGACTACGACTACAATCCGGTGGTTTTAGCCCTTCTCGCTAGGGTTGAACCAGTTTCGGTAAGCGAAGTATATTCGCAATTGCTGAGCTTTGAACAACGAATCTTTCTTCTCGCCAACGCGCAGTCTAGCGTTGCCTCTTCTGTGAACGCCGCGACACGCGGACGTGGACAAGGCCGTGGTCCAGGAGGGCGCAGCAACCAGATGAATCAAAGGTGGCCGCGGCCGTGGCTACACCAACAATGGCGGTCGCGGCTACCCCAACTATGGCGGGCCGCGGCAACAATCAAGGCGGCAGCAAACGGCAACCGCGACAAACCCAGGAGGCCGCGGTGCCAGCTGTGTGGCCTGTCCAGTCACACGGCCTTCGATTGCTGGTACCGCTTCGATGAGGATTTTGTTCCTCACGAGAAGACTGCAGCCTCGGCCACCAACTCCAATGGGAAGGATCCATATTGGATGCTTGACTCTGGTGCGACAGATCATGTCACCGGGGAGCTCGACAAGCTGACCGTGAAGGAGAAGTATAATGGCAATGATCAAATTGTCACGGCGAGCGGGGCAGGTATGGATATTAGTCAAATTGGTCAATCTGTTGTTCATACCCCTGCTCGTGATCTTTATTTGAATGATGTTCTTTATTCTCCACAAGCCAGCAAAAATCTAGCTTCTATTCATAAAATTTCTTCGGATAATGATGTTTTCTTTGAATTTCATCCAAATTTCTTCTTGATCAAGGATCAGGCCACGAGAACCACTCTTCTTAGAGGGTGAAGCCGCAATGGGCTTTATCCCCTTCCTTCTGCGCCACTCAAGCAAGCTTTTGGAGTCGTCAAGCCGTCCATTGCACGGTGCATAGTCGTTTGGGTCATCCAGCAGCTCTATAGTGCACAAGGTTGTTAGCTTAAATAATCTTCCATGTTCAAGTGAGTCAAGTCATGAGTCCGTTTGTGATGCTTGTCAGCAGGCCAAGAGCCATCAGTTACCCTACTCTAGATCTTATAGTGAGTCTCGTTTCCTCTAGAACTTGTGTACTCAGATGTATGGGGTGCTGCACCTGACTCCGTTGGAGGCAGGAAATACTATGTCAGTTTTATTGATGATTTTAGCAAATTTACCTGGGTTTATCTCTTGAAATTCAAGTCTGAAGTTTTCCAGAGATTTTGTGAATTTCAAAAACTTGTTGAAAGGCTTTTTGATAGAAAAATCATCACCATGCAAACTGATTGGGGTGGTGAATATGAGAAATTAAACTCTTTCTTTCGACAAGTCGGCATCACACACCATGTCTCATGTCCTCATGCACACCAACAAAACGGTGCTGCAGAAAGAAAGCATCGACATATAGTTGAAGTAGGACTTGCTCTCCTTGCTCATGCATCAATGCCTTTAAAATATTGGGATGAAGCTTTCCTTGCTGCGACCTATCTCATAAATCGAACTCCTAGTAAAGTCATACAATTTGAAACACCTCTAGAGCGTTTGTTTCATGAAAAACCAGATTATTCTTCCCTTAGAGTATTTGGTTGTGCCTGCTGGCCAAACCTCCGACCCTTCAATGATAGGAAGCTTCAATTTCGCTCTAAAAGGTGCGTCTTCTTGGGGTACAGTAAACCTTCATAAGGGGTTCAAGTGTTTAGACATATCATCTGGTCGTATTTATATATCTAGAGATGTTATCTTGATGAGCAAGTTTTTCCTTTTTCCGAGCTCCATTCTAATGCTGGTGCACGTCTTAAATCTGAAATGCTCCTTCCTCCAACGTTGCGTAATCCAGGATATGGGGATGAATTAACAGTTGATCAATCTGATTCTTATCCTACTAATCCTGGCGCTAATGATATTGGAAGTGCAGCAGATTCACATGAAATAACAGGTGACTCTGGTGTTCTGGAGCTGGGCGCTGAAACTGGAGGAGATCCTGCGCCAGAAATCGCACCGCCAGAAACGTCTGTCCAGCCTGCGTCGCCTGGACGTGCGCGTCATCTGGAGCTCCAACCAAGTGCAGCCACGTCGCCGACCAGACAGGGCGGGTCCAGCGCTGTCCCGTCCGGTCCTCTCCTACCTGGCGCAACTGGACCTGGTGCTGTCCCGTCTGTTCCCTATTAACCCGGCGAAGCTGGTGTTTCTGCTGCGCGTGCTGATCCTGATGGAGGGACAGGTGCGGGCGGCTCTGGGTCTGCGCTCGAGACTGATTCGGTGAATGCTGAGCAATCTTCTGTGGCTACGCGTCCTACTACCAGGCTGCAGCGAGGTATAAGGAAAGAAAAGGTATATAGTGATGGTACAATTAAATACAATCCAAAGCATGCTTTTCTTACTACTGCCGGTGAACCTACATGTCTTGAGGAAGCCTTAACAGTAAAGAATGGAAAGCTGCTATGGATAGTGAGTTCAATGCCTTAATGAAAAATAAAACCTGGCATTTAGTGGCTCCATGTAAAGGAAGAAATATTGTTGATTGTAAATGGGTCTACAAAATCAAAAGGAAGTCTGATGGTAGTATAGACAGATATAAAGCTCGCTTAGTTGCCAAAGGGTTTAAGCAGAGATATGGTATAGATTATGAGGACACTTTTAGTCCGGTTGTTAAAGCACTACTATCAGACTTGTGCTTTCTATTGCTGTCTCCAGGGGATGGAGCCTTCGTCAGTTGGATGTTCAGAACGCGTTTCTTCATGGTGTTCTGGAGGAGGAGGAGGTATATATGAAACAACCACCTGGGTATGAAAATAAATTATGTCCTAATTATGTATGCAAGCTTGATAAAGCTCTCTATGGATTGAAACAAGCACCATGGGCATGGTACTCTAGGTTAAGCACAAAGTTGTGTGCATGGGGTTTCAAGTCTTCCAAGGCTGATACATCTTTGTTCTTTTACAATAAAGGTCCTATCACCATATTTGTGCTAGTGTATGTAGATGATATTATTGTTGCTAGCTCAACACAAGAAGCAACAAATGCGTTGCTGAAGGATCTTCAACAGGATTTGCACTCAAGGACTTGGGGGACTTGCATTATTTTCTTGGCATTGAAGTGAATAAGTTATCTAATGGAATTCTCTTGTCTCAAGAGAAGTATGCGTCTGATTTGCTCAAGAAGGTCGGCATGATGAACTGTAAGCCAACAAATACTCCATTATCTACTTCAGAAAAGCTTTCCAAGCATAGTGGTACTGTTCTTGGTGATAATGATGCATCAGGTTTTTTTTCTGGCTATTGATGAAAGATAGGCTTAACACAAGAGGAATGCTAAGAAGAAGGAATATGTATCTAGAGTCATACACATGTGAAATGTGTATCTTGCAAAGGGTGGAAACCTTGCTGCATTTATGTATCAGGTGCAACTTTGCCCGAGCATGTTGGTCATCTATTGGAATCACAATCCCTCAACATTTGCCAGTCCTACGCCTGATTAAGTGGCTCAAGAGAAGACTCGGTGTTCCTCTCTATATGGATATTATTATTTTAATGAGTTGAAGCATTTGGAAGCAAATAAATAATTGGATATTTCAGAATTTGGATCCAACTGTGGAAGCATGTAGGAGAGAATTTTTCAGCGAGCTAACTATGGTGACACAGAGAGCTCGAAAGAAGCACATTGAACCTCTAAAATTATGGATTCAGATTTCCATTTAGTAGAAAGTAGCAGTTCATGCGTGTTCATGCATGGCCCGGCCATGCGTGGCGCGGCACGGCACGCGCGGGCGCGACGCGTTCAAGCGCGGCCCGGCCATGTCGTGTGCGCGGCGTCGCCAATCGCAGCTCGGCACGGTGCGGCCACCATGCGCGGGCATTCGCTGCTCGGCGCGGCCACCGCCAATCGCAGCTCGACGCAGTGTGGCCACCGCCGGGCGTGGCGCCGTCTTTCGCAGCTCGGCGCGGGGTCGTACCATGCGCACCGGCGCACAGCTACGTACGTACGGGTTTGCGGCGCCGCCCTCGCCGGGAAAACCAACATGGACGAGCTCGACCCCGGCCGGCATCAGCGGCATGAACCATGAGGCCGTGAGGCGATCCTCAGCCGACATCACTCACCCTCTCATCGAGAGGAACAAGGCCACCATGCATGCATGCATGGGAGTTGGAGGAAGAAGGGAGTGGAAAGAGAGAAAAGAAGAAGGGCGTCGATCGACTGCGGATTAATTCCACGCCCTGCCGCCGCCGCCATCCTTACCATCGCGCGCGTGGGTTGTGCCGCGTGTCAGACCACACTGACAGCATGCACCGGCCGGTAGCTCGCGGCGCTAGCTCCGTCGCCTTCTTTTACGGACGCCGCGCGCGCGTCTTCTCTTTTCGTGTGATGTGAATTGAAGCCACATGCACCGTACCGACAACGACTGCATCACCGATCAGCTCCTCAGTGCTCGCCGGGACGTACCTGATCTCCTTCCACGCCATCCGACCCGCGAGACGAAGGATCGGAGGTCGCCGTGGACATGCGCTCGCTCGCTCGGCTGTCCGTGGCGTGCGTGCTGATCGATGCCGGACACCGACCAAGTACGGTTCCTGCGCTGCGCGCGCGACCGGTGGACGTGCTCCTGCGTTTAATTAACCCGGCCGATCGACATGCAAATGCATGCATGTGGCCGTACGTCTTCCTGGCTCGGGCTCGCCGGCTGGGTCAGCGGCGCTGCATGCATGCATGGCCTGCGCCGAGGTGTGCCACGACATGCACGGTCGTTTTTTCTTTTTACCGCATTCTCGATCGACGGTACTTCCTCCTTCCCCAAAAGGTTGTCGTTCTGACCAAAATCACAGAAACTGAAGAACGAGCAAAATGACACTGCTGCCCTCGTTAAATCCCTGGTTCCTCTCTCCTGTGGAAACCCAGTAGAAGCGACCCGTCTCTTCCCAATTTCCTGTGCTGCTGTACTGTGAGGCTGTGAGCGTGCCCACGTGCTGCTGTACTGTGAGGCTGTGAGCTGTCGGTGCATTTTTTTAGTGGCTAGCGGTGGTGGGAGATGTCGTTTTCAACGCATTGGGAGTGAAGACGACAACCTTTCCGGGACAAATGAATTGGTACGGAGCGACAACCTTTTAGGGAAGGAGGTAGTATTATCGATCACGGAGAACCTGGAGAGAACGTACGGTACGGAGGATGCATGATGGCAGCTAGCGGTGGCGATCGAGGACCTTCTCGACCTACGTGTCCGCTGATCAGGTCCACGTTAAAGACGGCCGGTTTGGTATTATATTTTTTAACACACACACACAAAAAAAAAAAGAAAAAGAGAGGCTCTTTTCGACGCCACCCTGACGCCGGCGCAGTCGTTGCTCTTGAGGCCACGCTAAACGCCCGCCACGCGATCCGCTACTTGCGTGCTACATACTCCATGGTCAGGTCGGGGATCTGCCATGCACGGACAACGACTCGGCTCCGATCGACTTGAAGTTGGCACGCCTCGAGCCAACAACGTCGACTGGCGCGATCGAGTACCGTGCTTCTTCATACACACATATATACACGTGGGCCCGCCGGCCTGATCGACGATCGCGCTTGGCCCCGCCGGCCCTGATGATGTATGTATTGTGAACAAATTAAAACTGCCTCCTGAATCCTCGTTACGGGAGTATAACAGATATATCTAATCGTCCCGCACGATCCATCGAGAGCACAAGACAATCCACAGATAACATAAAACTCGCCGTCTCGCCGCCGCTCCCCTATCGCCGTGAGGTCGCCGCCCTCTCGCTGGAACCGGAAACTGGCCTCCTGAATCCTCGTCCCGCACGATCGATAGACCACGACGACCTAACATAAAATTCGCCGTCGCGCGCCGCCCTCTCGCTGGCCGCCGGGGTCGTCGGTCGAGCAATAATCGCCGGTGGCGGGATCTCCCCTGCAGGTTTGCGTCCGATCAGTACTTTACGTTATGAGCATCATTTACGACTGATCCGATAAATTAATTAGCGACTCCATATATTGATCGGATGGGAGATCGTACGTATCTCTATTGACCACTATCAAATCATTGTTTAGTTCAATTCCGTACTGGAATACATTGCGGGGGGCGACGATTTTCTATAAGATGTTCTTGAGGTGTCAGATACCAGTTTCAACAATATACTGTGATTAATTGCAGGAACTTGATCCGTTAATTTTTTACTTATGATAGTACTATATGGCAGTCAAAATGACCAATAATCGAAGAAGCCGAGAAACAAGAATGGAGGACCATAGTCGTGCAAGGGCAACCAACGAAAACGTTATTCGATTCAACGACCTTCCACGGGTATCTTCAACTTTTGCGCTTGCCTGTTTCTTTAATTTTGCCACTCTGAAGTTTTTTCCATGCATTGCTTATATACATGGGTTTGCTGCATGTGATCTATCATCCATGGGTGTGTGATGCCCTTCTTATGCAGGACATCTTGTACACCATCGTGTCCAAGTTGCCTCCAAAAGAATTTGCAAGATCCAGTATTTTGTCAAGCCACTGGGGGTCCATGTGGTCAACTTGCCCCCGATTAACATTCGATGCTGTCACCATGTGCAAATGCAAGAGGGATGATTTGCAAAAATACACCGAAAAATTCATCAATAAGGTCAATGCCATTTTGCAGAAACACCACGACAAGGTGGTCGAGACGCTGGAAGTCCGGATTGATTTTGTCGACAGCCTACTTGTTGCTCCTCATATCAACAGCTGGGTCAATTTCGCTGTCTCTTCACGGACAACGAACCTTACTTTGGATCTCAAGCCTGAAGGTGGTGGGACTACAATGACCGGTATGTTTTTCCTTTCCAACTTTTAGATGGGGGAATGGGAAGCATGTCACATCTACGTCGTATGCAGCTTAGCTTTGTATCTCTGAATCCACCCTCACACTTCAGAGGTTTCCCAAATTTAACAAAGCTTCATCTGCAAACAGTGCGTGTCAATGGAAAGGACCTTGAACTTGTGTTGTCCGGTTGCTGTAATCTTGAGTGGCTATGCATAGACAGGTGCGACCTCAAAGATGAACTAATTGTGGATGGTCTCCTTACCCATCTATTGTACTTGAGAGTTGAATACTGCACATTCCTCACCAAGATAAAGTTCAATGCTGCAAATCTGGCCACCTTTGAGTACAACGGACCCTTTATACCTATTGATCTCACCAACTCTTTGAAGCTGCAAAGTGCAAATATTGAGCTGGATAAAGCAAATTTTCAACATGCCCTCGCATCGCTTCTCAATGGTTTTCCGAGCGTACTGAACCTGACTTTGGAAATTGATTTGCAGTATCTAGAGGTAAATCCCCTGGAAAACACTTGACCTTAATGTTTGACCTGTCTAACAGTTCGATTCAAAGACATTTAATATTTTGTGCTTTATCTACCAGAAGCAATGGTCGTGGGATAGTCCATTGAAGTTTTATAACCTCAGGCGCTTGCAATTATTCATGTTAATATTCCCCGAAGGTCTTGACAAGGTTCTTTCTTCATTTTTGTTTCTGAGGGCGACGCCATTTATTGAAGACTTGGAGGTCCATGTAAGTGAAGAGTTAAATATTTCAAGTTTCTTCCAAAGTTTCTTCCTTTCTTGGCTTTTATACTGGGATCCTACAGCGTCCTGTTACTGAGGGCCCTTGTTACAACACCTGCCTTAAAATCGTACAAAGTTTTGTTTCATTGTGATATGTCAGTGTTTATTGATGAGCATTTTTTTTCTCCCATCATCTGTGTGCAGCATTTTGGTTAGTTTAATCGGTTCTGTGCGTAGCACATTCATACATAGTATATTATGTAAATGTTGTTGAAAAAAATTCACAAATCATTGGTTCCTAGTACGTACAGTACTTCTATTTAGATCAATATAAGGCATCACGCGAATTATATAGCAAACGGACAAGATACAGGACACAGTTTGATTCGACATGGTCTCAAACTGAATTTCACTGTTGATTTATATTTTTTTTGTGTGTTACTGATAGGTACTTGTAGCTGATAGGAAATGTAACTTTATCTCAAGATATAAGAATCCAACGATACCATATCTGTATGTATATAAATATCTCCGTGTTAGACTAATTGCTAGTTATGGATTACAAAATTTGAATATTGAAATTTGTGTCGGCTTTTAAAAAATAAAATTCAAGGAATCACTTATCCATGTGTATCACTCTTTGCAGTTTGCTGGCTATGCTTTATGGTTGGCGGAAGTGGGTCCATGCAGAAAAGACCTTGGGCCGCCATGTAAATATAAGTGCTTGAAGAACATACGCTTCACAGGATTCAAAGCGGCAAGAGGGCAGCTTGAACTTTTGTTACATCTCGTGGAGAATGCGCCTGCACTGGAGGCTGTAAACATAAAAGTTGGCCATCATTCGTCCAGGGATTATTGGCCATACAAAGACAGGGGACCACCCTTCGAGGAAGCAAGGCGGATTGTCAGAAATTGGCTTCTCCCGTTGAATGTCAAGTTTGATATAGTTTAGTTGGATAACTCAGTTAAAAGACGATTCCTAGCAGAAGGTTAGGGGGTCCAAGGTTTGTGATTCATTCCATGTATGTGCGTATGCCGTCCAGGTGTCAGTTAAAATTGTGGCAGCTTCTGTTAAAACAAATCAGTATAAAAATTTTGATGTCGCTGGTCCATTGTCTCCTATTGAGATAAGGAGGTCTCAATCCAGCAAGCTACGTGCTACAAAACAAAGAAAAATCTATGTATGAGAAAAAAAATCTAGTAAGAATATATAGAATTGCACATATTATAGAAATTGCATAATCCAAGGTATGCAATTGCTACATCTCTAAAATGAAATCATCGACAAGTATGTGAAATGAAATTCTGATCTAACTCAGGCGCCAAGCACAAAATGGTAAAGAACAGAAAATTGTGAGGCTCAGTTTTGGCACATTTTCTGAGATGCAAACAACAGAAATACTAATTGCAATACTTAGTGATTACAATTTAAAGTAAAGGAGCAAGCAATTATAGCAATTTCAGAGTTTGTACTATTTAAAGATTGCTTGAGCACAGAGTTACACATGTCTTCAGATCAGGGTCAGTAAGGCAGACCTATAACGAAGTATGCCATAATACTGTTGCACTAGGCTAGTACTACAAAGTCATCCATCAAAGAACCCGACAACAACTTCTTGGCATCACGCTGAATGAAGATATTGCGGATCTTATTCTTTTCATCATTGCTAAAGCAGCAGCTAGGAGCAAGAGCCACTGTCATATTTGCAGGGCGACCCAGGCTGTTCCATTTCCTGATCACATCAATGGCTTCATCCTCAGTGCCAACCACGATGTACTCAAGCTTCGGAGAAGAAGTTGGAAGAATCTTACTAACACTGTCACCGGTCTCTATCGCCTGGCCAACCTTTACAAGCACATCAGCGCCGGCTTTGAGCACTGGCGTAACAGGAACCGGCAAACCTTTGTCAAGCAACCAACCGAGTATCTCAGCTGCCATGGGTGCCTTGTCAAGAATCTTGTGGTTGTCTTTCAGCGTCCTCCACGCAAGCTTCGCGAGACGTTTGCCTGTCTCAGTTGACTTGAACACTTTCTGCCATATAGGACTCCCTGCGCACAAGTAGGAGGCATTCGAGTTAAACAATTATGAGAACGCATTGATACGAAAGTACAAATTTTTCAAAGTTTACCTATTGGGCACTGATATGGATCAGCAAACACCAAGGGGTACAGATTCTCAGGGGATGAGGAACAGTTGTTGAAGACCTCACACGCTAGCTCGTGCAATACCAGACGAGGAGGTTCCAATACCTCTATTGAGAACATTGAGTTGCCTAGAGTGAAGAACAGGCTCTTGGGGTTGAATGGGTTCATGAATAGCAGACGAGGAACTTTAGCTGGAAGCCCAGCATCCGTGTAACCCTTCGAAGCCCATATTTCATCCATGAAGATACAGAGCTTCTCCTGCCATTCACCCTTCTGATCAAGGCACCACATGGTGACCTTAGGCTCATATTGCACATCCTGTATAAGACCATTGTAACACCCTGTGTTTTGCCATGTTATAAAAATCACTAAAAATTTGAACTTTTTCGAATTCAAACAAATTTAATCAAACTAGTGTATCAAGTTCATGCCAAATTTGAATTTTCGAATTTTAATTATGCATCAAACTCCACCATGAGCACTTTTGGGTTTTATTGTTTTTATTTATGTGTTCATTTGGTTTTGATCCTTTTTCAAATTTGATTTGCGTTCAAATTTGTATTCCTTCTAAATCCGGAAATGTTTAAACATTTCTTTCTTAACCGGGCCGCCCTCCCTTCTTTTTCCCTGGCCGGCCCAGCTTCTCCCTCTCCACTCCGGCCCAGTGGCAGCCCAACCCGCCTCCCTCTCCCTGTGCCGCTGACGTGCGGGCCCCGCCCGTCGTCTCCCTCCTCTGCCGCGCGGGACGCCGCCCATGCCGGCCGGTGAAGCCCCGTCCCGTCGCCGCTCAGTAGCCGTTGAGGCCGCACGTGCACGCGCCGTGGAAGCTTCGCTCCGTCCCGTCGCACGTCCCCTCGACCAACTCCGCGCGCAGACCTGCCCTCTCCCGTCGCCTCGCCACAAATCCCGGCGACCGAGCTCCCATTCCGCGGCGTCAGCACCACGCGAGTTTCTTCCGCTCCGTCCCGTCCGTCGCACTGCAGCCGTTCGGAGCACTCGTCACCCGCACGTGAAGCTGTCCTCCTCTCTGCACGACCGTCGCGTCGCCTTTGAATTTCGGCGACCGGCGCTTGACCGCGCCAACTGCTCCGCCTCAAAGACTCCTCCCTCCGCCGCCTATAAATAACCGGCGAGCTCTGCCCTCACTCCCTCACCTCTCCTGCGAGCACAAACATCACCGCCACCGCAGCAATCGCACCCATTCCCACTTTTCCCCACCGGCCGCCGCCATCTTCTTCCTCTCCGGCGACGTCTCCGAGCTAGCAGTGAAGCCCCGCCGCCCTTCTCTCTCCTTTCCTTGGCATTGCCACGCCGTGCCTAACCCGCTCTTCTTTCCTTTGCGCAGCCGAGCGCAGGAAGATGGCATCCACCGCGGGCTAGGGTTCCGGCGGCCACGTGTTCGTCGACGTCAACCTTCCGCTTCCCCTCCGGCCACGTCGACCCCGCAGTGAGCTCCGCCTTCCTCCTCTCGTCCCTGCGCGCTACCTCTTTTCCTTCTTCCCCGCACGCACGCACCCCCGCACCGAGCTCCTTTCCCGCCGCCGCCGCGACCTCGTCGCCGGCGTGCTCTCCGGCCGCGCCGGTCTAACCGAGGTGCGCGCCACACTCAGTGCACTCCCGCGCACGCACACGGGAGCACATACTCATGGGAACTCCACTCCCACGCCGTTTCCCCTCGCGCGCAGCCGCGCCGCCCATCTCCGGCGAGCGCGCGTCGCCGCCCTGCTCACCGGCGACGACTACATCTAGCATCCCTAGCTTCGCCTCGCCGCGTAGAGCATGTAGGGCTGCTTCTCGCCGCGTTTCGTCGCTCGTGGGCGCCGCCGGCGAGGTCTCCGGCGACGCGCCGCCGCGCTCCCCTGCTTCCGGCGCCGTTTGACCGCGTCGCCGTCGACTTCCGACGTGGCACGCCACGTCGGCCAACGGGTCCCACGCGACCCGGTCGTCCCGCACACGTGGTGCACCCGGCGCACCATGAACCCCCTTCACACACGCGCCCGGTCCACCGTCCTGTAGACCGAGTTCACGAAACAGTATCAGCACAGTACACCGGCCCCCACGGGCCCATCTGTCAGCCTCACACTCGCATAGAAATTGCTACGTCCACACAGCTTTCGTACACAGAATCTTTTTCGAGCACTTTTCCAATATCAGAAAAATCCCATAAATTCTATAAAAATACTAGAATACCTTCTAATCATGTTCCAATACTCAATCACCTCAGATTAATTAAGTTTTGCCCATACTTAATTAATCAAGCTTAGTTCCAATTAATTTAATCCCACCAACTTCTAAAATCTATATCTTTTTCATTCTAACTCCGATTTTGGCGATTCTTTCGCCAAAATTCATCTAAATTCACGATCTATCCAATGCTACCAGAAACTTCTTCATTTGATGTTAATTGGATCTTATTTGGTTTGATGCTTATTTATTTAATTGTTTGAGCGGTAGATTTATTTATCGTTATTTTACTTTTAATCGCTAGATAATCAAGCTTACGAGGAAGAAGCTGAGGATCCGGATTACGAGGACTTAGAAGAAGAAGACTTTGGTGAAGGCAAGTCCTAACCTTCCTTTGATCATGATTGATCCTATGTTTATAAATTACCTATTTAGAGCTGTTTAAAAATAAATTGCATGATGTTTAATGCTTAGTATGTCCTAAGTACTTATTGATTGCCATGCCTTGTTATTGATTACCCTGCTTCCATTGTTAAACTTAAGGTCCAACATTCGTTAATTATTTAATGATTAGTTGGTATGCTATGCTGCTTAGGACTGTTATACATGAGTACTTAATTAATCTTGCTATACATGCTTTTTGTGTTAAATGCGTGAGTGCTTGGTGGTGTGTGTTGTGAATATGATAATGTGGGATGGTAATTAGTGACTGGTGCAACTCTATAGTGGGGATACTTTGGCGGGAGCAGGCGAGGTAGTCCTCAGTGGGGAGGGCTATCTCTGGGATGCGACTCCTCTGTGAGGATAGCTATTGAAGATGCCTGTTTCGGTCGTATAAGGACCGGTTCCTGTGCCGCCTGGCCTAGCACCTTTCGTACAGCCACAAGTCTTGTATGGGAAAGAGTTGGAACCACACCCTACTATAGTGTCCACCCGGTATCCACTCGGAGGCAGGAGTTGCAGCGGAAGCCAGGAGAAGACTCGCCGACAGTGGGACGCGAGCCCGGCATATGGATATTATTCAGGCCTTTCTATATGATATTATATGATGTGATGAAGCCCCTGGTCGGATGTTTTTCCGTGGGTGGATACCGTGGTGACACCAAGTAGGTACGGGACCTCTGTATGCCTTCCCTAACCACGACGGTGGGAGGGACTGGTATACCTTGTGGGGAATCGTGTACAACCTCTGCAGAGTGTAAAATCTATCCGGATAGCCGTGTTCCACGGCATTGGACGACGCGAAAGCTTTGGCCACACAAGATTAGTATAACGGTGTGAGTTATATCCTTGGCGTGTTTTTGGAATACACCGGTGTGGAACCGTGCGCTGGTTTCCTGCCAGCATTAAAACTTGGGAACTGGCGGGATGGATTGCATCTCCCCCAGGGCCAAACAACCCCACTAAAGATATCAATAATCTTGATTGTAGTTGTAACTGGCTTTGCTTTTAAAACAACCTTTGCATAAAGATGGCTTTAACCGCTATGCTTAAACCTCAACCTATCCTTGGTTATACCCTTGCATGCTTTCACCCTTTGTGTTAGGACTTGCTGAGTACCCTATGTACTCACCCTTGCTTTAATCATTCAGATGAAGAGCCCGAGTACGAGTTCCAGGAAGGTGAAGACGAAGAGTAGGGTTCTGTCCGCACTCGAGTTGCCCGTAGTGGTCCCGTCTCCGTTTTCCGCTGTAGTTGTGTTTAAGTGGTTCTATTGCAGTAGATCATCGATGTGATGTTTGTTGTAATAAGCCGGCCGCTGGCCGAGTGTTGTAAGACCTAATATGTATGAAGGCTTGTATGAGACTCGGTAATATTTATGTAAGTTATGACTCTGTGATGACATTCTGTGTAAGTGTTCGTATCAGCGTCTGATCCAGGGACTGATACGGGTAAGCACTAGTGCTCCAGAAATGGGGTACGACAACCATGCCACAAATGGCCCTCGGTACTTGCAATGCACCGGTTGTACTTTTTCAGCATACTCTGATCCTCCTGGAAATTGGATGACTTTCACGGCTTCCACATTTCTTGGGTCGAAGAATAACATCCCGTGATCCAAATCGATGAAGACCAAGCTTCCATCTCTGTGGGAGATCACACTGCTGGGTTCAAAGTGAGATAACTGGTAAGCTCTCAGATTCTTAAGCCTCCACATGTCTTCACTGCTTGCAAAGCAGAGTACTTGCAGCAGGTTCGGAGAGCCGGAGGAGGCGGGCGATGCTTGCTGCAAATAAGCTACTACGAAATCTTCGGTGCCGCCGCAAGGATCAGATGCAATGCCTGCACATGGAGAAGAATTCTGGACGCCAAGCGAACCCGGCACCAGCGGGAGACACAGAGCCTTGGCATTCCTGGGTCGGCAGACGAAGAATCGCTCCGTGCCCTGCCCCTGCGACACCTCGATGAGGATGTTGCCGGCGGGGTCTGTGCACTTGACAATCCCGGTGGCGGGGCGCGATGATGAGCCAAAAGGATATCCATTCATAAGGACGACGCTAACCTCGCGAATCTTTTCGTGTCCTAGTCCAGTAACTCCACCCGGGATAATGCAGTAGTCCACGCCCTCCGGGTCGTCGCCCTCCGGGTCGTCGACGAAGAATATCACCCGGTTGAGAAGGCCCCAGGATTGGCCGCCACTGGTAGGAGCAACATAGCGTGCAGGGATTGCCTGGCTCTCAGTGGCACTCTGGACATTAACACCAATAAATCAAACATCCCCAAACAATAAACATATGACGTTAGGACATGATTATTAGTTCAAACGTAAGGAAATATAGAGACAGCAATTAACAACATTAAGCAATAGCATCGCAAAAAAGACACTATTGTTCCCTTTACTGAACTTCCATCAATGATAATCAAACAGCACCAAACGGTAATTTGTAGTTTAAATACTGCATGCTTACCTTGATCAGAAGATCGCTTCCTGTCTTCAATCCCTGACTCTGTGATGCACAAACAGCAAAGCAAGATAAGATGGCCACATCATACAGGACTGATGCCATGAAACGCGCCATGCAAGCAATACTTAGAAGAAAACGGAATAAAGATTAGTCGAGATGACAGGCTCTAAACCAACAAATCAAACATCCCCAAGGTCTCAAGAAGCATCAAACGAATATGACAAAGAAGCAGCCATTACTGGCTGTTCCATTCAGAATACTACCATGATTGGTAATCATACAGAACCAAAGTACTCTAATTAGTAGTTTAAACCCAACATTCTTACTTTGGTCAGAAGATCGCTTTCTGTCATGAATCCCTGGCTCTGTGATAGACAACAAAAAGCAAACCAAGATCAGATGACCATATCATACAGAAATGGTGCCATGAAAGCTTCAAATAAGAGAACACAAAATATTCAAACCAGAAGTTTTTCAGCTGCTTCGCAGATCTTCTCAACCTTTGCCTCAGATAAACCCTTGATTTTGTAAGGCTCTGCCAGATAGATTCATATAACAAGCATATGTTCAGAATACTAAGCGTGTGCAAGCAAACAGATGCCAAAGAGAAATCAATTAAAGCACGCCATGCAACCAAAACTTCTTGAGATTTGCAATGAAGTTTAGGGATGCCAGCTCAAAACCTCCTTTGTTTGCTTCAGAAGGCCATTGCAGTTGTAGATACCAGCATCCTTCAGCATTTTTACATCTTCTGAGTTTATCTCTTCTGATATCACTGTGCCACCAGATGCAAGAGCACCATAGATTAGCTATAGTGGTGGAATCATGCTGAGAACTCAAATTGAGAAATAATAAAATCTATTCACCTAAAAGATTTTGCAATGGGAGCCTTTCCTACTGTTTTCACTTAAAAAATATGTTAACGACAAGGAAAATAATTTTCTACACCCAAGTGTTGTGCACCAAAGTAGGTCAGTGCATTACTATATACTTAAAAAAAGACTCAAATATGTTTGTGCAACTACTTCATGGTAATGCAGTTATGACTGCAAAAGGTCATAGAAAATGTTTATATTTACAACGTGCTTCTAGTAGGGAGTACTAACACTGAACACAAAAAATGAATCGGAACTTAAACACCACTGCTGGAAGTGCATCAAATCAGATACCTAACTACTAAGCAACTAACGAAATCTAGTGATAACACACTGAAGCGAACCATTTGATTTTGAATCCCACCGACTTGTATTGATGACTACTATGACTGATAACCTTACAGGATAAATTCGGATCGATCCACCCAAAAACCAAGTAGAACACGCTGATTAGCTTGAACCAAAATGCATGAAACCAGAACCAAAATGGAAGGTGGAGCTCTCATCCCTGACAAAATGCACGATCCACACGAACAAGTAACTCGAGAAATAAAGGAGGACGGAGGCGGGGCGACGTGATGGATAAGTCTGTGTGCTGTTGGAGAATAACCAGGACAGCCAGGACAGCATCTGTTGGTCCTGATGGTCCTTGGAGAATAACCAGGACAGCATATGTTCTGTTGGTCCTAGTGGTCCTTGTAGAGGACAGCACCTGTGTTACCTGTTGGTCCTTGTAGAGGACATTCAGTTGGTCCTTGTAGACCAGCATCTTAGACTAGCATCTTAGACTAGCATCTTAGCATATGCTGGCTGTCATGGTTGGCTATAAATATGTATCCCCAACCCCTCGGGTTGGCATGGCATTGTGTGAGAAGTAAACAGAAGTAAACAGAAAATTGCCCCAACTCCTAGTGTCATCCTCTCACTATGAGAGTGAGAGTTCTGCTACTAACATCTGGTATCAGAGCCGTACTATCCTGTAGCCTAAACATCTCTTGCTCAACTCCATCCCGATCCTCCCAGTTCACTCACCCAGCAGCAGGAGCACCTGCAGTCCCTGTCCACTCCCTCTCCCCTGCACAGACAAGTAGCAACTTGTCTGAAGCAGCTCCTTCCCCACGCAGCAGCAGCAGTCCAGCAGCGCGCCATGTCCGCAGGACACGCTCAGCGCTCGGTCGCCTCGAGCGCGCGGCACCGGCAGGAGGCCGAGGTCGCCGCGGCAGAGGAACGCGAGCGAGCGGCAGCAGAGGCTGCTGCGACGGCGACGAGGGCTGCACGGCTGGCAGCAGCGGAGCTAGCTGCAGCAAGGGCGGAGGTGGAAGCGGCGGCGGCGGTGGATGCAGCGCGTGCGGCGGCAGCGGAGCTCGAGGTCCTGCGCGGCAGTAGCACCGGCGGCTCGGTTTCAGCCGACGGTGTTACTAACGAGGACCTCAGGGTGGTGAGGAGGTGGCTCGAGACCGGGTGCAGCAGTGGGCAGCTGCACACTCCCACGGGCGGGGTGGTGGCAGCCCAGACGGGCGCGGCCGCGCCGGCGGAGCTCCTGGCGGGGGCGCGCACAACGGCGGCGGCCGGGACGACGGAGACCGCGGTCTTTACAGGCGGCGTGGCTCTCCCTCCCCAGACCGGCACCATGGTCACCGCGGGATCCATGCCATCATCAGGGACGTTGGCCCCGGCGGTGGGTGGCCTACCCTCACCAAGTCCAACTACGTCGAGTGGGCTGCGGTGATGAGGGTGAGGCTCCAGGTGCGGCACATGTGGGAGGCGGTTCGGTACGGCGACGTCGACTACGATGAGGATCGACGGGCGCTGGACGCTCTCATTGCTGCAGTCCCGTCCGAGATGCAGTTCTCGCTTTCCAAGAAGCGGACTGCTAAGGAGGCTTGGGACGCCATCGCTGCTGCACGCATCGGCAGCGACCGCGCCCGCAAGTCGACGCTGCAAGCACTCCGCAAGCAGTGGGAGCACCTGGCTTTCAAACCAGGTGAGGACATTGATGACTTTGCTCTCCGTCTCAACACTTTGCTGCAAAAGTTGGTGCAGTTCGGCGACGACGCCTACGACGAGGAGAGAGCTGTCGAGAAGCTCTTTCGTTGCGTCCCCGAGAAGTACAGGCAGACCGCTCGCTCGATCGAGTCTCTGCTGGACCTCTCCACGATGTCGATCGAGGAGGCGATAGGTCGCCTCAAGGTCGTCGACGTCGATGAGCCTCAGCCCCTCTCGGGGCCCATCACCATTGGTGGGAAGCTCCATCTCACTCGGGAGCAGTGGGAGGCCTCCCGAGGTGATGGGAGGAAGGGGGAGTCCTCTTCCTCGACAGGCGGAGGCAAGCGCGGCAAGTCGCGCAAAGGGCGTGGAGGCGCCCAGGCCGGTGCCCGCGGGGGCGCCCAGGGCGGTGCTGCCGGCAACCAGAAGCCGGCGCGAGACGACGCCTGCCACAATTGTGGCAAACTTGGCCATTGGGCCAAGGAGTGTCGACAGCCACGACGTGGCCAGGCCCACGTCGCACAGGTGGAGGAGGAGTCGGCTCTGCTCCTGGCACACGCGAGCATCGAGCTACCTCCAGCGGCATCAGCTGCAGCGGCACTCCTCCACCTTGACGAGCCGGGGGCACATGCTCTCCTCGGTGACGCCTCAAGCACCGACAAGACTGACGGGTGGTGTCTCGACACCGGCGCCACCCATCACATGACCGGTCGGCGGGAGTTCTTCACCGAGCTTGACTCCAGCGTCCGGGGCTCCGTCAAGTTTGGGGACGCCTCCGGCGTAGAGATCAAGGGCGTCGGCTCTGTCATCTTCATCGCCAAGTCCGGTGAGCACAGGATGCTCACCGGAGTCTACTACATCCCCGCGTTGAGGAACTCCATCATCAGCTTGGGACAGCTGGATGAGGAGGGCTCGCGCGTGGAGATCAAGGACGGAGTCATGAGGATTTGGGATCGCCATCATCGCCTCCTCGCCAAGGTAACTAGAGGTGTAAATCGACTCTACATCCTCAGTGCGCAGGTTGCACAACCCATCTGCCTTGCTGCCCGTCGGGACGACGAGGCGTGGCAGTGGCATGAGCGCTTCGGGCATCTTCACTTCGATGCCCTGAAGCGGCTCAGTGCCAAGGAGATGGTGCGAGGCCTGCCATGCCTTGACCACGTGGAGCAGTTCTGCGACGTCTGCGTGTTGACGAAGCAGAAGCGACTCCCCTTTCCCCGGCACTCGAGCTTCCGAGCCAAGGAGCGGCTCGAGCTCGTGCATGGGGACTTGTGTGGCCCGGTGACTCCGGCCACACCAGGAGGACGGCGCTACTTCCTGCTGCTCGTCGACGACCTCTCCCGCTACATGTGGGTGATGGTCCTCGGCAGCAAGGGAGAGGCTGCGGACGCCATCCGGCGCGCGCAGGCCGCTGCGGAGGCGGAGTGCGGCCGCAAGCTGCGCGTGCTGCGCACCGACAACGGCGGCGAGTTCACGGCAGCTGAATTCGCGTCGTACTGCGCGGATGAGGGCATTCAGCGCCACTTCTCCGCGCCGTACAGTCCGCAGCAGAACGGCGTCGTCGAGCGACGCAACCAGACGGTTGTGGGGATGGCTCGGGCCCTCCTCAAGCAGAGGGGGTTGCCGGCTATCTTCTGGGGAGAGGCGGTGGTGACGGCCGTCTACATCCTCAACCGGTCGCCTACCAAGGCTCTCGACGGCAGGACGCCGTATGAGGCGTGGCATGGGCGCAAGCCGACGGTCTCCCACCTACGGACCTTTGGCTGCCTCGCGTTCGCCAAGGAGCTTGGCCACATCGGCAAGCTCGACGACAGGAGCACTCCTGGAGTGTTCATCGGCTACGCGGAGGGCTCGAAGGCCTATCGCATTCTTGACCCGGAGACACAGCGTGTGCGCACGGCGCGCGACGTGGTGTTCGACGAAGGGCGAGGATGGGCGTGGGACAAGGCGGTGGACGACAGCTCGACTCCGACGTACGAGGACTTCACTTTCGAGTACGTCCATTTCGAGGGAGCTGGGGGAGTAGGCAGCTCTTCTTCATCAAGTGTGCCTACCCCAGTCCCCGAGCCTCCACCGACTCCAGCGCCTGCTACACCAGCGCCTGCTACACCAGCAACCCCACGCACTCCGACACCGACAGCCACCTCTCCGGGCACGTCTACTCCAACACCAGCTCGTGTCGAGCACAGCCCGATGGGGTTTGCCACTCCGCCCTCCCACGACGAGGAGCGTGTCGACGCGTACCACGACGGCGAGCCGTTGCGGTATCGTACGATGGAGGACCTTCTCGGCGATCAGCCGGTGCCGGGATTGGTGCCTCGCGACCTGGAGGCGCAGTTGCATCTTGCATGCGACGATGGTGAGCCTCGGTCTTTCGCAGAGGCCGAGAGACACGCGGCCTGGCGTGCCGCGATGAAGACGGAGATGGACGCGGTTGAGCAGAACCGCACTTGGGAGCTTGCTGACCTCCCTCGTGGTCACCGCGCGATCACCCTTAAGTGGGTGTTCAAGCTGAAGAGGGATGAAGCCGGTGCCATCGTCAAGCACAAGGCCCGCCTAGTGGCACGCGGCTTCGTGCAGCAGGAGGGAATCGACTACGACGATGCCTTCGCTCCCGTGGCACGGATGGAGTCCGTGCGACTCCCCTTGCACTGGCTGCCCAGGAGGGCTGGTGCGTCCACCATATGGACGTCAAGTCGGCGTTTCTTAACGGCGATTTGAAGGAGGAGGTCTACGTGCACCAGCCGCCGGGTTTGTGATCCCCGGCCAGGAGGGCAAGGTGCTGCGCCTGCACAAGGCTCTCTACGGCTTGCGGCAGGCACCGAGGGCGTAGAATGCCAAGCTGGATTCCACGCTCAAGGGGATGGGCTTCGAGCAAAGCCCGCATGAGGCGGCCATCTACCGGCGGGGCAATGGCGGAAATGCCCTGCTGGTGGGTGTTTACGTCGACGACTTGGTGATCACCGGCACCAAGGATGCGAAGGTGACGGCATTCAAGGAAGAGATGAAGGCCACCTTCCAGATGAGTGACTTGGGGCCTCTCTCCTTCTACCTGGGGATCGAGGTGCACCAAGACCACTCCGGGATCACGCTTCGACAGACCGCCTATGCCAAGCGCATCGTTGAGCTGGCTGGGCTCACCGACTGCAACCCAGCTCTCACTCCGATGGAGGAAAGGCTGAAGCTTAGCCGTGACAGCACGGCGGAGGAGGTGGACGCTACGCAGTACCGGCGTCTTGTGGGGAGCCTTCGCTATCTCGCCCATACACGGCCGGACTTGGCATTCTCCGTCGGCTACGTTAGTCGGTTCATGCAGCGACCGACGACGGAGCACCAGCAGGCCGTGAAGAGGATCATCCGCTATGTTGCGGGGACTCTCGACCACGGTCTCTACTACCCGAGGTGCCCTGGGCAGGCACACTTCGTCGGGTACAGCGACAGCGACCACGCCGGCGACATCGACACCAGCAAGAGCACAAGCGGGATCCTCTTCTTCCTTGGCAAGTGCCTCGTTAGCTGGCAGTCGGTCAAGCAGCAGGTGGTGGCCCTGTCCAGCTGCGAGGCCGAGTACATAGCGGCATCCACCGCTTCGACTCAGGCGCTCTGGCTTGCTCGACTGCTTGGTGATCTCCTCGGCAGAGACACTGGAGCGGTGGAGCTCAGGGTGGACAGCAAGTCCGCTCTGGCCCTGGCGAAGAACCCCGTTTTCCATGAACGGAGCAAGCACATCCGGGTGAGGTACCACTTCATCCGAGGCTGCTTGGAGGAAGGAAGCATCGAGGCGAGCTACATCAACACCAAGGACCAGCTTGCGGACCTGCTCACCAAGCCCCTTGGGAGGATCAAGTTCCTTGAACTTTGCTCCAGGACTGGGATGGTCCAGCCTTCCCACAAGACGACGCACAAGACTTAGGGGGAGAATGATGGATAAGTCTGTGTGCTGTTGGAGAATAACCAGGACAGCCAGGACAGCATCTGTTGGTCCTGATGGTCCTTGTAGAGGACAGCATATGTTCTGTTGGTCCTAGTGGTCCTTGTAGAGGACAGCACCTGTGTTACCTGTTGGTCCTTGTAGAGGACATTCAGTTGGTCCTTGTAAACCAGCATCTTAGACTAGCATCTTAGCATATGCTGGCTGTCATGGCTGGCTATAAATATGTATCCCCAACCCCTCGGGTTGGCATGGCATTGTGTGAGAAGTAAACAGAAGTAAACAGAAAATTGCCCCAACTCCTAGTGTCATCCTCTCACTATGAGAGTGAGAGTTCTGCTACTAACACGACGTACACTTGTCGATGGAATCGAATCTCATATCCTCCTCCACGAGCTGGGGCTGCTCGCCCTCGTCAGCTTGCCAGGACAGTTTTTCAGCTGCCTCGAATACCTTCTCAACTTCTACTTCAGATAAATACTTGATTTCTTCATAGCTCTGATAGATTAATTCAAAAAACCATATGTTCAGAGCACTGAATACATGCAAGCAAACAAATGCTCTAAACATGAGAATCAACTTAAGCGCGCCATGCAAGCAATACTTCGGAGAAAACGGAATAAAGATTAGTCGAGATGACAGGCTCTGAACCAACCAAATCAAACATCCCCAAGGTCTCAATAAGCATCAAACGAATATGACAAAGAAGCAGCCATTACTGGCTGTTCCATTCAGAATACTACCATCATTGGTAATCACACAGAACCAAAGTACTCTAATTAGTAGTTTAAACCCAACATTCTTACTTTGGTTAGAAGATCGCTTCCTGTCATGAATCCCTGGCTCTGTGATAAATAACAAACAGCATAGCATGATCAGATGACCATATCATACAGAAATGGTGCCATGAAAGCTTCAAATAAGAGAACACAAAATATTCAAACCAGAAGTTTTTCAGCTGCTTCGCAGATCTTCTCAACCTTTGCCTCAGATAAACCCTTGATTCCTGTAAGGCCCTGCCAGATGAATTCATACAACCATATGTTCAGAACACTGAATATGTGCAAGCAAACAGGTGTTATAATGAGGAAATCAACTTAAGCACGTGCAAGCAGTACTTCTTGGGATACAGAATGAGGATTAGGGATGCCAAAATCAGAACCTTCTTGGTATGCATCATGAGGTCATTGCAGGTGGAGATCCCCACATCCTGCAGCTTCTTCACGTCTTCTGCGTTTATTCCTTGAGACATCACTGTATGGACAGATGCATGAGCAGAATAGATTAGCCAGAGTGCAGGAGTCACGCTGGCAATTCAATTTGAAAATGCTGCAACAACTAAAGCACAACAACCTTAAACCCCAGTGTTAGAAATTGGTTAGAAAGTGCACCAAATCACCTTCCTAACTTGTTATAAACTAACGAAATCCACTGAAACCACACAGAATGGAACAAACTAATTCCAAATCCCACGGATATTTCTGATTACGATGACAGTTCAAACTCATGACAACTCAAATTAAGGGTAAATTCATATCAATCTGCCCAAAAACAGCAGTAGAACACACCGATTTGAACCAATTTCCCGCAATATGACGATCAAAGTTGATAAGAATAAGCTTCGGTCCATGAAACAAAACCACTTCAATCCCATAAATCGGTCGAAATTTGGGGGAAATATAGAGCGGAAACCACACGAGCACGCAACAAAAACCAACCGAACCATTCAGGCCAACATCAAATCGCATTAGCATTGCTTCGGAACAACACGAGTTCCGACGGAAACGCACGAAACCAGAACCAAAATGCAAGGCGTAACATCACAAGCCCGCGAAAGCGGTCCGCCGTTGTCGGAGATCGGAGCATGAAAACAACAGGGTGGCGGGGTGTGGAAACGCTCTCTCTCTCTCACACACACACACACAGAGACGATCGAACGAGTAACGCGAGAGATGAGGCGAAAGGGGAAGGAGACTGGGCGACGTACACTGTCCATGGAGACGAAGCAGTCCTCCTCCTCCTCCTCCATCCTGTCGGCCTCCATGAGCTGGAGCTGAACCATCCCTGCAAACACGCATGCGTTGCGATCGGAAATGTTAAGAGACAGCACCGTGCGGTGGGGAGCGGGAGGAGGAGGAAGGAGGGGAGCGCCGCCGCGTACCTGGAGCAGGCGGCGGAGGCCGCGAACTCGGCGCGGGGCTTGCTTGGAGGAGGAGGAGGTTGTTCGTCTCGTTTGCCGTGCCGGTGTGCGTGGGTCGCTGCTGCCACTGCAAGCTGGGGTATTTAAGGCCGAGAGGGCCTTCTTCCTCCGGGGCGGGTTATTATTGGGCTCATCCTCTCATTAGGCTTAGCTGGAAGCCCACATCTATGTCTGCAGTGACGATACCGAAGGCCCATGAAAATCGCAGGAGCAACCGCGCCTAATCCGAACCGCATATGTCAAATAGCGGCGACCACCTCGGGCGTCATAGAGCAGCCACAATGTGGTCATATAGATGACATTATGCAATAAATGCAGTACATAGAGGGGGCATAACCATTGTGAGGATGGGCATTACAGCATTAAATGCATAAGTTGGCATTTGCCATATTGCCTAGCAATAGCAAATAAACAATCCATTCTACTGTTCACAAAACAATAAAATAAGACAGGCAGTTGGCCGTTGCTCCCCATCAGCCCACCCGCCGAACTAGCCGTTGCTGCTCTTCTGGCCGTTGCTTCCCCGTCGCCTTCAGCTGCCTACAAATACAAACACAACCAGTCAAGCTGTTGCCCTTCAAGCTACACGAAAATGGATCCCTCTCAAAATAGCTACACAAACTTTCTGAATCAAGCCTCACAAAGCCATCAGTATGAAAGTAGCAGCCAAAACTCCCCTCCTCAACAGTTTCCTATCAATTTCCAACATTCTCAGTTTCCCCAAAACTTTGCACCACACTTTTTGCAAAATTTCAATCCCTTTTCTCCAGCCAACACTCAGCCGTATGGGCACTCTCCTCCCATGTTTCAAGGTGTTCAAAATCCAGGAAATTGGAGGCAATCTACAACAGCAAACCTACAAGGAATGCAGGTAACTAAAAGTTTCATTTACTCACCAAATTAGTGGCTTGGAGCAGCAGTTAATATATGACCATTTGTATTGCAGCATGGATTCCCGTTTGGAGCAAGTGGCAATAGTTCTTCCCATGGGTCAGAATCATCCAGACGGTGCTCTGCAGGGCAGCAAGAGAAGGAAGCTATCAACATTGATGAGTCAAGCGATAGTGGTCAAGACGAAGGGAGGAGACCACGAGTTAATTGGTCAGAAGAAGAGAACAACCGGTTGGTTAACTCTTGGTTGCACAACTCAGTTGATTCCATTGATGGGAATGACAAGAAGGGTGAAGCTGAATTTGAAGCCAAGTTCGAAGCTCAGTTCTAGTGACTCAGAAGAGCTGACTTGGGAAGATGAATTTGAAGCTGAATTTGAAGCCAAGTTCGAAGCTCAGTTTGAAGCTAAGTTTGAGGCTCAGTTGAAGCTCATCTAGCTGGTGGCTCTAATCAGCGTGTGGGATACACTCGAAGGTACATCAATAGAGATCATGAAGATGAGCACAATAGATTGTTTGCTAAGTATTTCTCAGATGATCCTTTATACACTGATGATCAGTTCCGTAGGAGGTTTCGCATGAGAAAGCATTTGTTTTTACGTATTGTTTCAAGCTCTTAGTGATTGGTCTCCATATTTTCGTTTAAGGAGTGATGCATTTGGCAAGGTTGGTCTATCACCACTGCAAAAATGCACCGCTGCTATTAGAATGTTAGCCTATGGTACACCTGCTGATCTTATGGATGAAACATTTGGGGTAGCGGAAAGCACAGCTATGGAATGCATGATCAATTTTGTTCAAGGTGTGAGGCATTTATTTGCACAACAATATCTTCGTAAGCCTACTGAACAGGACATCCAACGCTTACTTCAAGTGGGAGAAAGTCGTGGATTCCCTGGGATGTTAGGCAGCCTTGACTGCATGGAAGTGGGAAGGTTGCCAGTAGCATGGAAAGGGCAATTTACACGTGGTGATTACAAAGTGCCCACCATCATGCTTGAGGCAGTTGCATCCTATGATATCTGGATTTGGCATGCATTCTTTGGTGCTGCTGGTTCTAATAACGACATCAATGTCTTGGACCAGTCACCACTATTCACTGAAGTGATAAAAGGAAGAGCGCCTGCTGTTCAGTTCACTGTCAACGGCAATGAATATAACATGGGATACTATCTAGCAGACGGTATTTATCCAGAGTGGGCAACATTTGTCAAAACAGTTGTCAGGCCTCAAAGTAATAAGCATAAATGCTTTGCAGAACATCAACAAGGATCAAGAAAAGATGTGGAAAGAGCTTTTGGAGTATTGCAGAAGCGTTGGGCAATTATACGACACCCAGCTCGTCTATGGGATAGGGACGAGCTAGCAGACATTATGTATGCATGTATTATCTTGCACAACATGATAGTTGAAGATGAGAGAGACACCTATTCTATACCTGATGAGAACACATATGAACAAGGGCCGTCCCCCAATACCAATTGTCGGGCTTGCCCACGGACCAGTACATGGATTTGCAGAGGCTCTAGAAATAAACATGGCTGTCCGTGATCGACCAACACACCGACGTCTCAAAGAAGATTTAATCGAGCACATATGGCAAAAATTTGGTACGCATCAACAACATCAAGCACAGTCAGCGGGAAGCTTAGATTAGTTTTGCATGTTACTTTATCAGCAAAACATGTACTCGTATTTGTATTTGAGATTAAGTTGTGTACTTTTCCCTATTTCTAACGGAAGCTATTCCCTTCGTATGCATCTTAGCTTGTCATTTTCTTACTATTCTTTCTTATTACGAGTTGGACTAATCTAAACAATCGACAGCACAAGTGACCAAATATTGGGTTCAATACAATCGTAAGCAGAAGCTTACCTTACGGACGAGTAGACTCCATGCCGCTCCTCGTAGATGATGCTCCTGTCGTCGCTGCATCTCGTCATCCCGGATCAGGTCCTTTCACGTCACATGGGAAGCGCCTTCCTCGCCGGCGCTTGCGGCAATGCTCGGAACTGCCCGACGCCACCGCCGCAGCCGCCTTCCACGGCCAAATTCGAGCCGCCTTGGCCTCGTTTTTCGCAGCGAAAGGATGGGGGTGGAGGAGAATCGAACAGAGACCGAGGTGGATTGAAGGATTGCTGCCGCCATCGCCGGATTTGGGTGGCTCGACGAGAGGTAGAATTGGGGATCGAGACGGTAGGAGACGAGGATTTTTCCCCAGCGCGCGAGATGGGTTGGGCTGGATCAGGTTAGTGAATTTCTATTTGACGTGGGACCCACCCATATGTACACCACCGGACACAGCATTGTGGGAACAAACTTTACTATTGCCTCCTGCTGTGGGACCCACCCATATGTACCACCTGGTACATATACATTACTGAGCATGAAAACAACAGGGTGGCGGGGTGTGGAAACGCTCTCTCTCTCTCTCACACACACACACAGACGATCGAACGAGTAACCCGAGAGATGAGGCGAAAGGGGAAGGAGACTGGGCGACGTACACTTGTCCATGGAGACGAAGCAGTCCTCCTCCTCCTCCATCCTGTCGGCCTCCATGAGCTGGAGCTGAACCATCCCTGCAAACACGCATGCGTTGCGATCGGAAATGTTAAGAGAAAGCACCGAGCGGTGGGGAGCGGGAGGAGGAGGAAGGAGGGGAGCGCCACCGCGTACCTGGAGCAGGCGGCGGAGGCCGCGAACTCGGCGCGGGGCTTGCTTGGAGGAGGAGGAGGTTGTTCGTCTCGTTTGCCGTGCCGGTGTGCGTGGGTCGCTGCTGCCACTGCGAGCTGGGGTATTTAAGGCCGAGAGGGCCTTCTTCCTCCGGGGCGGGTTATTGGGCTCATCCTCTCATTGGGCTTAGCTGGAAGCCCACATCTATGTCTGCAGTGACGATACCGACGGCCCATGAAAATCGCAGGAGCAACCGCGCCTAATCCGAACCGCATATGTCAAATAGCGGCGACCACCTCGGGCGTCATTAGAGACAGCGGTCGCCGCCGCTGCCTCCGTTGCCTCCCCCGCCCGCCGGAGCGCCGCCGCGTTCTGGACGTTTCTCATTCCCTTCTTGGTCCCCGAACTTTTAATCCGTGGCAAAACCAGCTGACACGGCTGAGACGCGACCATCGCGGCTCCTGTGCACGTCAGATACGCGAGGAAATCAAACCGTCCGGCGCCATCTGGAGCTGGAGGGAGCTGCTCGTGATGGTTCGCCCCTAGATTCTCTGAACAACGCCCCATGCATCACTGTTTTATTGCAGCCAAGATGTACGACCAACGCCTGGCTCATGGCGGCGTACCCTCCCTGCCTCAAAAAGTAGACGCGCCGGCGCCGCACTGGCTTACGAGCTGGAAGGCAGAGGCAGCGTTCCAATTGAACCATTCTTGCAGTTCCCACCACTTTTTGCCTTGTGGTGTTACATTTGTGGGACATAGAAATCGTTATGAAACTGATTTCATATGTAGTAAGACCCTATTCAAGCCTTAATCAAACCAGGGCTACATGTATACAACTCAAATCATGTTTCTTTTTTCTGCGCCAGGCACAGCCTGCCACTGGTGAATCCAGTGAAAATACCGATTCCTGACCATGGCAGGCATCATAGTTCACCGCGTCGTCGTGGAAAGATGACTTATTTCATGATATGGAACATACAGTTGCGGAATCCAGCCTCCTGTATGGCTGTAGATCGAGCCTTTTCTCTATAGTTATTCGACTGACTACTACAACTTCTGCCTTGGTGACTCTGTCTCTCGCAGTTGTGCATACATCTCTGAAATTTCTTTTGGGAAGTATGCCTTAGCTTGCGGCCTTTTGACCTACAGTAGTATGGGGATGAATTATCAGCGTTCCAGCCACTGGAATATGTTAGATGAATACACAGAATATTCTCCAACAGAATCAATGGGCCTACCTTGAACGTTGGGGTGAGGAGACCACTTTCCAATGTGAATGGTTCAGCCACAAGTGTAACAGCTTTAACATATTCAAAACCCTTAGCTGGTACAGTAAGCACAGAGACGTCAAAGGAATCCATAAGAATCCATGTCAGCCAGGACTGCAGCTCTTGCTCTAGGATCAGCACATAGCTGTTTCAAGTCTCGTACTGCATGTTAGAAACAACACTTCAGAGTATGAACAAGCAGTGGAAGCATAAAGAGCTGCATTCCTGTGCTATTCAGAAATCTTGCTTGTTTGGGGGATTAACGAAGAAATATCGTGCCAAGAGGTACATAGGTAAAGTAGAAATCATGTGAATTGTGTACCTTGTTGCACATTCTGTTCTGGATAAGCCAACTGCTGTTCTGCGTAAGCATAGTTTGACCAATCACCTTGATATCCTGCAGCTACCATTGGGCTTGAACAACATCGTACCCATTCTGACACCAGAAGAGACACTAATTCTTAGGAACATTAAATGAAATAAAGAGTAAGCTAGAAACAAGCCATAGCAGTTGTATTTTTGTAACAGGCCACAATATGACAAGAAATCGTAAGCATCTAGTTGGCCTAACTTTCTGCATGCATGGTTCAAATTACACAGGTACCCAACAGTACTGAAGTTACTGAACATTAATAGGCTTACCGGCTGTTGCCAATCCTGAGCAGGTTCAGATGGTGGTACGGGGACCATACATAGGTTCAGCGAAATAAGACTGCTTCTGATGGTTATATGGGAATTCTTCCATATCCTCAGAAACAGGGCTCTTGCTCATTTCCTTGTTACGAACAGAATAATCAACTCCATCTCCAATGGAAATGTCATCATCATCTGTTTTAGCAATAGGGACAGCCTGTTTTCTCTGTTCCATTAGAGTCGTTGTTTCGAGGGGGGGGGTGGTGGTGGTGGTGGTGGCATATCATCTTCCAATTGATTTTTCAGAGCTGAAACATTAGGTTGAGAAGGCTTTACTGGGTCATCATAGTCACCGCTTGCCAAATTGTTCTTCCCTGCAATGTAGCAAGCATATATCTAGCTCGCCACATGAACACAATGCAGATACTGAATGAGGATGTACAGACAGTATATCAAATTATACATTACAAACAACTTTAAGTAAAGTGATTAATTTGCACTGGGGATAATATTAATATTGAAGCATAATATATGACTAAGTCACTAACAGAGCTTGCCATTCCAGAATAACAAGAGACACGACACACGGACCTGAAGCTAATTGCTTAAAGTACACTAGATGAACAAAGTGAAGCAACTCAGATCCAAAAAGGCCAAAACTACCAAAATCACCTTCCTAAATCACTGGAAGCTAAATACTCTTAGTTCTCCCAATCAAGTGCCAGGATCAATTTCAATATTAACACACCTTTTGTACCTCTCTCCTTTTTCTTTTTCTTTAAGACCTTACCTGAGGATCCTAGTCGAAGGTATGCCATAATTTTAGAAATCCTGTCAAGTACTGAACCATTCACACTGACAGTAACCATCTCCTGCAGAAGCAAGAAGAATATTGAAAAGGATAATCAGTAAGTCAGTTCAACATGTTACAAGACATACTGTCAAAATACCTCTGGAACAGGGCAATCAGCTTTGCTCCTGTGAAGAGTTGTTGGAATATCATTGCTGAGTCCATCTTCCTGGTAGAATTAAAAGAAACATAATCATTTAGGCCACACCTAGAACGAGAAGTTGACAGTATGGAATTCAGAAAATTGTGCAAAGCTCTATGCTTCAGGCAATTGGCAAGAAATAAATAAAAAGTATCCATCGTTGAGAGAAGTGCATTTATACTCTAATAATGCATTTAACTGTGGAAGGCAGCAGAATGATCATAGCGAAAGTTGCATACCATTTATTCCCTTTATCCCAAAATATAGTTTTAGGTCTGTCCTAAGTCAAACATCCTTAACTTGACCATCAATAGTTGCAATTTCATAAAAATTAACAACATTAAAATGATATTACTAGATTGACCATGAAACAAACTATCCTACATTGTCAATCTTTATGAATTTTATCTATTGATGGCCAAAGGTAAAAATTGTTGAGTTAGGACAAACCTAGAACTAGCTGTATTCTGGAACAGAGGGAGTACATGATAACCTAGACTTATATACAAAGCTAGAACGATATCCATTCCTTTTTCTCAAAAAATATAGCAAAGTCATATTAACTCCTCAAAATACTATAGATATTTGTATATACAGAACATGTGTCTGTCAGTGCAGATGAACACAGATGAGTGATGAAAATAGAGCAATGTATTCCTCAAAAAGAAAAGAAAAATAGAGCAATGTGCATCTGGTCATTTCTATGAAGGGATATAGGGAAGGGTTTGTTCCTATAGTTTACAGTTTAAAGTACAAGAGTATTCCAAAATGTATCATAGCCAATCCTGTCACATAAATAAAGCACATGAAAGCACTAGTATGGTTTCTTTCTAAGGGCAATACCATATTATATATAAATGACATTCGACCAGGAAGAAACATTTCCTTTGCCTTTATTGTGCTTTGTGGCTTTATGATCCATTGGTAGACAGATTGCAATCAACAAAGAGTGACAATAATGCATATATGCTATATTAAATAATAGCAATCATATATGGTAAAACAGAATATCAGTCATTGAAAATATGAAAATGCTACCTTTGCAGTAGCAGAGCGGAATGAGACCGCGTGGTCTTCTTTTGCTGACATATACAGCAGAAGTGAAAGATAAGTAGTATGCTCCCAAAGTAATATATATCTTTCATACTGCTACTGCTACAGCTCAAACTGAGATGAAACATTGTTATATTCATCATTACATCCTACTACAATGTCATGCTAATCAGGTGCAGGAAACTCAATATAGCACTGTAAAATGCAGCTCCATTATAATAAGGCAAATAAGAAAATAAATGTTAAATGAGTATATCAGTTATCACGTCAAATAACTCAGGTGTGCATAACTGCTTCAGAGAGGTAAGCTGGTGCAGTTATGAGATTCCAAGAGAAAATGCATATTACTGGAGGCAGAAACATTTTGTTATTTTGGAGTATCCATTTCTAGCAGCAACAGGCAATCAGTAGCCATAACTCTTAGAGAATTCAGATAAGAAACAATTGGATCTTCTGTGTTAACTTTAGTTCAGTTTAAATGAAAAAGAGCTAGCCCCAAAAAAGGTGGTCCAATTAGTTGCCATAGTGGAACAAACTTGTATACCATTGCATTCCTTTCATTCATAAAACATGACGTGCTGAAGTAGTGTACATGATGCATTTCCCAAAGCACACAACTATGTCAGACTCAAAACAGTTTCTCATTTTCACAGAGGTCCTGATTTCAACGGCTCAAGCACACTGCTTCAAGGTATGCACACTCACACATATAAAACAAATACTGGTGAAACCTATGCAGGTGACAGTCACCAATGCAGGCATATTACGATATTTGAAATATACATTGCATATGATAGCTTTTCAAAATCCTAGCCACTGTTATGTTCAGAAAGAGAAAACTATGACCACATGACCGGACTAAACTACATAGTGGTGGCAATCACCTTGATTTTGCGTCCTTATCATCCTCTGTATCAGGCTTCTTTTCAGTTTCGCTTCATACTCTATGAAGTAGAGCATAATCCAAGCCTTTGACCAGATGTGTATGCTCCAAGTCACCTTAAAAGCATAAAGCAGGAATATAAGATAAATCCATTAAAATGGAATAGGAAAAATATGCAAAATGCAGCAGGCATGCTACATTAGTCCCCATATCCATGTCAACACATCATGTTACCTTCTCAAGTGTTCTTTGCAATTATAAGAATTCAAGAAATATATTTGGAGGGCTGCATATCTAGTTCATCACATGAACATAATGCAGATATGGAATGAGGATGTACAGACTACAGACAAATATCACATTATACATTACAAACAACTTTAAGTAAAGTGATTAAGTTGCATTGGGGGTAATATTAATACTGAAGAATAATATATGACTATCACTAACAGAGCTTGCCGGGCTACAAACTCTGCAACTAAAATTGTGGCCAAGCTAAAGCTTCTCAGAAGAGTTTTAAAAAGATGGGCTCTGGGACTTTCTCAGCTCAACAACTTGATCAAGGAATGCAACAAAACACTGGAGATTCTTGACAAACTTGAAGAAAATAGAGCCCTTTTTGCCCATGAAAGCAACTTCAGAATCATACTGAAAGCACACATCCTGAAATTATTGCAATTCAAGAAAGAGTACTGGAGGAAAAGATTCACAGTAAGGTGGGTGAAGTTTGGTGATGAAAGCACTAAATTTTTTCATGCTGCTGTAACAGAGAGATACAGGCTCAACACAATCACAAGCCTGGAAGGAGAGGATGGGAGACTAGTCACAAACCACAATGAAAAAGCAGCAATCCTGTGGGAAGAATACAGGAACAGAATGGGCAGTACTTCCAACCCCATCATGCAGTATAACTTGGCAGATTTAGTCCAACACCAAAATCTGGAGAACATAGACCAGCCCTTCACTAAGGAAGACATCGATAACATAGTGAAGCACATGCCAACAGACAAGGCCCCTGGGCCAGACGGTTTCAATGGACTCTTCATAAAAAAATGCTGGAGCATAATCAAAGAGGACTTCTATCAACTCTGCTTTGACTTCTTCAATGGAACAGTGCACCTGCAGGCCATAAACACCTCCTTCATCACACTGGTACCCAAAGTCAACAACCCTTCAAGTGTAAACGACTATAGGCCAATCTCTTTGCTTAATTGTGTCATCAAAATCATCACAAAGCTCATGGGAAATAGAGTACAACAAGTGATCATCCCTCTAGTGCACAAAAACCAGTACGGGTTCATCAAAACTAGAACTATACAGGATTGCCTAGCCTGGGCCTATGAGTACATACATCAATGTCAGCAAACAAAGAGAGAGATCATAATTCTCAAGCTAGATTTTACAAAAGCTTTTGATACAATTGAGCATGAAACAATCCTTCAAGTGATGCAACACATGGGCTTCTCTGAAAACTGGAGGAACTGGACTGCAAAAATCTTGGCCTCGGGGACATCTTCAATCCTTCTCAATGGAGTGCCAGGGAAGCAATTCCAATGCAGAAGGGGGGTCCGTCAGGGTGACCCCCTCTCGCCGCTTTTATTCGTAATGGCTGCTGACCTGCTGCAATGCATAATCAATCAAGCTCATGAACAAGGTCTGTTTGAGCTCCCTATACCAGCCAGAGACAATGCGGGCTTTCCGATCATCCAATACGCGGATGACACCATCTTAATCATGAAGGCATCCCAGCGCGAGCTTTTTTGTCTAAAAGGTCTCCTTGAATCCTTCTCGCAGTCCACCGGCTTGCGGGTAAACTACTCCAAATCGTGTATGGTCCCCCTAAATATGGATCATGAAAAAGCAAGTCAGCTGGCAGGGGTGTTCGGATGCAAATTGCAAGATCTACCCTTTACATACTTGGGGCTACCGATGGGAACCACCAAACCAAGAGTAGAGCACTACGGGCCCATCATGAATAAGGCAGAAAGAAGGCTTACCTCAATCTCAGCCCTACTGGCGCACTCGGGCAGACTCCAGCTTGTCAACTCAGTAATTACATCTCTTCTCATATATGCCATGTGCACCCTTGATGTACCAGTGGCAGTGACTGAATTCCTGGACAAAAAGAGAACAATCTGCTTATGGAGAAACTCTGACAGCAACGCCAAATGCAAGCCTTTAGTGGCATTCAAATAATGTTGCAGACCAAAACGGAAAGGAGGCTTGGGAATCATAAATCTGAGAAGCCAAAACAAAGCTCTTCTTCTCAAGTTTCTTGATAAGTTTTACAATAAAAGAGACATCCCATGGGTTAATCTAATATGGGCTACTTACTATGCCAATGGCCAAATCCCACATGCGACCAAAGATAAGGGGTCATTCTGGTGGAGGGACATTTTGAAATTATGTGACCTTTTCAGAGGAATTGCAGCATGCAAGGTGGGCAATGGAACAACGGTTCTTTTCTGGTCTGACCTGTGGAATGGACATCTCCTACAAGACAAATTCCCGAGACTGTACTCATATGCAAAAAACAAGAACATCTCGGTGGCTAACTTCCTCATGAACAACACCATTCAGGCCCAGTTCCACCTACCCCTCTCACAGATGGCCCACCAAGAATATCTTGAACTGCAGCAGCTCATCCAAGCTTTGCAAATCAACCAACAAGAAAATGATATCTGGACATATGTATGGGGCAGTGCAAAATACACCTCAAGCAAGTTCTACCACCACACATACCGCAATGTGCACCCACCCCAGCCCTTCATCTGGATCTGGGACTCCAAATGCTCTAACAAACTAAGAGTCTTTTCTTGGCTACTACTAATGGACAGACTGAACACCAGGAACATTCTCAAAAGGAAGAAGCACAAATTAGAAGGAAACAACTATAAATGTGTTCTGTGTACTATGAACAGAGAGGAAACAGCCTTCCACCTTTTCTTTGGCTGTCCCTTCTCTAAGAGGTGCTGGCAAAGAATTCAAATACACTGGAACTACAGCATAGATTTCTTCCAAATGATGCTTCAAGCCAAAGCCGAAAATCAGGGAGGCTTCTTCATGGAAATTTTCATTATTGCGGCTTGGCAGATATGGAAACAAAGGAATAACAAAATCTTTCAGAGAGAGCAACCATCAATGGACTCCTGGCTACACCATTTTTTCGAGGAAGCTAATCTACAAGCACACAGAATGTCGACAGAAAAAAGGCAGGCCTTATACAAAAAATTGACTTCTACAGATAGTTCAATCTTTTCTTTTCTGTTACCCACTTGGGTGAGAGCTTTAGCTCTGGCTTGTACAGTGTTCTTTCAGTCTTTATTAATATATTAACTACCACAGCAGGGGCTTCCCTTGCTGTATTCCCCTCAAAAAAAAACTAACAGAGCTTGCCATTCCAGAATAACAAGAGACATACGACACATGGACCTGAAGCTAATTTTTGTTGAAGCAAAACTCAAACATCCAAAAAGGCCAAAACTACCAAAATCACATTCCTACACCGGAACCTAAATACTCTTAGTTCTCCTAATAAGGTGCGGGATCAATTTCATTATTAACACACCTTTTGTATCCTTCTCCTTTTTCTTTTTCTTTAAGACCTTCCCTGAGGATCCTAGTCGAAGGTATGCCATAATTTTAGCAATCCTGTCAATTACTGAACCATCCACACTGACAGTAACCATCTCCTACAGAAGCAAGAAGAATATTGAAACGGAAAATCAATAAGTCAGTTCAACATGTTAAAGACATATTGTCAAAATACCTCTGGAACAGGGCATCAGCTTTGCTCCTGTGAAGTGTTGTTGGAATATCATTGGTGAGTCCATCTTCCTGGTAGAATTCAAAGAAACATAGTAGTCATTTAGGCCACACTAGAATGGGAAGTTCTGATAGTATGGAATTCAGAAAATTGTGCAAAGCTCTATGCTTCAGGCAATTGGCAAGAAACAAATAGAAGTATCTATCATTGAGAGAAATGCATTTATACTGTTGAAGGCAGCAGAATGATCATAGCACAAGTTGCATACCATTTACTCCCTTTGTCCCAAAATATAGTTTTAGGTTTGTCCTAAGTTAAACTTCTTAAGTTGACCATTAATAGTAGCAATTTCATAAAAAGTATCAACGTTAAAAATCATATTACTAGAATGACCATGAAACAAACTATCCTGCATAGTCAATATTTATGAAGTTTTATCTATTGATATCCAAAGCTAAAAATTGTTGACTTAGGATTAGGACAAACCTAGAACTAGCTCTATTCTGGGACGGAGGGAGTACATGATAACCTAGACTATACAGAAAGTTAGAAAGATATCCATTCCTTTTTTTTAAAAAAAATATAACAAAATCATATTAACTCCTTACTAAAGATATTTGTATATACAGAACTTGTGACTGTTAGTGCAGATTAAAAAAGATGAGTGATGAAAATAGAGCAATGTGCATCTGGTCATTTCTATGAAAGGATATAGGGAACGGATTTTTCCTGTAGTTCACATTGTAAAGTACAAGAGTATTTCCAAAATGTATCATAGCCAATCTTGTTATCAAAGCACATGAAAGCACTAGCATTGTTTTTCTTAAGGGCAGTACCATATTGTATATAAATGACAGTCGACCAGGAAGAAACATTTCATTCACCTTTATTATGCTTTGTGGCTTTATGATACATTGGTAGACAGAATTCAGACAGGAAAAAGGATCTTGTGTGTTAACTTTAAGTTCAATTTAAATGAGAAAGAGCTAGCCCCAAAAAGGTGGTCCAATTAGTTGCCATAATGGAACAAATTTATATACCATTTCATTGCTTTCTGTACAAGTGAAATTTATGCAGGTGACAGTCACCAATGCAGGCATATTACGATATTGGAAGTGTACATTGCATATGATAGCTTTTCAAAACCCTAGCCACTGTTATGTTCACAAAGGTGGTGGCAATCACCTTGATTTTGCGTCCTTATCATCCTCTGTATCAGGCTTCCTTACAATTTCGCTTCGTACTTTATGAAGTAGAGCATGTTCCAAGCCTTTGACCAGATGTGTATGCTCCAAGTCACCTTAAAAGCATAAAGCAGAAATATAAGATAAACCAATTAAATAGGAATAGGACAAAAAATGTAAAATGCACCAGGCATGCTACATGAGTCACATATCTATGTCGACACATCATGTTACCTTCTCAACTGTTCTTTGCAATTATAAGAATTCATGATATTCAAAGGTGCTATTACAGTTGGAGTAATTGTGGAGTATTTGCGGCTGTGGGACATAATGCTTGAGCTGGAATTACAACCAGGAGTCAATGATACACACCTTTGGAAGCTCTCTGCTACAGGCATGTACTCGGCAAAATCTGCATATGAAGGGTTATTCTTGGGATCAATCTCCTTCGAGCCATATGAAAGGATTTGGAAAAGCTGGGCGCCGCCGAAATGCCGCTTCTTCATGTGGCTGGTCGCACACAGACGGTGTTGGACCGCTGATCGTCTTGCTCGCCGCGGCATGAATCATCCGGAACACTGCCCTCTTTGTGATCAGGAAGACGAAACTATTGATCATCTCTTGACCTCCTGCGTGTTCGCGCGACAGTTTTGGTTTCACTTCCTACGACAGTCTGGACTTCAGGAGCTTGCCCCACAATTGCACAACTCTTCGTTTGTGAATGGTGGAACTCGGCCACTGACGCAGTGTTGGGCTCAGCACGGCGAGGTCTCAACTCGCTCATCATTCTCGGTGCTTGGACCATTTGGAATCATCGAAATCGGTGTGTGTTTGAGGGAGTCGCTCCAAGTATTGCGACTGCTTTGGTTCAGGCTGGGGAGGAAAGAAGACTCTGGGAGATGGCAGGGGCAAAAGGAATCTCGTTCCTAATGGCCCCCCTCCCAGGCGATTAGTTTTTGGTCGTGTGGTCATCTCTTTATTTTAAAAAAGGCTCGAATGTAAACAAACATACAAATGGGGTGTGTGGTGTGTGTTGTACGGGCTCTAGTCCCACCAATTTCTTCTTAATACAATGATACGCAGCTCTCCTGCGTGTTCGAGAAAAAATAAGAATTCATGAAATACATTTCGAGGACTGCATGCCACTGATTGATTTGGTATAAGGCAAATTTTATTCATAACAGGATGTTCTGAAGCAGTGTGCATGATGCATTTCCCAAAGTACACAAATATGCCATACTCAAAACAATTTCTCATTCTCACAGAGGTCCTGATTTAAACGGCTCATGCACACTTGCACATGAATATAGAACAAATACTGGAAAGAAATAGACAAGGCTAAAGGCACTTAACACCAAAATGGGAACATATTGCGTGAAAATGAATGTAAATCATCACAAACCTCCGAGATATTTGCTTTTATCAATTGATATTTGCTTCAAGTTGTTTGTACATCTGCCAGCCTCCATTATAATCGGTAAAGGATATGGGTAAACTAGGAACAAAGTTGTCAGACACATGAATCATGAGTTTGTTACCTCAAATCCGTCCCAGGAGGTGCCACGGCATGAAATGAACCAAGCTCGGTAGGTTCATAGTCTGTTGATCTACACGACGTTCCTTAGCACGATCTCGATATTTTTGGTGTCTCAAGTTCTTCCTTTTTCTCCTCTCTAAATGGGAAAAAAGACAGGAAACAATTTAATTTGCAGCAAGGACTCGAAAGATAACGTTCGATACGTTGGAGGTATTGCAGTGTACATCTGATTTGTGATGGCAAGTCGGAAATTATTCCAATTTCCAATAGACAGATAAATGGGTGGTCATTGAACAGAAGATAACTTGGGTTCATTGTTTCAACTTTCAAGATATATGAAAATTGACCGACCCGTTTGCCCAATCCCAATTCACATGGCACTAAGAAATGTACAGAACAAACGAAAAGCAATGTTAGCGACGAGTACTTACTTCAGCCGCATCATTTTCTCCTTGTATAGTTATTCTTCTTCGACGACATCTTCTCTCGTCAGATTGTATCCCTGGGAACCAAAGCCAAAAAGAGAGCAATTAGAATCTAGAGGGAAAAATTGGGGAGCTCACACACAGAATCAGGGCTCCCACTCGGCGACGCCGTCTTACGGTACCAGCTCACAGGAGCTAAGGAGAAGATAACCGGAGCGACAGAGTGGAACCGGGGACAGGCAGCTGTGGCGTCGGAATGGCACAGCGGCGGTAAAGGGGGCTGGCGAATGAAGGCGCAACGCGCAGGCGGAGGAAGACAGCGGCACCGTTTGAGATGGAGGCCGGAGAACCGATGGGAGGTGGCGGCGCGCAGATGCCGGAGTTGAGTTTCTTGATTCCACCCTCGTCTTTTCCGGTTTTTGCAGCCGCAACGGTCCACGAGTCTGATCAGGCGAAGTTACCCCACCACACGTGTGCAGTACGCTTGATCAAGATCAGACGGCCCCAATCAGAACAAGATGTCTGAAACTGGCAACCGCTACCTCGGTTGTGGTATGTAGTTTTACAAAACTGAACAACACAGTTGTAACCTGGAGAGCAGCTTGGTGTTTCCGTACAGCTCACGAATATGTGCTTGCAGTAGGTTGAACCTTAAACAGGGATTTACGTATACTGATGCGGTACTGCAGACGTTTAGGCATGCATGGAAGAGCAAGTGTCCATACTAGCCACCCACATGGCATGAGCTTACGGGATGATCTAGTCACAACACATTTCATATCGTATACTTCAGTTTTAGGAAGCCATAGACACAGTAAATGCTCTTATATATTGACTTAACAAGAAATATATCCTCAGTACAGTTGGTATGATCACGAGGACGCACAAAAAAAACACCTAGTAGGAGGCCTAAGTAACAGATGGTTCCCTGCTTTCTCTATGTTGGACGAAACAGAATATTATACATTAGTATCTTTCGTTAATGTACCGATGCATGCTCTGAACTTTACTGAAGAAATCCGATCAATCTTAGGACAGGAAGCGCTGTGAGCAGGTCATTAGTCCTTTGCATCCATGATTCCACCTGATGTAACCTGGAAAACGTGCTGCTGGTCAAGGAAAACAACTTTTCGACATCAGAACATTGTTGATTTGTGTCATCTGAAGCTTTTTGTTCACATCATTTAGCAGGCACATTTCACAAATCACAAGAGTTCCATGTGCAAGCCTATGCAAAGCAATTTTTCTGCATTTTACCGACTCCAGAAATAAAATGGCCAAGAGATAAAGGATATAGCTTCTCCCTCAGGAAGGTTAGGGGCATCAAAGATCTTGCAGACACGCTGTTCTCCTTTGCCTTTCCTCAGCATCAGTCTGATGGTGGCAGCATGCGCCAACACATGGCCACCTGCTGGTTTCTTTGGGTCAGTTATGAACATACCACCACCTGGATCAGCAATCACTGAAAAAAGGAGGAACCAGGTTATGATCTCATATTTGTTAACCTAAAGAACCATTTCTTAATTAGAATAGGCAGGGCTGAATCGGAACACTAAACACATACCTTGGTTGGTGATGTAAACTGCAACATTGAACTCCTCAGCAATCTTTGTAAGTCGGGACAGCATCTGTGCTAGTTTTTGCTGCAATGTCATAGCGCATACACTTAAGAAAGCAGATAGAGTAGCAACCTTCAATTTCTTTATGACTTGGTTACTGTAAGAAAAAAAAAATGAATAAAGGGAGCACCTGACGCTCTGCAAGTTCACCCCTGCCACTGAAATCAACACGGAATAGTGCTATCACGGAATCCACAATCTATTTCAGGACAGGACAATTACAATTCCACATAAGCACAACGATGCTGCAAGACGACATCAGCATACTGCACATCTCAAATCCATGCTTACCAGAAGCCTGAAAGGTTCTTCAGCCATCTTGGCGGCCAGGCCCAGAAGCAAGTTGTACTGGTGTTCATAGGTGTATGCACGAGCATATATGATCTAAACAAGAAACACATGTAAGAATTGAACTGATCGATCCATTAGTACTGATATGGTGAAGAGAAATTATAAATGCAAGAATTCATACATTGTCAAGGACAGCGTTGGCATCCATCCCAAATCTCTCAGCAATTGGCACAATGCGTTCAGGCCGGCTGAAACTTTATTAAGGAAACAGCTTGGAGAGTAGGAAGATACACAACTCCAATTCAAAGAATCAACTGGTAAAATGATTCATGCAATTCCAAAGATACAATGTTCCTTCAGTGTCAATGTAGGCAACCTTTCCATTTCCCCCATGCATGTGGATTGGAAGCTGCATTCCATGAATTAAAATAAGTACATTCCTTCTGTGGAAGTGGGGTGTCACTGACAAAATTTCAAATGTATAGATGAACCTGAGTGGAGACACAGAGAGTATGAGCCAGCTGAGTCTTCCCTGACCTGCATGAAAACATAGTTGATTCAGAATTTTATAATTAGAAAGTGGAACTGAACTGAGAAACAGTAAAAGTCAGATAAAAGTGCATCAAGGCTAAGATTATCCTTTATGACTCGTTAAACTTCTCCCAGTGATACAACATTAGGAAGCACTGTGTCGTTTTATCATTCCATATTTATGAATTAGAAACAGAAACACAGTAACATAATATCAGGAAAAGGCTAAGCAAAAATACTGATGTGAATATGCCTGGAGTTAAGGAGTAAGAGGTGTTTAGTTCTTAATGACTGGTTAAAAGAGAAGAAATCATTGCCACAACAGTTCCAAGATTAGAAACTTGAAAAGGAGGTGAAAGGTGCACCAAAAGAAAAAAGGAGGTGAAAGAGGTTTGGAGAGGCTTTAACATAATATCATCACTTGAATACGTAACATGGTTAAAGACATGTCTAGCTCACATTTATTTACAAGTAAGATAGCACATCATAAATTTCAACAATATGACTACTCCAGAGAAAGAAAAAAATGTCAACAGGAACAAGAACATCTACGCACCGGAACTCTCCAAATGCCTCTGTGATGCAAAGTGTTTCAATCCCTCCTTCAAAATTGAAAGATGTCCATCGATTAGACTAATACAATAACTGTATCATGACTGATCTGAAGAGGGTCAAGGGAGATATGTTACCGCCAAGTAGCTCATCTAGCGCCTGGCTCCCAGTGGTAATCCGGACAACAGACTTCCGCTTGAAAATTAACCAAAATAAATCAAACATCCCCAAGGTCACAAAGAAGCATCAAAGCAATATCACAAAGAAGCGGCCATTACTGATTGTTCCCTTCAGAATACTACCATCATTGGTAATCACACAGAACCAAAGTACTCTAATTAGTAGTTTAAACCCAACATTCTTACCTTGATCAGAAGATCGCTTCCTGTCATGAATCCCTGGCTCTGTGATAAACAAACAGCAAAGAAAGATCAGTTTACCATATCATACAGAAACGATGCTATGAAAGCTTCAAATGAAAGAACAAAAAGTATTCAAACCAGAAGTTTTTCAGCTGCTTCGCAGATCTTCTCAACCTTTGCTTCAGATAAACCCTTGATTCCTGTAAGGCTCTGCCAGATGAATTCATACAACCATGTTCAGAACACTGAATATGTACAACAAAACAGGTGTTTTAATGAGGAAATCAACCTAAGCACGTCGTGCAAGCAGTACTTCTATGGAAACAGAACGGAGAATAGGGATGCCAAACTCCGAACCTTCTTGGTATGCATCATGAGGCCATTGCAGGTGTAGATCCCCGCATCCTGCAGCTTCTTCACGTCTCCTGCGTTTATCCCTTGAGAGATCACTGTGTGGAAAGATGCACAAGCACAATAGATTAGCCCAGAGTGCTGGAATCATGCCGAGAATTCAAATTAAAAAAAAATGGCAAGAAGAACCAAATTGGGAATACTAAACAACTAGAGCACAACCAAACTGAAAGTCTGAAACCCCAGTGCTGGAAGCCTGCAAGCATGGCAAATCAGCTCCTAACTGAATTGGACGAAAAACTTCACATCCCATCGATGTTTTCTGATCATTATGACAGATTAACCTCATAACTCAAATTAAGACTAAATTCAGACCAATGCGCCCAAAAGCAGCAATGTAGAACTCGCCGAGTAGTACGAACTAACCGTAAGGCCGTAACACGAAGATCAAGCGTGGAGAAGACTAAAACCCCAGATCTTTGGGCCACGAAACTACTTCAGCCCCCAAAACAAAACGCTAGAAATTTTGGGGGAAACTGAAAAAGAGCAAACCACAAGCGCGTGCCACAAAAACCAACCAAATGTTCAGACCGAGCTCGGAAGGTGAAATCGCATCAACGTTGTTTCGGAACAACACCGATTCCGACCGAAATGCACGAAACCAGAACCAAAATGCAAGGCGGAGCAGCGCAAGCCGCGGAATGGATCCGCCTCGGTCGGAGATTGGAACATCGAACAGGTTGGTACTTGTAGGGTGGCAACTCGCGCGCGCGCACTCACACACATCAGCGAACAAGTAACGCGAGAGATGAGCAGAGAGAGGGCGGAGGCGGCGAGGATTACACTTGTCGATGGACTCGAAGCAGTCCTCCTCCTCCTCGATCCTGTCGGCCTCCATGAGCTGGAGCTGCCCGCCCTCGTCGGCGTGCCTGGACGGAGCCATCGCCGCAAACCCGCGCGCCTGCGTTGCAATCGGAGATGTTAAGCGCAAGCACCGTACGGCGGGGAGTGGTGGGAGGAAGGAGAGGGGCGCCGCCGCGTACCTGGAGCAGGAGGAGGCGGAGGCCGCGAACTCGGTGCGGGGGCTTGGAGGAGAAGAAAGCGGGGGCGAGGCGAGACGAGAGAGACTCTGAGGGAGAAGTGGCGCGTCTGTCTCGTGTGCCGCGGTGCCGGTGCGCGTATATCACTGTCACTTCGAGAAGGCCGAGCGGCAGAGGCGGGCCTTATTTCTCGAATTTTTTTTATTTTTAATCGATTTTTTTATTATATTTTTATTAATAACCGCTCGTTTTCAAAATTAGCAAAACTAGTCGCCCAATCGCCCGAGTTATAGGCGATAACACCTTCTCGCCCTTTAGCCGGGCGACAAGGCCGCAAATCACCCGTTGCAGTGGCGACAAGGCGCGGGGCGCGGGCGGTGGGGCCCAGTCGCCACTACGCTGGGCGACAAGGGCGCGGATCTCCCCTCCGAAGGGCGACAAGTCGCGACGCGCGCGCGGTGGGTCCCAGTCGCCCGTTATGTGGGCGACAAGGACTCGAATCTCCCGTCCAACGGGCGACAAGGCGCGGCGGGCGCGCGGGGTGGGGCCCAGTCGCCCAACGGTCGAACGACAAGGGTCCACTCGCCCGACGGCCGGGCGACAAGGCGCCCCGCTATAAACCGCGCGTTTCGGCCTCGGCCTCGGCCGCGTTGAGCAGAAAGAGAGGGAGAGGAGAAGGGAAGAGAGGAGAAGAGAAGGAAAGAGAGAAGAGGGGAGGAGGAGGTGGTTGCGGTGTGCTGTCCAACGTGTCGTAACTTCGGTAAGTTTTCGATTCGTATAATAGTTTTAGATGTAGCTAGATCTAGATTTACTAGTATTTAAATAAATAGTGTAGTATAATATAGTCGTATTAATACAATAGATACAGATGTAGGTTTATATTCTTATAAGCCAGATTTAGAGTTAGTAGTATTGAAATGAATAGTCTACCATTATATTGTGTAGCATTATAGTATTTAAGTTAGATCTAGATTTAAATAATGTAGCATTAAATAGTATAGCATTATAGTATTTTCTATTATTTAAATAATAGTATTATAATTTATCAGTATTTAAATAGTTTAGTATTATGGTATTTAAATAAATAGTGTAGCATTATATAGTGGTATTAATATTTACTTACAAGTGTTGTAGATGTATTACTCTCTAAGATAGGTATAGATATATTAATATATAGTTGTAGCATATTTTTAAAAAAGGGTTTATATTAATTATAAGCAATATTTAGATGTATTATAAGCAAGTAAGATAGTCAGTATAAAAGGTAGTTAATTTTGATTAGTACGTGACAAATACGAAAATAAATAATAATCTCGATGTTTGACAGGTATGTCAGATAAAATAGTGTTTCAAATTTATTATGGAGAAGGGGATATTGTTCGTGGGGTACAGGGGGTTGATCTATCAGGGTTTCCGTCAGTTTGTAGAGGAATCACAAGGCCAAATGAAAGGACAATTAAGGGTGTGCACAATTGGTTGATGCGGCTGTTTCAGCTGGATACAGACCAACACGGATTGAACCTGATGGGTATGGTTAGCCGTGCACGTGAGGGGTTTTACTGGGAGTTAATACCTTTGAATGCAACATCAACATGGAGGAAATATGTGGATAAGGCTGTAGAACGTGGGTGGCCTCTCGTCCTCCTTGCTCAGGCATACCTAAAGGAGGTGGTTGAGGTAGATGCCGTGGACGTGGACGAGGTAGGTAGGCCAGACACGGAGGATGAAGAGGATCGCGAGACAGAAATTGAGGAGGGTGAACAGAATCTAGCATATGTTGAACCGATGGGTGAAGCAGACGAAGGAGAGCGGATAGAACACATAGTTGAGGAGATGAGGAGGGACGACGAGGAGTATGAGAATCTTCCCGAAGTTGACTCTTCAGACGACGAGAATGAGATTCCAGTCCCAGCTGAGTGGAACAATCAAAATTTTGCAAATCTGATTATCAATGAAGAGTACTCCGTCCCATGGGAGTACCACGGGAATGAGGTGACAGAGGGAGCTATGTACAAAGACAAGGATGATGTGATGAATGCTGTGAAGTACTGGTCTCTGTCGGTGAAGAGGTCCTTTGTAGTTGTTAAGTCCAGCAGGAAACTGTATGACGTTAAGTGCGTGTTCACTCATTGTCCGTTCAGGGTGCACGCTTACGAGCAAAAGTGGAGTCTGCTATGGAAATGCTCTATAGTGAAGGACCATACATGTGAGTTGGAAGAATTAGAGAAGTGCAATACAGCTCTTACCTCCAAATTTGTTGCTGACTACATGTATAGTAGAATTGTGGACAACATAAGATATGAGCCAAAATCTATAATCAACATGATAGAGGAGGATTTCAAGTACACCATAAGTTACTCTAAAGCTTGGAAAGCAAAGCAGAAGGTGATAGAGAAGAGATTTGGTTCATATGAAGCCTCTTATGACAACCTGCCATCGTTGTTACAAAGCATCAGACAGAGAAACGTTGGTACATATTACGATATCATGGATTTGCAAAATCCAAAAGAACCTGGAAAATTGATCCTTCATCGTGCCTTCTTTGCATTGGGTCAATGCATCATGGCATTTCTGCATTGCAGGCTCATTCTTTGCATGGATGGTACTTTCCTCACAGGAAAGTATAAAGGGCAGATTTTGACTGCCATTGGAGTCGATGGCAACAATCAAGTCGTACCAGTGGCATTTGCCTTTGTGGAGGGTGAGAACGCCGATAGCTGGTATTGGTTTTTGGAGCGTGTAAAGTTGGCAGTGGTGCAAGGACGACCTAATGTTTGTGTCATACACGACCGACATGCAGGTTTGCTGAAGGCGATATTGGACATGAAGCATGGTTCTGTTGAGCGTGGTGTTCCAGCTCGTTGGCCTGACATACAATCCAGGTGGTGCATGAGGCATTTGGGTGCGAACTTTTATAGTCATTTCAAGAATAAGCATCTGATGAACATGTTCAAAAGGCTGTGCAATCAGAATCAACAGAGGAAGTTTAATGCAATGTGGCAGCGGCTTGATGAGTTGACAACAAAACAAATTAAAGAGTTGTCGAACAGGCCGAACCCTGACCCTGATAGGTCTGTTCCTCTTTGTGGCCTCCCCACGGATGGCCCGAGGAACGTCGTCCGGAGAGCAGGGTCGTCTATCAGGTGCTTCTCTGATTGGATTGAGCATGAGCCAAAGGAGAAGTGGTCATTGTTGTACGATACAGATGGTTCCAGATATGGAATAATGACAACAAACATGGCAGAGGTGTACAACTGGGCTATTCGTGGTTTCAGAGGATTGCCTCTTGTTGGAATAGTGGAGGGGATTTTGTATGGGACGTGCAAGTACTTTCGTGACAGACATGCAGCAGCTTGTCATGCTATGGCTGACAACAGATTGATATTTTCAACATTCATGACAACTTACATGGAGAAAAAGATTAAGAAGGCAAGTTTGCACCGTGCTCGAGCAATGGGCACAACAGAGAATCGTTTTGAGATTCTTTGTAGAGACAGGGGCCGTCGTGGCGGCAACCGCGAGAGGACGGTACAAGAGTGTATTGTCCGCAATGAGTCATGCACATGTTCCTGTATGAAGCCGAAGCTCTTACACAGGCCATGCTCACATGTTATAGCAGCTTGTTCACTTACAAATTTGGCCCCGAAACGTTACGTGTCGCAATATTTTTCAAAAGAGTATGTCATGACGACATGGAATGCAGAGATCTATGGCTTTGCTATATTTGGCACATTTACAAACAACCCTGGTGGCAACTACCTACGTGGTCCTGATAAGGAAAAATTGAGGCAGAAGCGTGGCCGTCGCAAGACACGACGTATTAGAAATGATATGGATGAGTCTGAGACAGGAAGGCAGGAGGACCGATGTACGGCGTGTGATGGCACCGGACATACCTACAAGAAGTGCCTCGGTAAGAAGTCAACAGAGGGTGCAGCTGAAGCAGGCCCTTCTGGGAATCCCCAAGATGGTCGTCGTCCTCGTGCACGTCGTGGAGTAGGAAGGATGGAAGGAAGTGCTCGTTGAAGAATTATTGTTCTTTACCCTAGGTTGATCCATGTTGTTATATGTGACCTTACGTCTTCAATGCATTCTGTATTGTGTAAACTATGTTATGAGAAGTAAGTTATTGAGGACATTGTCTTTCATGTTGTAATGTATTGTAAGACCTTCAGTTGTAATGTATTGTAAGACCTTCAGTTGTAATGAAACTACATTCTTATTGTCACATATTTGCTGTTATACGTATTTATTTGCTGATTTTACAAGCAATGTGTATAGGTATGGCGACCGAGGGTGGAGCTGAGCTCGAGTTACTGGACTCGCGTTTGGACCGACGGCACCGGTCCTACTTGAGTGCTGTTACTGCAGCGGAGCTGCCCGTTCTACGCCCTAGGGTACCTCTTGAGTTGTTGCGGTTAGACGATCGTTGGATTCCGAGGTATGCATCAGTATGTTTTCATTTATGTGTTTACTTTTTTAAATATTTTATCCTAAACTAATCACATTTGCTTTTGCAGGTTACGAGCAGCTGGACTCCTACCACTTTGTAGGCTTGTTGAGGCCACCGGGCCTGAGGAGCAGGCGGATCCGGCCCGACGGTTCTGCTTCGACCGTTCTCTGCTAGCTGCACTAGTGGACCGCTGGAGACCTGAGACTCACACCTTCCACTTTCCTTGTGGGGAGATGGCACCGACACTTGAGGATGTGTCGTTCTTGCTTGGAGTACGCACTGCTGGTGAGGCGGTCTCCTCTCCCGACATGCCAGACACTTGGCGGCACGACCTTCTTGCCCGCTTTGAGGGTATCGTCCGTCGGCCAGGTGCTCCACCGTACCGGACTATTCCTGGTGACCAGCACCACGGCCCGACGAAGAAGTGGCTACTACAGTTTCAGGTAAAGTGAATCATCTTGTAGTATATTTCATTTAACTCCATAGTTTTCGATACCTATGGCTAACGTTTGTTTCTATGTCATGACGTACAGGCGGAGTACATTCACCCGGAGGTGGATGACGACACTGTGTCGAGGCACTTGGAGGCCTACCTTCTTTGGTTGTTTGGTTGGATCATGTTCACAAGTTCGCATGGGAACTCTGTGGGCAAGCAGCTGGTTTTCTTTGCTCGCCAGATTGCGGATGCACCGCTTGACGCTGTTCCACAGTACAGCTGGTCGTCTGCTATCTTGGCAGCGACGTACCGAGGACTTTGTGACGCGTGCACAAAGGCGGACCCCTCAGCCGTCCTGACTGGTTGCCCACTGCTCCTCCAGATGTGGGCATATGAGCGGTTCAGTATCGGACGTCCTCACATGGACCTGTCCACTTACGGAGGAGTGCTCTACGGTGACAGCGAGGAGGATGGCCCAACTATGGGCTCCTTGTGGTGCCGACGTCGGGTTAGTGCTGCTCACTTGCCGTAATATTCTACATTTGTATTCAATTTGTTACATCCAATTGATTCGTCCGATTTCTATGCAGCCTACTTGGGCAAACCTGCAGGTCCACAGGGCTTATCCTGAGTACGTCTGGGCGTTCGACAGGATCCGAGGAGACGAGGACGTGTGCTGGAGACCTTACACCCCCGACGAAGTTGCTTCCCGGGCACCGGCTGGGTTGTCGACGTTCTGCACGGTCGACAGCCAGTACTGGCTTACGCGGGCGGCTCTCGTCTTCGACATCTGCGTCGAGGAGTACTCACCTCACCGGGTGATGCGCCAGTTCGGTCGTCACCAGATGTTCCCGTTGGACGTTCCCCGTGTTGTTCCGCCATCAGCTCACTCGTAAGTTTTTGAACTATATCTACTAAATCTATGAAACATTTGATTTGTTGTCTTATTCCACTCTTTCTGCAGTTACACGCGGAAAGGAATGGCAGCAGGCACCGTTTGGTCCATACGTATGGAGCCGTGGGTGCAGCAGTGGGGCCGGGCGTTGCAGGAGGTCACGCAGGAGACGAGGCCGTTCACCTCAGAGGCTTACGAGGAGTACCTACGATGGTACACCCCTCGCACACGGACCAGAGTGACGCACACACCGACGGTGCCAACAAGGCACATCCCGACCCTGAGAGACACGTACCCGACCCACAGGGACCAGGCCTCGTCGTTGGCGGTACAATCCTTACAAACATATTCCTTTCACATTGTTTTATGGTATACGACAATACTCATTTTAAATATGTTGTTCTCTTTACAGACTGACCTAGCACAGCGGATCGTCGTGGAGTCGGGATCAGTTCTTCAGCGGATGAGGCAGGGCATTCAGCTTACCGGACACGAGATCTCCCTTGCGATGAAGAGGATCTATGACACAGCCACGGACATCACGAAGCTCACCTCTTGCAGTTCCTGCCGTCGGCATACCGATGCCATCCCGCACCCTTCGCAGTCCCAACCCAGGGCGGAGCGACCACAGTTTCAGCAGCCGTCCTACACACCTAGGACTGTAGCACCACCTCCTCGTCCGATGTTCACAACAAGTAAAAACCTGTATTATTTCGTTCTAATGATTATTTGTAGTTAATAGTCATATTTTTCTTACTGTCATGTCTTACTCGTTATGCGCAGGTATAAACTACAGCAGTTGGCCACCAGCTGGTGATGTTGCAGGCTCCTGTTCACAGATGCTACGCATGACTCCAGGTAACGACTACTACTAACGTTTCGTCATATTACATATTATTGTTACCTTCTGCATAACAACAACTTTGCTTTTATAGGTTCAGGGATGGACGACTACGACTACAACGACGAGGAGGTCTCCGAACACCCTGAGCGTTACGGCCGACGATCTCCGACGCCTTTCGACTTCGACGCGTACATGGCTGACGAGCAGCAGGATACACTTCCTGCATCACAGTTAGCTGGTGCACCACAGATGACACAGTCTTCGCAGGACCCCTACGAGACTCCAGCTGCTGCTGCTGCAGGTCGTCCCGCACGTCAGGTGGTTCCTCCTTCGCCGTTGACGTACTCAGCCGATCACGTGAGAGCGGGTCGCAAGGCGCCTAAGCCTGGCACAGTTAGGGGTGTTCCCCCTAAGCGTGGCAGGCATTAGCTACTTATCTCTTGTATCACTTGTATGTGACCATGACTTTTATTTTGTGTGAGATGTATCTATGCACGATGTTATACACCTATTAGTGTCGTCCATCGTGGTAGGACATTTGTGCTCATTGGGTAGGACCTTTTATGTTATGCGATGCTACTTTGTTTCCTTTTACTGTCACCTTAGCCAGCGATGCGTAATACCAATTATTCCGAACCATGCGACAGAGGCATTGCGAGGCTTTTCTGCTCCACCACAGCCGCCACCACCACCAGCACATTCCCACAGTACTTTGATTGCACAGTGCTTTGATTGCACAGTGCGTTGATTGCACAGTGCGTTGATTGCACAGTGATTTGATTACACAGTGCGTTGATTGCACAGTGTTGATTGCACAGTGTTTGCAATGGTTCACAACTAACCTTGGTTAGGTTACTTGTCAACCCGGATGCCCAGGAACCCGTCTATAAATAGAGATGCCATACATATGTTTCATATCATTCTGCACTACACGTATAATAGAATGTCACGCAAAGAGAGAGTTGACCTATTTTGGGTGCACAAAGAGTTGGCGAAGTTCCATAACGGGGCTCCCGCAAATGCTCGTAAGAGAGGGCACTCCCCTCCAGCCGGTGTCGATCCTCCAATTTGCCATTGCGGTAAAGAATGCTCATCAGGTATCTCCTTCGACTACGACACGTACGGTAGAAGGTTCTGGAAATGCAGCGAGCCAACTAGGCTCTCGTTCTTCACGGACGAGGAACAAAAAATGAGGTTTTTTTTTATCAAATCGTGGTACGTCTGACAATGTTCGCACTGCACTTACATATCTCTCATTTGTGCAGGGTGTTCAAAGAACGCTGTTCAAGAACTCACAGAAAACTGTTGGTTGCAATTTCATTGAGTGGATCGATGACCACATGACACCGGACGATGAGGCATATGCAGCCATGATGAGGAACTATGAGTCCTATGAGAAGGATAAGGGCGCCTCTGGAAGCAATTAGTTACGGAAGCGTATCGTTTATTTTAAATTCCCTAAGGCATGTTAGGTTTAGGGCAGCACAATAGTCATCAAGTGATCCGCTCACGCCATTTGTTGTAGCCTCCTTTATTTTTTTTCCCTAAGTTCACTCACTATGTCGTCTTTTCGTATACGCGGAATGGTACTATGTAAATGACTAGCGCTGTCACATGCCAATGAATTAATATCTTCATATTGTACCCGTTGATTAAACGTTTCTCCAACAAATGAATTCAGTGTGGTCGCATTCATGTAGAAAGGACTCCCGTGTCCGAACCGATTTAATTACGAGCCGTATAATCGCTAAAGGACGTCCTACGCACTGCTGAATGGGGCCATTCCCTAATTGAAGAGCCTCAATGATCAAAGATTTCGATGTCATGCATCACAGTGTCATCAATTCATTGACCCTGCATCAGTGCATGCATCTGCCCCCTGCATGCATGTCCATTATTGCTGTCATACCCTACCTCTGTTACATCCACATCTCCTCGCAATGACAGGCAAAGCATCCAAGGATGCATTATTGCTGTGACCTGCATCGCTGTGACCTGCCTCTCCATTATTGCTGAGCTTTTGACCTTATCTCTCTCTGCATGCATTATTGCTCACATCATTGGCCAAATCAGAAGCACAGCAAAGCTCACGTCGAACAGTGACCCTATCTCTCTGCATGCATCTCTATTATTGCTGTCACATGCAAAGCATCCAATGCCTAAGTATAAATCTAATGGGTCGCACATAGAAAAGAAGGTGCCTACTCCACCAAACCGTCCACATGGCTGAGTCAAGCAACAGAAGCCTTCCATTGCCTCCGTGGAGCGACAGGCCGCTATGCAAGTGCGGTCATCGAGCCATGATTAGAACGTCGACAAAGCGTGCCACATCTGGCATGAGGTTCTTTGGGTGTCCTGACTTGGACCCTGATTTCATGGTAACTAAGCATTTTTCTAACACTTGTAGCATTTTCCAGTCTGTAACGCTACAACATTTTCCCCTACCTTCTTCAAGGTTGTGACTTCAAGCAATGGATTGATTCGGTTCGGCCCACAAATGCTACTCGTGCAGCCATCGAAGCCGAAACCACAAGTGAATACCTCATGAGGATGGCTGACCATGAAAGGCTCCAACAGGCACGTCCAACTAGAGGGCAAAGGGAACAAAACATTCAGCACGCCCAACCTACAAGGGAGGAACTAATGGAGCAAAGGATCAAGGCAGCTATGGATGAACGTAGCCGCCGTGAAGAGCAAACACGCCAGCGTGCAATGGCACGAAGGCAACAGCGTGAGGAAGAAGCTCATCAACGCCATGCTCAACAAGTAGCTGCATGGCGCGAGGAAGCTCGATGGGCACAAAGGGGGCCTAAGTAGAAGCCATTGCATGTTTGTTGTTCCTATTATTTTATTTTCCCTAAGGCATGTTAGGTTTAGAGCGGAACACAACTATGATAGTAGTCGTCACGTGTTCCGTACATGCCATTGCAACCAGTATTTGTAATCTTTGTTGTACTTCACTCTATGTATGGAGCCTAAGTTATCGTACCTTTTTTCGGATACACAGCATGTCGACTGCACAGTATTTTCATTGCACAGCTCGTTTTTGTTTATTGCACAATACGTTTTCACAGTATTTTTGATTGCACATAAAATAACCTCACATAAATGGTAATCTATCAAACATAAATGAGAAACAAAAAATACATGCGGTAAATAAATTTCGAAAAACAAAAAAGAAAGCAGCTTGTCGCCCTGTGACTGGGCGACTAGATCCTTGTCGCCCTGCGTTGGCTACTCGCCCGAGCAAAGGGCGACTAGCCCTTGTCGCCCCGTGGTAGGGCGACTGGTTCTTTGTCGCCCGATCGACGGGCGACTGGGCCCCACCAACCGCACGCACAGGCCTTTTCGCTTCCTGTCGCCCGTGGGATGGGCGGCAAGAGGATATCGCCCATTAACGGGGCGATTGGGCGACTAGTTTTGCTAATTTTGAAAACGAGCGGTTATTAATAAAAATATAATAAAAAAATCGATTAAAAATAAAAAAAATTCCTTATTTCTCTGGGGCGGATTGGGCTCGTCTTTCTGTTGGGCCGTGTGAAGGGTTCTACAACCCTGGGCTGATTAACCAGGCCTCAAATTGGTACGGACCAGAGAAGTCCTGTGCCGATGCCGACGGCCCATTGAATAGTTGGTGGAGTTACCACGCCTAATCCGAACCGCGTATGTCCGATCCGACGGCCGTTAGCGATCAAGGGGGGTGGTCACTGTGGCAAAAGCGACCATCTCCGGTCGTCATTTGAAACAGCGACCGCCCCTGGTCGCCGCATGGACGCTGGGACTCGCCGGAGCGCCGCCGCGTTCTGGACGTTTCTCGCTCCCTTCTTCGTCCCCGAACTTTTGATCCTTGTAGAAACCAGCTTGCCCAGGTGAGACGTCACCTGCCGTGTCAGACGCGAGGAAGTCAAACCGGCCGGCGCGGCGAATGCTGGCCGGCGTCTGGAGGGAGCTGCTCGCGACGGCCTGCAGCCGCCGGATTCTACGAGCTACCCCCATCGATGTTGTTGTTGCAAAAAAGACGGACGACCAAGGTGTGGCTCACGGCAGCGTGACCACGCGCCGCACTGGGACACGTTCTTCTTCGCCTTTTTTTCACGCTGCGTGCCTTCGTGACCACATTATTAGCGGACGACGCAGTGACGGCGCGCACGTGCCGCATGGTGATGGTGCTCTCCGGCCTTTGCAACACGACGCCTTTGACGATGGAAATAGCAACTCTTCGCATTCAGTCAAACTATGCTTCTTCTTTTTTAATCACAATCAAAATTTGCGGAGGTCATGAATCATGAAATACATCCGGATTTCCTTTGTGGAAGTTATTGCTGCTCAGTTCATGCTTTGCAGGTAAAAAATCAGATGCTTGAGTCCTAGGCCCGGGCTCTGTCATCCTCTAGATTGCGAGCTGGGAGGCAGAGGCAAGCGGACCAGCCCGGTGGGTTGCGAGTGCCGAGCGTGACGGCTCTGCGGGTAGAGTTCGACGGTGAGCCATCCCGGCCGGGGACGCTGGGCAAGTTGATTCCTCGTCGCTGCCGTCAAGAACGGCTTGCCCATGTTTCCTTTGTGGCGCCGCCGTTGTCCAATGGAGAAAGGAACACGCAACCTGCACTACCTGCCGTGGCCATTGGCTGGCAGCAAATTAGAATTGTTTTCGGTCTCCCATTTCTTTTTTTTTCTTTTTTCAAAAACACAAAAAAGCTGTGCTTCTTTGTATTAGAGAGAGAAAAGAGTCGCCTTACATCACCCTCATCTCATACGGTCTCCCATTTCTCAATGTCCGGCCAATTTGCAGCGCACTGTATCATGTTTATAATTGTTTGTGAAGATATATATAAAAGGGGTTGTTTCTATACGAGTATACGACAATCCAAATACAGTTTCCACCACCTTTCGCCTTGTGGTGTTACATTCTAAGGAAACAGATATGGCTGTGAAATTGTTTTCGATTGTTAGAAGACTCTATCAAGCCCTTTATAAGATCAGGGCTACATGTATATATCTCAAAAAAAATTATTTAATGAGTAACCTATAATGTGGAATTCTACCGATGAAAAATATTTATATTTATACCAAGAGGACTTATTTCGTGATATGGAACAAACAATTGTGGAACCCAATCTCCGGTGTACTGATCGAACCTTTTTCTCTGATCATTAATCGAGTCACTACAACTTCTGCCTTGGTGATTCTGTCTCTCGCAGTTGTGCATACATATCTGAAATTTCTTTTGCGAAGTATGCCTTAGCCTGTGGTCTTTTGACCTACAATAGTATGGGGATGAATTGTCAGCGTTCCAGCACTGGAATATCCTCCAAAAGAATCAATGGGACTACCTTGAATGTTGGGGTGAGGAGACCACTTTCCAATGTGAATGGTTCAGCCACAAGTGTAACAGCTTTAACAAATTCAAAACCCCTTAGCTGGTACAGTAAGCACAGAGACGTCAATAAGGAATAATACCTACAATAGACAGCTTCACGTATGGATGGAATATATGCAAGGTGGAACAGAAGAGAAAAACCTGTGCTTCCTTTCCAAGAGAATCCATGTCAGCCAGGACTGCAGCTCTTGCTCTAGGATCAGCACATAGCTGTTTCAGGTCCTCGTACTGCATGTTAGAAACGACATGTTAGAGTATGAACAAGCAGTGGAAGCATAAAGAGCTTAATTCCTGTTATATGCGGTGCCCGGCATATCCGCCGCCAATTTCGCGCCGGTGCCAATTCCCAACAATCTACAATGTTTCTATCGAGAAGAAAAGCAGCAAAGATTAAGGAAAATAAGGGCAACACATCTCATTTCCAAGCTCGTCCAAAATCTTCCTGAGACAATGTTCAACTTTGTGTGCTTCCCAGCACAGTTTCAACTTTCCCAGATCTTAATGCCACTCTTCAAATCACTCGAATTATAAACCTCAATACTCCGCTACAACTCAGATCATGGCAACGTCTATGTATAAGTGGAGTATAAGCATAAACATGTATATGCGGAATATCCGCTACAACTCAGATCATGGCAACGTCTAGGTCTCCTATCTCCACTTCTAAGCAACAGACACGATAGGAGAGATGAATGAGACTTCCATAATTTCACACCATTCATAGACAAACATGATATAAAAAAAATAATGCTCGGTCTACATTTGTAAACTAAATTAGTGTGAGTTGGTTTGCAGTTCCGCTTCTTCATGAGGTGAATAGGTGACAAATTTGATTTTCAAAATCGTTTTACCTGGATTCCTTCAGATGCAGCCCAGGCCTTCAACACCTCTGGTTCAATTGCAACGATGGCAACTAAGGAAGAGTTTAAACTATCACCTGCGTTCAAATCATCAGCTTAGGATACATGGCTTGTATTCATTTATTATTTTTTTTAAGGAATGGCCGTATTCAATATATAGCTAATACATACAGAATCACAAGCATTACCATATACGAAGAACTGGGCAATGAACTTGCATTTGGCATAGACATTTTCAATCTTCTCTGGAGCAATGTATTCTCCTTGAGCTAACTTGAAAACGTTCTTTTTCCTAGAGTCCAGAAACAATATAAACAGTAGGTAAGTTAGGAAGAAAACCTGTTGACCAAACAGAAAGGAAATATGTGCAGCACAAACATGGAGCTTGCATGAAAAATAAGAAGCAACACAACTGAGAGCAAAAGCACAAAACCGTCATCTCAACTTCCAAAAAGAGAGAGGAAAATATAGACAATGTTACCTATCTATAATTTTTAAACGCCCTCCAGGCAGCCACAAACCTATGTCCCCAGTGTGCAACCAGCCATCTTCATCAATGACCTCTCTTCTGCAGGTTTTCAAATGCATCTATTTTAGCTCACAATTAATTAATAGTAGTGTGAATTGCAGAGGCTAGCAAGTTACGTTTGGACTTCATCTTTGTAATATCCACAGAAAATTGTTGGTCCCCTAACACAAATTTCTCCACGAGGATATGGTTGATCCTCAGAAGTATAATTCATTTCTGGGACATCCACAAGTTTAACCTCTGAAGATGAAAGCATGATTGCATTAGAAATAGTGAGATAATGCACAATGGCAAGCTCCATGTGAGCTTAGAATTAGAGAGAATGAAATGATGCATACAAATCATAAAATAAAGACAATTTCTTCCATGCAATTATTTTCTGTGGCGATAACTCATTATGACTTTCAGCTGCCTTCTATATCTAGGATGTACCATAAACCACTAAGTTGAATTTGCAAGATTTTTTTTCCAACAGAAGTACACATGTTACACAAGCCAATCAAATTTATCCTTGAAAATCAACACAGAGCATACCGCAAGAAGGGTTTGGGGATCCAACATGACCAATTGACATGTCACCAATGTCCATTGTAGAAATGACACAAGATGTCTCTGTCATTCCATAGCCTTCAACAATTTCACAGCCAAAGCAGCTACCAAAATTCAAACAGTACTTGTTATTAGTAAAGCAAAGTTCCAAATAGTGAACAAGCTGAACCAAGGGAGCTCAGAAGTCAGCTCAGCTTACATCCTCATGAATTCCAATACATCTGATGACAATGGAGAGGCACCTGAAATCATGAGTCTCACTCGTCCACCAAGCCTAGCTTTTATTTTGTTGAATACCAACTTGTCCCACATTGGGGATGGATTTCGCCCTAATAATACAAAGCATAGAAATAATATTAAGTTAAAGATAATGGAGACAAATTGAATCAAATAATGCCCAAAAATGTAAAATTTGCATATTCAAGTGCAATCAGAACTTTCTGCCAATTCAAATACTGTCATCAGCAGGAATAAACTATCTCAACAAAAGTTATTAAATGAAGTTTCTGACATACGAGCTATGACCTGATGCTATATTACAGGAAATCCTGAAGATATTAAAAAAGTTTCCTGTTGCTACTGCCAGCCGTTTTTCATTTTATATGGAGTGACCTATATGAATAAATGGCAACCTGCACCATTGATACCTCTAGCTTCGTAACTATACTTATGAACAGGAGGAGGGAAAAGGAGCACAATCCGAGGTATTTAAGGATTTTTTTTATTTCAAAGATTATAAAACTAACAACTTTCAAACTTGTAGAATAAAATCCCCCCAAAAAAATGGAAGGAGGAGTAGAGGTGTTACGGTCAAAGAAGCGCATAACCATATAAGATGAATTATGCAGCAACCAAATGGTTAGATCCATGCTAATTATTCTACAGAATAGATGGATGAATATCAATTTATGTATGCTGTACAGGTATAACTGTACCGAGTCTATGCTTCAATACTCACAGATAAACTTGTGCTAACTAATTTCTAGGTGACAAAAGGTAAGGGCACTTAGTTTTAACTTTGGAACATTCTTACCATTAATAATTGCTTGCCTCTTGGCACTGTATGCAGCACGAAACAATCTTTCTTTCAGCCGACCAGACTCTTTCACAGCGTTTGTAATTCTACGGAGTAAATAGGCATTTAGCTACTTAATAAGAGTACCCAAGAAAAAGATAAAATAACATCATAATAAAACTATAAACATGGTTCCAAACCATTTTCCACTAGTTTCCAAGACCATCTGGGAGCTACTAACTGGTCGGTTGCTGGTCCTATCCTGGTCCCATTTCATTTTACCTCATTAATTTTCAATTTCAACATATAGAAAAACCTACTTAGCTGTTGATTTCTAAGCAACAAACAAAAATATCTCAAAATGGCATAATTAAAATGGTATTGCTCTATCCACAAGGAATTAAGAGCTTTAAGTGGTAACTGTGTAGTTACTGCAGGATTTGGGACTGGAGAAGTAGTAACACCAAAGTACAAATATAAATTATCTAAACTATTGGTGTAGCAGTATTACGCTGCATAAATTCGGTTGTATAACCGGGGAACGCTTGCAAATATTGTTGGTCTCAAAGCAGCCAGATCACCCATGAGCTTCAAAGTATCCTGAAGATCATCAAGCAAACAATCAGAATGAAATATTAGAAATTAACAATGACATGTAAAAAGTAAAGGGGTCCAGGTTACGGTTTAGAGTGGGATCACTATAGTGATCTGATACCACGTTATTTAATGAACCTCTGTATTGCAAAGGTCCAAGAGGGCAGAATATGAAAAGAGGGGAAAGCACAAGAACTCCCAAATAAAGAGCAAAATGGTATACTAAAGTTAGGACAAGTAAGCCAGTTTACTAAAGTCAAGAGTCAAGTCCACATTCTATCAGATGTCCTATTCTACTCCTGTGCCTACTAACATCCTACACAAGCAACGGCCTAACCAGTTATTTTTTGGGGAGTAACATATCTAAGTTGTCCCGTAGATTACACAAATATTCAAACAAATAAAAGCAAGACACTATAAAGATATCATTCTCAACGGTTTTAGATCAGCGTACCCTTGGTAGAACCCAATGGCAACACCGCAGTGAAGCAATTGAATCTGGTTAGCTCTCTCATAGATATGAGCCAAAGGGAGAAATGAGAAATACCTGTGGAAAGTGATACATAAAGTTATTGTCAAATATAAGCTCTGCCAAGAGTAAATTATTCCAGAGGGAAGGTAAAATCCTCACACATCAGTGGGGTACGCTTTAAGCCCAAGGCTTGATCCTGCTACATTTGCAATTAAGTTCCCATGAGAAATAACAGCTCCCTGGGAAAAGATTGACATCCAAAGTCACAGGGTTGGAATGTAGAAGAGCTTTGCTAATGGAGCAAAGAAAGGAAAGAAGAATAAGACAACTGTATGATTTACCTTTGGGGTGCCAGTAGTACCACTCATGTAGCAGATAGTGGCAACATCCTCAGGTTTTGGAGGTCGAAAAGGTTGAGGACTCATCTTTCCCTGAGTTAAAGATTGAAACGGATTCAGAAACAGGGGAACACAAGGACTGAGCAAAACTGGATGTGCAGGTTCAGCTATTTTTAATTGAAAACTAAACAGAAGACGATTTCTTAAATTGGAGAGGTCCATCAAAAGAATTAATAGGGCTTAGAACTACACATGCAAACACTCAATGCAACACTAAAAGAAAGGCAGTGCATCGAGCAAGAAATGAACAATTACAACACATACAAACTGTGAACTGAACAATGAGGACCACCTGTTTCTAAGCCATCATGCGTATTTTACAAACAGAATGAACACAAAATACTAAATGTCATAGTTATGAAGGTCATACTGGAACACCGATTCACACATTACATCGTATCATTTCACTCTCAACTCGAGATTCCCATTCTGGATAAGACCCGTAAAGGGAAACAAAATAAACCTTCACCATTCTCATGGATGGTCCAACATAAGTACGGATTAGATGTCACATTAACATTATATGAATGAAACTTTTAGAAAAATGGACAAGGAAGAACAACGAGAAAAAAGTAAGGGGTATATTCCTCAAAAATATAAGGAAGGAGCCACAAGGAAACCAAAAAAAAAAAACAATATTCTGCGAATTGCTCCGACACAAACTTGGTTTAGCCCATTCCAGACTGATGTCAATAATAAAGGCTCATGTTGTCGATATCTATAGCATTTCTTAACAGTCACATTTTACAGGCTAACCTCCATGTGTTTATCAAAACAATTAGCCATAATAAGCAAACAAAATCAACATAGAAGCTCAAAGATCAGTTGAAACCCCACCTGATTATGCAGATGGGCGAAAGTTAAAATTTGCACTCCAGTACTTGCGGGTGCGGGTGGCATCTTTCCATCGTCTCCACCAACTAACTAAAGAAAACATGTTAACAGAACTTAGGAAGACAGATACTGAAAATGACATGAATGTTACGCCGCATCATTAACAGTGAAGGGTGCAAACTTACCACTATAAGCCGAAGACATGACATTTGGGTTATAAAACTTAACAGCTGCAACCAATAGATAAGTAAATCAGTTGGTAGGAAATAAAATATACTTATTTTCCAGGATATAATCCAAGTTAAGACCACGCAGTGTATATAAACTGATCTAGTGTTTTGAACAAGGACAAAATTATGATTTTGTAATCACAGAAACATGATTGTAGTGCATACTATCGTATTTGAAGGTTAAGACAATACCAGCCACATTAATTGTCCTTCTATGTGGATATCGGTCACGAGAAACAGTTTTGACACACCACAAGCATCCAAGACAAGGGCCACGTTCAAACAAATAGAGGATGATCAACTTTACTGGAAATAATAGGTCACTAAACGGCCCTAGTTAGGACAGGTATGACTGGTGACAGGCAACCTCATTGGTTGCTGGCTAAATATTTCTAAATTGTAGGAGTGGGTAATTTCCAAGGTTGAGAGAAGGTACTAAATCTTACAGAGCTTAGTGTTTGGGGGACACAGAATATAACTTCTACTGTTGCATGGTTCACAGCGAATTGAACTGCATCTGGACCTGCATGAATGTACCAAACACAAAAACTGTCACCAGTTGAATTATGATTGAAAATGAGACATAAGATCGCTATCATTTGAACATACCAAGAGTGTCGTAAAGTGGCACAGATACATATGAATATGCAGAACAAGCATGATCAACTATGATCCATTCAGGTCTGTTTATAAAATACAGACCAACGCGCGCACCCTGATTCAAATAAAAAAGAATTATTTACATAAGTTCAAGTAAATTTATCATCGAACATTCTAAGCGCTATATCAACATACCAGTGTGCAACATGATATAGGCTGTTAGTTAATAAGCAAAACCAAATGGAAAAAGTGCTCGTCGAGAATTACTTCAAGTATTCCATGGTAAATAAGGCCAGAACCTATTGCTGTCCTGCTTGTACTAACTTCTCCATATGTCATCCACTTGTAGCTGCAACATTATTTGACATTTAAAAGGAGTTAAACAAGGCTAGGTAAAAGCCAATCGACAGGCAGTAAAATAGTATGCATCCGAATATACAATCTTTTAGATCCTTACTCTCCAACGGTTCCATCGGCACGGATTCTTGTACCCAGGTATCTACAATCTCTAAAAGTCTCAACAGCGTACCTGTGCAATTTGGAATACCATAAAACATAGAGCTTGAGAGATGCTTAATGTACTAAATTTGGATACTGGTACTTTTAATTTGGCCAAAACCAAAAAAAGTTACCAGCCTACACGATACAAAAACATAAAAACTTCTGCATTCAAGATTTTTGTCCAACCTTTTAATGCACAGCTAGATTAAGGGGGGAACAAAATACTCCAGCAAGCTAAGATCTCATGTTTTTTTCTCTTAGCTTTTAATGTACAACTGGATTAAGGAAAAGAAATCCAGCAAGCTAAGACCTCATATTATTTTTCCCTCAAACAGTAATCCCTCATATTTGACCTGGATCCTTTCTTTTACAGTCCCAAGGCGTAAGTTGATTTATATGCACAGACAAGCAGCTAAAAATTATGAACTCATAATTGATAGTAACATTGGTGATTACAAGATATCTGATCAAAATGAGATGAAACTTACGACACAAAGGCTGCACGCCAAAGAGAGATGGTGAGGATTCTTACACAAAGTTATCATGGAGCGTTCCGACGTCTGGAGTGTCAGGAAATCTACTTATTAACTTTAGAGGTGACCGAGCAGACCTGCAAAATCGGAGCAGCAATCATGAGCCACAACATAACCAAAAAGCAGAATAGCATTGTAAATAGCTTACCGGTACACATTCCACTTTCCAGTATGCAACTTCTCAGGGAGAACAACGCTGTAGCCCTGCGCTGAAATGCAATGCAGAGTGAATTTACTAGTAACATTTATTTTGAAGGTGCTATTTTCCAAACTAAAATTATAAATGTTTTTCTCTGTGGAAATGATATGTCAAATCAAACATGTACAGTTTAAATGGAGAATAAACAAGATGGGCAATGGGTCACTGGAAAAGAAACAACTCTGGAACGGATAGCAGCACTAGCATATAACATAAGGAATTCTCTTGTCAGACAGACAGCTTGTCAAACTCGTTTCACTGCTACAACAAATAGTAACATGTGGTGTCTGAATGAGTATACACATTTTAATGATCCAATAGCCTGAGATGCATAAGGGTACGGATTGTAATCAAACGTTGCATCTACATCCACCCCTGTTAACAGGGTGCTCTGATCAGGTCAACAGGGAGGGGATAAGGGCACCCAATGAGATTACACAAAGCAATTCAAACTTGAAAATTTTCAAGTTGAAATGGCGTTTTGTGCTGTGCAAAAAGGACTTCTACCATTGCTCGAAAAAAAAGGACTTTTACCATTGCTCGAAAAAAAAGGACTTTTACCCCTGTGACACTAAAATAGGAAACCAAAATAAATAAATATAAATGGTTGTGCATACAAAAGGCAGCATCATTGAGTGCGAGAGAAGCAATTAATTTTAAATCACTTTCCACGGGAACAGAATTCCACTCAGAGCGGTTCGAGATGCGAGAACTAGGAGAAGGAAGGAACAGATGCGCGATAGTACCAGTTCCCCTAGATTCTGAAGCAAAACCTATGATTCTGCGACCCCCTGGTATCCCTACACAACTATGACCACCACCACCGCGTTACCACCATTTCTGGGAGAGGTCCCCTTCGAATCAATTGCAAATTTCCAATTCGAAGCATCTCCACACGGGAGTACGAACGCTTGCGTACACCAGCAGGCTGGTAGCACGAAACACGGAGGGAGTCAAAGAAGAGAACGCACCGTGGGCGTACTCGCCGGCGGTGGGATTGGCGGCGAGGCTGGAGCCGGCAGTGGGCGCCGGTGGCTGGAGGTGGGCGGAGACCGCACGGAGCCGGCGCTGGGCGGCGTCCATTGGGGATTGCTCTTCCTTCCCACGTGCCATGGCGACGGAACTCAACTGGAGTCCTCCGCGTCTCTCGCTAGCGTTGCGTGGGGGGGAGGTGGGTGGAGAAGCAAGCCGAGCTGCCGAGCCGCCGAGCCGCGAAACCAAGGTTCGAAAACACAACAATTTCTGGTGTGGACGTTTGAGTAGCGATCAAGGCGTGGACATTGGTAGCTAGCGGTTCACAGTTCAAACAGTTTTCTTCTGATTTGGACAGTCGTCTGCCGTGCTGCCCGGTCACTGGCACGCGGGCCCTGGAGCCACCGGTCTGGTCATTGACCGCACGGCAGACGATTTCTGCGCCTGTTTTGTATGGATGACGAACGGTAGACACTCATGCTGTTCTAGAAAAACAATGCGTTGATATTTCCGACGCTTTTTTCCCCAGAAAAACGAATTCAGAAAGCTTCTTGAAGCGGTTTCGGGAGCACGGCCGGAGATAAATCTAAGAGTATAAAGATAGCACGGGTTTCGCCCCCGCTCATGCTGGCCACGTCGCCCAAAATTTCAGCATCGTCCGATTCGTCGTTCTTTGATCCTACGGTTCTGGACAGCTGCACTTCTTTTGTCAACCGGCTGCCGCATTTCTTGACCGTGCTCTGTCGGAGAGGAAGACTAAACAGGTTGCCGCATTCCTTGATCTTTGCCCGTTTTCAACCTATGGCTGCTTCCTTTGACCGTGTGCTAAGAAATTTATGTCCTTCAACCTATGGCCGTTTTCTACGACAAATGTGTGGAGAAATTGATGTCCATCCCACCACCTTTTTTGTGTTATATATACACCCCGGAGCTGCAATCCATGAGAAAGTGCAGAGCGCACCGAAGTGTACGCCTTCGGGATCCTGCTGCTGGAGATGGTAAGACCTACCATTGCGGCCATGGTGGAGCTTTGCTGGGCGCGGAGCTGCTCAAGCATGGGGACGAGGGGCTGTTGTTGCAGGCACTCAAGCTAGCCATGGTTTGCTACACGTCGGTGCCGGCGGCTCGCCCCATGCATCATGCCCCGGAGGTGTTGCGGAAGTTGGAATAGAGCCACTGCAAGACCACGCTCGGCATTCTACAGGCCCACCGATATCAGGAGCGACACCGGCGCGCCCAACTCTTGATTGTTAAAGCACAGATTTTGTCCATCATGCCGGAAGCGGCAATCTTCAACATTTGTCCAACTAATTTTTCAAGCAAAGATTTTGAAGCACGTATTTCGCCCAACTCTTTGATGCTTGTTACTGAAGTTTTATATTCCATTTGGAGCTTTCCTAAGACCTGACATTAGGACAATTATGTAATTATGCAATTAAGATGCTGGAGAAAATGCTGTCATGTGATTGTTCGATCTAACATGAGTTTACAATTGTTCATTAGTTCTCTTGTAGTACAGAGAAAATGTCGGCAATTTGGTTCGAGTTAAAATAATCCTTCATTTTTTTTTTGCTTAATCTATGGTGACGTTCCCCGGTGTTGTTGAACGAGCAGTGCGTGTGCGCTGGGGCTTGTGTACCCGCTGTGCTCAGGAGCTCACATCTGCTGTGATCGCGTGCTGATCACCTTGCATCGCCATGCATGCTGCTCACTTGTTCGATAACGTGCTGGTTGTGCTTGGCTGCAGTTCGGGAGTCCGGATCGAGGCAGCTCAGGGTCTCCTAAGTGGGAGCTCGCTGCACCCAGATGCCAGACAAATTAATGGATGAACCTGAGGCCAAGGCTCACCGGAGCTAAATCATCGGAATCCGGTGAATAGTTCCACACCTCGTCAACATGGATCAGCTAGGCAACAGACGCCTCACTTGTAGGCATCGGAGGAGAGCTTTCTATTCCAATCTAAGGATGATGCGTGATCGGTGATCGGTGACGATGTCTGTATAGGTTCCTCTATCTTGAGTACCCGCGTCTTGACTATGCAGTCAGGATTAGTAGTCCACATCCAGAAGCGGACACACGGAGACTCCTCACCCCTTTTATATACCAATCTACAAACTGTTCGACTAGAATGTGAGTTGGTTTGTGGCTTCTTTGTGTTGCTTCTTGCCTGCTTGTAGCCTGACGTTTCTTCATTTTTTCTTATTCAAGGAATGCTACTTCGGATGCGTTTCCTGCTGGTGAGAACGATGTTGACAAGAAAGGGGCCGGTGCTCTAAAGAAAGTGAAGCGCACGCTTCTTTGCTGGATTCGTTGCGTAGCTGCTTCATTGGTTCAAACCAACGATAGGTCTCGTTGTCCTGAATAAAGTATAATTGATGTAATGCTTGTAACGGTGTTGTGGTTTTCTTTGTTCTGGTTGCCTGTACTATAATAAAATAAAAAACATATCCTGATTACCCTGGGTTCTTGTACTTTAATAAAATAAAAAGTGTGGTTTCATATGATGCGGGTGATTTCTTACAATAAGTTTACAATCTCTTGTGACTGGTGTGTGCCACTTTTGTCTTCCCTGAATGGTGTGACTTTCAATGTTGAATTTTGCACCCCATTTGGCTGTCAACAAACTGATGTGTCCCTTACTAATTTTTTCACACGGTAGTGGCAAAGTCCACACCGAAGCACGCACACCAGGAGTGAAGCACTGCGAGGAAATGAGGTAGCAGCGCATATGCAGACCCAGAGTCAATGAAATGAGAATCACAAAGTCAAATGAAATGAGAGGCAGAAGTCACATTGGAAGAAATCAGTTCATGTTCAACGTATGCATGAGCCAAAGTCACCATACAGTTTTCAATGTTCAACAAATGCATGAGCCAAAGTCAGCCTTCAACATTTTTCTGGTTGCATGGGGTATCATGTACTATAATAAAATAAAAAGCATATCCTGATTACCCTGGGTTCATGTACTTTAATAAAATGAAAAGTGTGGTTCCATATGATGCGGGTGATTTCTTATAATAAGTTTACAATTTCTTGCCAAATTATTGTGCGTGATTGGAGAATTGTCGTGGTTGCTTGGCGAAAATAGTCGGGAGAGCTGGACTTTTTGGAAGCATCAGGTCTGGCGCGCCATTGTCGGATGAGCTATAGCAGAGCAGTGTGTTTATGCCGGCAGTTGTCGGACAAGCTACAACACTGGTCTGGGTTAGATTTTTCTGCATGTTCTGCTGTGTTTCCAAAGTCAGTGAGCGCTGCCAGGATGAATCGTTCGACTGGTGCTCAGTGACGTGGAATTGTGCGTCTCCCTTTTTTAGACAAGGCACCATTGACTGTTGCATGTTTCTTTGCATGAGAGTCTGCGAGGGTGGGTAGTGGCGTGAATTTCTTCATTCAACCTGACATCCCTGCAATTTTATATTTTAGGCAACTGTTTGACCAGTATTTGATTCATTGATACGTGTGTCTGTTGAGATTTTCTTCGTTGCCATGGGCATGTCTCATCGTTCACATGCAACGTTTAATAAATCTAATACTGAAAGATGGCAACATATTGAGACTATTTTCTTACCTATTATAGTTCCGTTGGCACTGCACTAAAATGCATGCATCATATGTAGCTTTGTCTGGCTAGGTTTTTAGTTTAAAACTACTACCAGAGAATTTCTAAAACTGCACATGATGCACGCATGGATGTAAGTCCAATTTGCCAAAAAATATCAGATGGAACAGGAACTTCAACAACTACTATTGTCCAATGTCCTAAGCATGTAGTATGTCAAATCAAAACTCTGAAGCAACCTGAATCAGCTGGCCATTGCTATCCACTTTCAGGACAACAGGTGTGTCTGCCTGAGCGAGGGTCCTGCCCATAAAGTCGCACCTGACAGACAAGAGGAAAAAAAACCCCTGGCAGCAGTGCGACGTGATCGGAGTCGAAGTCATATACAATTGACAATATGGAGCAGCCTCACAATAAATTTGTGCTGGTGTGTTTGACGCATCAGAGTCTACCACCATGTCTCTCCATTCAGACAGGAGGGTTCAAAAGTCATCACACTGCATGCAAGCCGCAGCGCTTGACCGAGACTAATTCTATGAACACACGTATGGACCAGGCATTCTTGTACGCTTTCTCAATACCTCTTCTCTTTCCGTAACAAAGCTTGTAAGGGAGTAACAAAATGCTATCTACTTTGATAAGCTGACAGGCTCAAGGCGCCGCCGAAGTCGACGAAATCCAGACATTGCACACCTGTTATTTTTAAAAGGAGTCAACGTGCGGTAGCACGACCAAAACTACAAAACAGTCGCACTCAACCAACCGTTGCCAAAAAATGTCAACGCATCTTCGTGCATTGCAAAACACGTCGCATCCATGTAGCGATACCGAAACGTCGGTGATTGCCATACAAAAAATGCATGGTCACGTGTCAATTACAGCCTGACGGCCCAATTCCCATGGGCAACGAACACTTGTGTGTGCTTTTGCTGCTTCCGCGTCTAAACACTCAGGCCCATCGTCGAATATTCGAACATTGTCTACAGTGAGAGATGGGCGCGCCAAAGGCGCGCCGCAGCGTCTAGTCAAATCAATATCATATCGGCTTGCTTGCGTCGTGCGGATGCACGACCAAACGGCAGGACATGGCGCGCCGGTGCCGCCCTGCTTTTTCGCTGTGCGCACGGCAGCAGGGTGTTGCGTGTTCCTGTGGCAACACCGGGAACAGCCGGATTAGGATCATCTACCTTTGTAAATGGTGACTTCGTGTGCCTTTAAGTCACTGACAGGTGGGTTCACAAATCATGAGATTCACATGTCTCCATTAGAACAAGATGAAGGTACAGTAGTAGGGGATGAGAACCTTAAGAATTATATTACAGAGTACTACAAAGGTCTTTTTGGGGCACCCGAAAATAATGATTTTTCTCTAGATGAAGAGAATAGGGAGGACATCCCTCAAGTTTCTCAACTAGAGAATGAGTTGCTTTCGGAACCTTTTAACGAGAAAGAGATTAAAGAGGCTATTTTTCAGATGGAGCATAATAAAGCACCAGGTCCAGATGGTTTCCCAGCTGAATTCTATCAGTATTTTGGGACATTATCAAACCAGATTTGGTAGAGCTTTTTAATGAATTCCATTCTGGAAACCTACCTCTTCATAGTCTCAATTTCGGGGTGATCACTCTACTTCCCAAAAAGGCAGAGGCAGTTAGAATTCAACAATTTAGACCTTTTTGCTTGCTTAATGTTAGTTTTAAAATTTTCACAAAGGTTCTCACTAATAGGATCACCCAAGTAGCTCATAAAGTAATTAGACCTTCACAAACCGCTTTTCTTCCTGGTCGGTATATTATGGAAGGTGTTGTTATTTTACATGAAACCATCCATGAATTACACAAAAAGAAGAAAAGTGGTGTCATTCTAAAATTAGATTTTGAAAAAGCATATGATAAGGTGAAGTGGCCTTTTCTCCAACAAGTGTTGAGAATGAAAGGTTTTTCATCTAAGTGGTGTGCTTGGATAGATCAAGTAACTTCTAAAGGATCGGTAGGCATTAAGGTTAATGACGATGTAGGTCATTTCTTCCAAACTAGGAAAGGGGTACGACAAGGCGACCCACTCTCTCCTATTTTGTTTAACATTGTAGTGGACATGCTTGCTGTTCTAATAGCCAGAGCAAAGGAAAACGGCCAATTTGAAGGAGTAGTTCCTCATTTAGTCGATGACGGTCTTTCTATTTTGCAATATGCAGACGACACTATACTTTTTATGGAAAATGATCTTGAACAGGCTAAGAACATGAAGGTCTTACTTTGTGCCTTTGAACAATTGTCTGGCCTGAAGATTAATTTTCATAAGAGTGAGTTATTTTGCTATGGTCAGGCAAAAGAGCTGGAGAGTGAATACTCACAAATTTTTGGTTGTGAGATGGGTTCCTTTCCTTTTCGGTACCTGGGTATACCTATGCACCATAGAAAGCTTAGTAATGTAGATTGGAAAGAAGTAGAGGAGCGGTTTCAGAAGAACTTAGCTGTTGGAAAGGAAAGTTACTCTCGGTGGGGGGTAGGCTTGTTTTAATAAATTCTGTACTTAGTAACCTGTCGGTTTTTATGTTATCGTTCTTTGAAATACCAAGGGAGGTACTTAAGAAGCTTGATTTTTATAGATCGAGGTTCTTTTGGCAAAGTGATGAACATAAAAAGAAATACAGGCTCACTAAATGGAGTATACTCTGTACACCAAAAGACCAAGGAGGTTTAGGAATTCTTAATCTAGACCTACAGAATAAATGTTTATTGAGTAAGTGGTTGTTTAAATTAATTAATGAAGATGGGGTTTGGCAATCACTCCTTAGGAGAAAATACTTGAGATATAAAACAATAACCCAGGTTGAATATATGCCAGGGGATTCTCATTTTTGGTCCGGTTTAATGAAAGTTAAACATGACTTTTGAGACTAGGCAAATTCAGACTGGGTGATGGATCTCAAGTAAGATTCTGGGAGGATGCTTGGTTCGGCAACATTGCTTTTAAGTATCAATATCCTAGTCTTTATAACATAGTAAGAAAGAAGACGCTTCTGTTAGTGTGGTTCTTCAAACCTTACCTTTGAATGTATCTTTTAGGAGATCTCTAGTGGGTGAAAATTTGATCGCATGGCACCATTTAGTTGGTCGGGTCATGAATACTCAACTAACAGATCAGAGAGATAAATTCATTTGGTCTTTGAATCAACATGGTTGCTTTACGGTACGCTCTATGTATAGAGCGGTAGCTGCCACCAATGTTGTGCCCCATAACCACATTATTTGGAAGCTCAAAATACCGCTTAAAATAAAAATTTTTATGTGGTACATGATAAAAGGAGTGACCTTGACCAAGGATAATTTGGAAAAGAGGCGATGGAAAGGGAGTGTCAAATGTTGTTTCTGTAACTTAGAAGAATCTATACAACACCTCTTTTTTGATTGCCCAAATGCTAAATTTATTTGGAGACTGGTGCATGTTTCTTTTAATTTACCGCCTCCCATTAATGTTGATCACATGTTTAATGGTTGGTTACGAGGGGTAGATAAGAAATTGAAGCATCAATCCTTGGTAGGAGCATGTGCTATTTGTTAGGCAATTTGGCTTAGCCGTAATGATCAAGTTTTTAATAATACACGAGCTTTTTCTTATATGCAGGTGGTGTTCCGAGGAACGCATTGGATTCGCTTCTGGGCCCTGCTACAAAAAGAGGAAGAAAGACCTCAAATAAATTTGGGGTGCCGTGTGCTTGAGACGACGGTGATGGACATTTTTACCAAAAATGGTTGGCGCTTTAGTAATAGACTTCAGTTTATTTGAATAAGCTATATGGATGTCATGGATGTCATGAATGTTTCTTTTGTTGCCGTGTTTCTCTTTTGGACCCTGTTTGTAATAATGGACAGCTACATGTATTCGATACAGAGGCTGAAATATTAATGCATATTCCCTTTTCTAAAAAAAAACATGTCTCTATGTGTCAGTGCCTTATAGGCACACAAAGTCACCGTTTACAAAGGTAGAGGATCTCAATCTAGAACAGCCAGCCTGACATGTGAATGGAACGGGAATGTACGAACGTAAATTAGACAAAACGTGTTGTTGCAGAACCACCACCTGTGCCTAATAAACTTTTGGCCAAAACCAAAAAAAGTTACCAGCCTACACTATAGTGGAGTACTATTCAACTTTTTTTTTTATGGGAGAGTACTATTCAACGTTGAGCATGTGACGGCGTGATAGTTGCCGAGGACAGTTGATTCGGCGATATCACGTGGTCGCTGGCCCGGGGGAGCTTCCCTGCTTTTTGAGCTAGATTTCCACATGCGCAGATAGAGAGATTTCTCCGAGCAAATGGACAGTGTGGGAGTCAGTTGGCTATTGACCATTAAAAGGGTCTCCAATGCCACCTTGACACCGACCCTTCTCCCCCAACCCGACGCTCTCGCTCCCAACTTCTCGCCCAGGGTTCAGCAGCCGCCGCAGCAGGGCCTCCCCCCCTTCCCTCCCTTCGGCGGCCTCGCCGGCGGCGAGAAGGAGGGGGCTTCTAGTTCCTAGTTGTTGTTTAGTTTGCTTGATGTTGCCTCAGTGGTCTTTTTGCCGCCGCCGCCGCCTCCTCCTCCTGTTAGCCGCCACGGTCGCCGTCGTGGAGCTTAGGCTCCTCGCCGGCGGCTTTTCCTTCCGGGGATCCTCTAGAGATGGAGGTGTGCCCCAATAAAGTAGAGCTAGGTTTTCACCACCCCCCTCCATTCCCTACTTCCATCGCCGGCGATGTCCCCAAAATCCGGCAGGATGGCATTGGGTCTGCGCCTGCACGCGTCAGATCCGGTACCTCCATCCCCAGACGGAGCTCCACCGCGCCTCTATGCCCCTGCCGCCTCGCCCGGGGCGAATGGTCTACCTCGACCTCAACCGCCGCCTCCTCGGACCGCCAGGCTGGGCCAAGCCCACAGCCAGTCTTGGGCATGCGGCTGGTCTCCTCTGGAAGAGGGGGTCCGCCTGCCGCCGACGTGCGTCTTCATCGACACCCCACCCAAGGTCTCCTTCGGCCATCCGTCGTCAGATCCGTGCCCTACAGCGCAGAACCTGGCAGCGGCACGCCCGGATCCATCCTCACGCGCATCAACCTCCTCCACGTCGGCCTCCTCTTCGCTCCACCCAGGCGTCTAAGGAACGCACCAAGCGCGACCTCACCGAGAACGGAGCTTCGCTGTCGATTTCTTCTGCAGGTCTACCTCTCCTCGACGCCGCCCCCTCCACCAGGCTGACGTTCTCACCTCGGCTGACTCGTCCAGCACCCGGTTGGCCGCCGGCACCCAGCCAAGGAGATGAAGCACCAGAACTTTTACACGCCGTCAACATAGCAACCTCGTCATCATTCCAGACGGCGATAGTCACCACATCCAGTTCCTCTCTCCATCGGCGACGCCATCTCCGGCCGCCACCACCAGTGCTCAGAGACAGCCATAACGTGGCAGGCATGCAAGGCCTCTTCGAGGCACGTGGCCTGCTACGTGTTGATTGTGAGTGTGGTCCTTTCTGCATTATTCCGTTTTCTACAGGGAATCAGGGAACACGTGACAAGCAACCTCCTATGGTACATGTTTCCTCGACGTCCACGGCAACGGCAACATTCCGTGCTCGCAGTCTCAAGGCTGTCGACCGTCACGGGTGGTCTGGCCATTGTGACTCGGATCCAGAACGTCTGGCTTCGATGGTTCTGCCTTTAAGAGGCGTTGGATCTGTCTTTCATTTGCGTCCTGGTGAACAACATACAAATCTAGTTTCACCGACGATACTTCATCAAGTAAGCAGCGAGGCCCTCGATCAACCTACGCTAATGCAGCGAGGCCCCTTAGGCAGCTTCTCAACAGTCAGCCTGTCGATTGCTCGTCTAGTAGTTCCTTCCTTCGTTATGTTAAGTGGCCACACCCGCATAGGGGTGCTTTGTATCCTGAAGGGAGAAAATCCCTTTTCTTTGTACTCTGGTTTATGAGATTAATATATATGAGTATGCTAAGTATAAAAAAAATGCCACCTTGAAAAGTTAGCAGATATTATATTTTATAAGAAAAGAAAATGAGAGAGCATTATACATTGTTCTCAAAAAAATATTGTATTTTTAAGAGTGTGAAATGACGACAATTTTGATGCAGTTTGCATGTTACAAAGGCCATCTTGCCTTGTTGGAACCGGAATGCAGTGTTGTCTCGATTTTTCTACTTGAAGTAAATGATTAACTGCTCAAGCTTTTCCATTCTGATGACAAAGTAATTTGCATTTTTTTTTCATCACCGCAAAAAAAAAAAACTGATGAAGTAATTGTTGGCGACGGCCTGCCGAGCAATAAAAACATAGCTGGCACCGCCTGGCCGCGGCCCGTTGTGGACTTCAATGGGCCGCGTTTTCAGGAGCCCATCTTGCCACTAAGATGGGCAAGATCGCGGATCCGAACCGACCGCACGTGGGCCTCGAGAGGCTGATACGCGCCAACGCTTGAGAGTATTTCTTCAGTTCATCCATGCATACAAATCTCGTATAAGTGTGAAAGGGGTCTTGGCCTAATAGTTAAGACATCCGAGTAACACCTCTCAAGTCCTGGGTTCGACTTCCTATGGGAGCGAATTTCTAAAGATTTAAAGGCATTTGTGCTTTCAGTGGTAGGCGACGCTCCCGTAGACAGCGAGGCGCCAGCGGTAACTTCGTATCTCTAGATTTGCCGGCTCAGTTTTCGAAGATGCTCATAAAGGTAGGGTTTACGTACGTATGTTTATAGAGGTGAGTGTGCGTGCGTTGTGAGCGTCTGAGTTGCACTGTGTAATTAAAAAAAAAATCTCGTATAAGCTCTAGTATGTTTCTATCTCCAGCATACTCAACTCCTCCTCCATCTGAAAAAAAAAAAAAAACTCCTCCTCGTCCTCGTCCTCCAGGGTGGGCAGCGCGTGGCGACAGAGAGGACAGACATGGTTACGCCGGAGCCACTCAAAGATGCAGTCTTGATGGAAAGCATGGGAGCATGGCATCTTCCTGAGTTTGTCCTCTGCGTCGAAATCCTGCAGGGTGGGCAAAACGGCACACTCCAGGTGACGCGCTCACCTCATGCAGGCCCAGGATGGCCTTCCTGGAAGCGGGGACGCGAGAACGCTTGCAGCGGTGGCCGTGTTCCTCCGCTTCATCATGCTGCTCCGGCGAAGCGTATGTGTCGAAGAAGCGATGGTTAAGTTCCGGAACTGACGGCACCCTTGGGTGCAAGAAATCCCTCATAATCTCCCCCTCGTCGGCCTCCGCCTCGTCGGGGTGCAGGTGGAATCTGTCGACCAGATATTTCTGGCCATCGATGCCCAGCTGACGGATCATACAGTCAGAAGTAGCAGGTGGTGCTCTTGCGGGCGCGTCCATCGGCTTCCAGAGGCGCGGGCACTGCTCGGAGGAGATACGACGGAGAAGGCGCAGCGGATCAATCAGCTGATGAGAATCGAACGGGGGGAACAGCAGAACGGATGCAAATGTCTTACCTAGCTATATATTTATAGAGTTCTTGATCTTCTGATTCTAAATCCAATCCGAATCGGCCGCGTAGATGGCTTCGACCTCGATTCCTCGTCGCTTTCGGACAGCAACTGAGGCGGCGGCAATCTGGATCGGGACCATGAGAAATAGGAAAGAGAGAGGGTTACGGAGGGGAGAGAACCCAGGAGGCCGTCAACGCGCGACGTGGGCTGCGGCCCGTGGTGATGGACCGCACTGGGCCGTGCGTTTTTTTGGGGCAGCAACCCTCTCTGAGAGAGATGGATGAATCAGGACGATGCGGTACCCAGCATCGGCATATCCTGTTTCGTGGCCGTCAATCTACTTGGCTGCCACGGAAACGGTCTGACTAGCACGTGGGCCTCGAATAAGAACGACCCCACGTTTCATTGAGCGAGGCGCTGATACGCGCCAACGCCTCTCGCTCCATCCCGTCTGCCCGCACCGAAGGCGCATCCCGAACACGATTCCCCGATCCCCATTTAGCCCTAGGCTAGAACGAGAGACAACACACAAGCCCGGATCGAACCATCGGAGACCGTCTCAAATCTCAATCCCTGCGGCAGCAGCAGTTCGAAGGCGAGGAGAGCGCGCGTGAAGGAAGCTTGTGCGACGAATCCAAATCATGGCGAGCGCGGATCTGCTGCGGAGGGAGGAGGAGTTTTACTCCTCTCTCTTCGATTCCGCCAGCAAAGGTAACTCCTTCCTTTACCCAAGAATCGCTTTGGTCCACTGTTGATTTTGCTCCAAACAATCGCCCTAATGTAGCTCTTTGTTTCCTGAAATTTTGGTGTCTGAGCGCAGGCGACGGCGTCAAGTCGCGGTCCCAGTTGATCGAGAAGAAGATTGAGGCTCTCGAGGACATGGCCACCAAGGTGAGAGAAAATATTGTCCTAAACTATGTTCGCTTGTGCCTCCTGCTGTTGCAGAATATCCTAAAATGATGTTCCCTTGTGCTGCCTGAGATGCTTAATCAGATTGCCTTGTTATAAGAAATAGTATGCTAACCAATGACATAAGCATCAGCCGTGCTGGAAACTTTCTTTTTCTTTGGTTGGAACATAGTTGGGAACAAAAAGCTAGTTTTTCTTTAATGCAATTGCCAATTTCGATTTCTTAAAGGTGTCTATGGAATTATTTCTCGTGCAATAAGAAACATCTGCTTACTATTATGTACTGTATTTGATAGTTCCAATTTCTTCAATGTTACACAGGTCAGCAACAGAAGATCACGCAAATGGTTGAATGATCGCTTGTTGATTGAACTTGTTCCCCGCCTTCATGTTGAAGAAATCAAAGGCCTCTTTGCTCCTCCACCATGGGGTAAATTCCAATTCCGCTTGAGCTTTTTAGCACTACTTTCGCAACCTGACCATTGTATTTGTGGCTCATGTACTTTTGAATTATTTGCACCATGTCATGGTATACCAGATATATGCTAGACTGTGATAAAAAGCAATAATAGGTATCGCTTGCACGTTACAAATGTTTTCCAATTTATGTCAAGGTTTACCAGATATACGCTAGACTTTCTTACTGCTGTTCTGTTTGTCCTGTAACCAAACATTTTCCAATTTATGTGGATTTGCTCTTTTCAGTTGCTCTTCTATCGTAATAGGTATCGCTTGCACGAATATTCCTTTGTATATTATTGAAAACTCATCGCCACGTTATTACGGTTATGCAGGTGATGAACTGCCCTTGTCAGCGTTCTGCAGGACAAGTGCTGGTGAATGGGATGCCTTCAGGAGCATTGACATGGATACTGAGGTATGCCAGCACATGCTGTCCATCATATCTTTAAAGTATAATTTACATAAAGATGGAATTTGGGTATGATAATGCTGTCACATGTATTTGTATATGAATAGCAAGCTTTTATTATTTGTAGGCAAGATTGATGCAGCACATGAAACAATCATCAGAAAAGCAGAAGATGACTCGTGTGGATGAAGATGAAATGAGTGCATTAAATGCTTGGCGTCGTATAGATCGCCAAACAAGAGAAGCTATAAAGAAAAATTTCCTGCCAGAGTTGCTTGAAATATACGAGGTACTTGCTTCTCTTTTAATTGTATAAAAGGAGTTTAAGTTTTATTTGTAGTAGTACCCTATCTATTGTATCTAGCACATATTGACCCTACAATTCATAATAGCACATCTTACCACTTTGTTCTGATGATTCCATAACTCTTTCAGATTAAGTGAACTGCACAAAAGAAACACGACTTATTTAATGATTGTTTATTAACTGTGAAGTTTTCAGTAAATAATAGCCGGTGGCACAGTGCTGATCAAAGCAAAGAAATATGTTTTTTTTTTTCTAGAACCATTTCCATGCTGGCTAGGAATTGCTGGGAAAATATAGTTGTCGGAATAGAGCATCGTCTGTAGAGAGCACGCTAATTGCATGTTGGAAACGTTGTGCTATATGTTTGCGGGCTTCAAAAGATACAGCTATCCTAGATAAATGAAATTCTTGTCAGCTCACCAGAGTTCATAGCTGAGTTATTTTTTAGTTAGTGTTCTGAATATGTGAACTTTCTGAGATGACTTATGCCTCCTTTTCTTCCAGCACCTATGATTAGTGATTTTTTAACAGCTTACCAGTTACTTGACATTGCAGCCCCTGCCTTTTGATATTACAGGAACGAGTCAGGGCCTTCATTCAAGATACTGGTGATAAAGACGTGCTCGTGCTGAATGTCCAAGACCCATTTCAGAGGTTGCTTCTGCACGGTGTTTGCGAGGTGAATATACTATGTTGCTACACATTTGTCTGTAGTTTTCAGTTGTAGGATTCGATTCGTTGTGCTCTAATAATGTTACTACTTTCTCACCACGCCTTTTGACTCTGTATATGCAGTTCTACAATGTAACCTCGACAACCATGAGCAGCGTAAGAGATGGAAAGCCGTGGAAGACGACCACGATCAAGAAGCGGGTGGGCACCGGCGTTCCCTCCAGAATCACGTTAGTTAGCTTCCTGCGGATGAAGAAGAATGGGTCCCAGTAACACATCGTTGCTCGAGGACTTGTGTCGCCACATTTGCTGGCACCCTGTACCGATGTACTACCATTGACTAGTACTAGTATGACCGTACCGCTGCTGAAGATCACACCAACTTTGTTGCTTTTGATGATAATACCGTGTACTAGGATGGATGTACACAACACAAATGTAAATTATCTGTGTTTTTCATCTGGAAATGTTTGAAGGCAAGTGATTGGCCAGCGGCTATGATGCTTAACCCTGCCCCCTTGTGTATCGCGTTTGCAGATTGCAGTCATGTTTTCTGTTGGTGGTGCTAAAACAAGCTGTCGAGTTTTGTTTCTGAGGTGTTCGCCTTTTGGGAGTTTTTCATCTTGCTCTGCTCATGCATAATTCTCTTCCTCGACTAGTCTCGTCTGATCTTGGCATGCTCGGCGGCCCACAAATCGCCGGCCGTTGGGGGGGGTCTCTTCGAACAAAAAAGCGCAGGTGCCCCCGCCCCGAGGTACGTGGAGGACAAAGCACCGTGCCACGCGCAGGCTTTACGTCCCATCGTTTCCGCAGGCCGCGCCCACTCCAGAGTCAAGCGAGAGAGAGAGAGAGAGCGTCGGCAACGAGCGTGCCGGCGGTCTGTCTCCCGGCCCATCCCTCCACCCACTCCGATGACGTTGGCTCGGTTGACCTGCCGCGCACCCGAACGTTGTTGCCTTGCCTTGCCTCGTCGTCCCGCGGATCGAGGCGTCTACTAGTAGTACTGTTCTAACGGCACGGGCCGATCCATCCACCCCGCGGAGAAAAGGCGGCACCCACCCACCGCTGCAGCATAGGCCAATCTCACGACCACGACGGACGGCTAGGCTCTCCTACTCCAGCCTTCCGCGGCCCGCGCGCACACTGACGAAGAAGACCCAGTATGCCCGTTGGTGTGGGGCGCGGCGCCGTGGCCGCGGCTGGCCTGGCCGGAACACGCGCAAGTTCGTCGTCTTTAGATTGCCGACGCAAGCGGTGTGCAACGAGCGACGGACGGAAAAGCGTGGGCACACGCACTCCTTGAATGCTCTGGTGCAGCCGGCCGGCGGCGTCAAAGGGAAACAGATACTACTAATAGACGCGTCGTCCGTTGCGCAGCCCAGCCCCAGCACGGGCAGGCAGCGTCGAGGCCTGCGGCCTGCGGCCTGCGTGGCCAGCTCCTGCGGTACACAACGCTACAGTAAGCTGCGTGCGTGGTCTCTGTGTTCGACTCGACGTAGCACTGCTCCTGTCCTCGCACAAGAAAACACGGCCAGGCCCAGGCGTCACGCGCGCGGATCTCGCCCTTCCGCGTTCCTCTGTTCCCGTGGTTGGACCTGGACGGCATCCGCTAAACCACGTTGACTCGCTGTCAGCCAGCGATGAGCAGGTTCGTGTGTTCTGGCACGTACGCGCGTGCTGCGGCGGTCTTGTGACTAGACGGATCAATGAGACACACCCCAGGTCAGAACGAGACGCCGAGGCATCCAGACGGAATGCGCGCTTCTGCAAGGCCTCAGACTCTGTCATCAGCATCAGACATGATGTTTCATCCGCCGCCGCGCCGGCACGACCAAACTGACAAGCTTTTCAGCAACGTTCGTCATCATCATCAGTCCATTGGCGAAGCGAAGAGAGTGCCAGTAGATCGATCCACCGAAACGTCAATTCATCCATCCACACGTCATTCATTCATTCGTGCCAGGATTCGGTCGACGATCCGAGCTGCCGGCCGGCCCCCAAGGAGCGGAGAGAGCACACACGCCGGCGCGCGGCACCCGAATGCGTGTCGAGTTTGTTGCGAGGTCAAGTCTGGTGTTTGCCATGCAGGTCAGGCCAAACGGTGGCCGGGACATTGATCATCCTCCTGTACAGTACTGTCGACAAGCAGAACCAGGCCACCGCCGCGCGCTCACGAGTTTACAAGCCTGCCTGTGGTCCGGCCGCCCGCCCAGTGGAGATGTGGAAACCTCTCAAGAGCTAGCATGTTCAGTTCCTCATTATTCGCAAACCTTTCACTTAGTATCATTCATGTAGTGTACGTGATACTCCTTGAACCCATTTTAATTGCAGAGGTGAATGCATGCTTTAAAACCAATTCTCCATCGAATTAGCTCCTTCGTCGTACGGTTTCCTCCTACAGTGTTGCGCCACTTAATTATCTTCTTGTTCTCCCGCTGATCAGTGACTCGGTTGTTAGAGAGTACAGTACAGTGCCAATACCGCAGTACATACATAGCTCATGATCTCGTGCAACGGTTTCTCTACGTGGCTCCGTAGCGTGCAGGTGTACAGCTAGCTACTTGTACTCCACTCTTGCACGTACTACTAATCCGGTACGAGCGGCGCCGTCTGTACAATTCCAGTCAACAAATTGATGTCAAGCGAACGTACATATACACATGTACTAGAAGTATATGTTCATAGGCCCATAATGCTGAGAGAAGACAACACAGCCTCTACCACTATAGCCACCCAAATGGCATACCTGGTCCAGAGTGGATGCACATCGATCCAAACCAAACCGCATGGCCCATGCATCCAAATTTGGAGTTTCCAGCCTTCCAGGTACCTGCAGGAGTCGTTCATTCATCCATTCATTGTCACCCATCCAAAGAAAAGAAAATAACCGAGAGGTGGATCAGTTGTGGTAGATGAGCTGCGCAAGAACGGAACCGACGTTACCGACGTCGTCCTCCGGCTGCCCAAGGTTACGATGCCGTGGAAGAATCGCTCACGCCATTGCTACAATCATGAGGCCAAAGCGTGCCATACATTTTGCATCAAAGTTAATGCAAGAAACCTGCACCTGGAGTGCCGACATGCATGCCGACGTCGTCTAGCTCTTGATCTTTGTAGCCCGGGAACGTTGAAAATGTGTTGCCAGCAAGTGCCAACCAATAGGACAAACGACCGCTTTGCTTGCTCCAGCACCATGCATGACAGCACTACTAGCTCCAACAGACGAGTTTGGAATGTTGGATTTAGCTTGTGTGCGCATTCGATTCTGGTATCGTGCGCAGGGATTCGTGAGCTGCTCGTTATCCTGAGCCTACAGAATCGAGTAACCTGCACCTCGTGCTCAAACTCTGATTGCGTCGCAAGGATCAAGTACATTCGGTGATTGTGCCATCTTTTTCCTACCTCAAACTACTTCAAATCTTCTAAGGGGCTGTTTGTTTCGGCTCCATGGGCGGCTCCCGGAGCGGCTCCTTGTCGATGGCGAACAAACGAGGTGCTCCCTGGCTTGCTTCTCCGGAAAAACCGGAGGGAGCCGCACCCCAAAACGCAGCGAAGCAGGGAGCCCCGGGAAGGTAGCTTTGCCGGCTCCGTCGCCCCTCCACGTCAGCATGAACCAAAAATGCCCCTGACGAGCGAGCCCGCAAAAGGATCCCAGACAGCGTGGCTCCTCGCCATGGCCGTCTGCTCTGCATCGCTTCTTGCTCCGCTTGCTGGGCTGAGGATCAGAGAGAGGATTGCTCAGGATTAGATGTGAGGATTGCTCGGGCCAAGATAGATTAGAGGAAGAGAGAATCTGGTCGGGCTGAGGATTAGAGACGGATTGGTCACTGAGAGAGAGAGAGAGAGAGGAGGGGACGACTAGTGGATGAGAACACAGAAGACACGGTGAGGGAATGAGTGGATGAAAACAGAAGAGGACTGCGTACTTGGATTTAGCTCACAGCTAGGCCCCACATGTAAGCGAGTGACATATAATTTCCATGCGGTTTTGCATATATGTAATAACATAAAAATGGAGATCTAACAAATTTTAGATACTACAAATTATTGATAAAATGTATGTATGTGATCAAATTTATGTAAGGGGCACTTTAGACAATTGTTGTTTTCATCCATGAAGCTGCAGAAGAAGCTGCACAAGAAGCTGCAGGAGAAGCTGTTCTACCAAACGATTTCAGACACAGCCGCAACCACAGCCAGCACAGCTGTTTTTCAAAGAAGCCACAGCCACAGCCCGAACCGGCACAGCCGGAGCCCAAACAAACAGGCCCGAAGTAGTTCAAATTTGAAATAAACTGCCTGTCCTAACGACTATGATAGAAAACCGGAGGTGGTGGTATGCATCAGGCCCATGTATCATCTCCAAAGTTGATCGAAGTAACTTCTCTGGGAATTTCAGGCTGGACCAGGTGGCCCAAGCTGCTCCAAAGACACGCGTCGTACCCTTTGGACCCCAACCAGCAAGACATCTCCTTCACAAAAAAAAAAGAAAAAGAAAAAAAAAAAGCAACACATCTCCTCCGCATCATCCTCTCCGGGAGGTTTTTTTTTTTTTTTGCATAAAATATCTTCTAAATTACACTCAGAATGCAAGGCGCGCACACTAGACATCTCGTTCGCTCCAGCTCTTGGCAAATTATAGCACGCATCATCCTATCCGGAAGGTTTTTTTTTTTGCATAAAAAATCTTCTAAATTACACTCAGAATGCAAGACAGAGCCTGGACCACGCCGTTGGATCTACACAGGGATCAATTAATCAATGGCAACAACTATATCTGCAAATACGTCGAACCAATTTATTGCAAACTGGAGTATCAATGACTAGCTTAGCCGGCCAAGACCAATGCAGAGGACCCCGACCCGAATCCATTCCATATGGAAGAGAACAGAGCCGTGACACACGGATTCCAGTGCGATGGAAGTCTGATACTACAAAGCTGTTACTGCATATGAGTACAAATCAAGTATGCGCGTCTACTGCTAAATTGGCATCATGTTAACATCGAGCAGACTTGTTAACGTCATGGCCCCTGGCGAGTTGTCCGCAATATTGAATGGTTGCACCAAAATTCCAATTAATTACTTTCCATAGCTATATCAAGATTTCTAGATACATGCACAACGCTCGAGATTCAAGTGCCAACCAAATTTTTGTTGACTGAATATGAAAAATAGAAAGTACTCCATGACTTGTAGCTTGTCCTCATTTAGCATTGCAGGACTGGATGACATCGCTCTAGCTACAACAGATCATGGATATCTCTAGCGCCCAACAGAAAAATTTAATTGTAGACAGAAAATAATAATGAATGCAGTGGTCAGCTTTGAATCCATGCTATATATGTTTGCATGAATTGCCAGATCTAAAAAGATATAGCACTACTTTATGAGCTACGATCTTTTTAGATACAAAACTAAAAGGACTTTCAATTGTTTAGCTGTTCTATTCTGGAGAACAACTAATAATAGCAAGCTTTAGCAACCAATTTTCGCATCTCTGTCTATCCTGCATGTGATGAATCTGGACCTGCAACACTGACGCACAAACCGTCACCCATTTTACGTTGCCTTGGTCAGTTGGTTGTTCTCGTGCTTCCGTCGGCGATGTCAAAGCAGAGGAGAGCGATCGTCGAAGCAGAGGAGAGCGATCGTCGCGGTGGTACTTTGCATGAACCGTGACACAGCCTTGCTGCTGGTGTGTGAGAGAGTCATTGTTGTCCGTCCAGTTCTTTTTTTCTTCTGCAGCATCGATTTCGTGTGACCTCAAGGCAAAAAACAGCGGGACAAGAGTTACTAAAAGACATTAACTGACTACCAGAAAGGAGGGCAGATTTTTAGGCTAGGCAGAAACTGTAGTTCCAAAAGAAAAGAGAACGTTTTTAGTTAGCAACCAAAAGTCCAAAGAACTGAAGAACGGGCGAGAGAGGAGTTACCTCTGACCGAGCAACTGACGCGCAACGCAAGGAGAGCGCGCGGCGAGAGAGCGCGCGAGGACGGCGTGAGCGGAAGCATGCAGGGTGGTGCTTGCAAGTAGGCGCGCGCAGTCCGCGGCGCCGCGCCACGAGGCCCACGACTTGCGCGGCGCAGCCAGGGACGACGGCGTGACCGCAACCGCGCGTCTCACACTCACCCGCGGCGCAAGAGGACGGCGATGATTAAAGGAGCACGAGACTGTCGCGATGGTACACCCGAGTCATGTGCACGGTGCGTCCATTTTTGCATCTAGGCCCTTTGCTTCTAAGGTTATTGCTAGCCAAGCACATTGGTTAAGAAATTCTTTTCACATAACGGCGTTGCTGATAATTCACCACTCCGTGATCTTAGTTTCCAGCCAGGGATGACAGAAGCTTTCAAAAATCCAACTAGTTACACATCTTATAGTTTTTTTCCATGAAAAAATGAATAATGAATCGAGAGTTTACACCCCCATTTTGCGCGAAACCAATCAATGTATGTAGTGACACGAAACGGCTGCTCAGACATAACATTGAACAAGTTTTACAAGTATATGTATAACGGATACATTGATAGGCGCACGAGCCAACATAAACGTGATGCGTTTAAATTTCACCTTGGGCGTTTCTTCTTTGCGTCTAAAAGTAACGGGTATGGCGTTGCACAATTGGCTAATTGTTTTCGGATATAACGGATGATATGCTATTCAATAACGTATGTTTAACGTTCTGTTCCTCTACGTTGACGCTACAAGTCACTAAATATACATATGGGTTTGATGCATTTATCCAAACTCGACATTGCTTTCGTCATTCGAAATCAGTACAAGCATCGTCCATCTAGCATACCGACATCCAACTCTTACTTGACCGGTCTCGTCCTTGTACGGACATCATATGTTTTTATTATATAAGATATATAAGGTGGTAACGTAACAACGGAAATACGTTACAATAGTTAATTGCTTTTTTAAGTTGCTCGTGCGGCTTATCTAAACGAATACGCTTTTATGTACTCGTCTAATATCCAATAGTAGAAAGACTATATGGGGTAATTCTTATTTTGAACAGGTGGCCAGATTGTAAAACTTTCCTACCGTAGAACCTTTGAGCAAAAATAATTTTTTATTTTAGGTCTTATTAATCCCTAGTTGGGTTATATTTCTGAGAAACATCTTTTTTACAGTTATACATAACGGAATATTCCCTGTTGTCTGCAAAGCCCAAAATTATTCCGTTGTAGGGAAACTTGATCCAAATCATAGAGGGGCTCGTACAAAAAATTGGCAGGGCAACAAGACCTTCCATGCAATTGTTTATTAACACTGGTGTGTTTAGTAAAATATCTAAGAAGTACGTACTAGGAATTCACATGTTTAATACTGCCTTCCTGCGCTTTGACAAGGGACAAACCTATTTAAATCCATCTTTGGCTAGTCTTTTGCAGGCGTTCCAACTCACAATCTGCTGAAGTGCTGAAGCGAAAAAAGAAAAGCTTCAGCTTCCAAGCCAAAGGCGAAAGGTGAAAGTATAAGGGTAAGCAGAGACCGGATGTGCTTAGCATTGTTTTGTATAGAAGCAGAGGAGTCTCTCTTCTTCCTCTCCCTCAAGTCTCTCCTACCTCCATTCTTCTGCCTGGACCACAGGCTTAATAGCCGAGCCTTGTTTTCCTGCAAACACGAATTCTAACAAGGTCTCATTCTCCCTCTCTTTTAGCGCTTACTCTCTGCGATTGTGAGAGTGTGTGAGTATAATATTGCTGCCTGCCAGGCCATTAGTTTAACTGCAGGAAGAAGGCATCTTTTCCTCACTCTGCCGCTCATACGAGCCTTCTCTCTCCGCGCGCTGTTCCCCCGGGAGAGAAATGGTTGCTGTTTGGTGCCGTATTGCTCTTCTTCCCCTGATTTGAGGCTTGTGTGTGCCAGATCTGTGGAGTTCCTTGTGACTTTGGCGGTGGGAGCTGCAGCATTTGGGGTGGTCAGACATGAGTAAGGAGGATGTCCTGAAGGTGCAGGTGAGTTTTGATGCTTCTCAACTCAAGCTGCGGTGCAGATATCCATTTTTCCTTCTTGTGTTTGCTGCCATTTTTCTTTTCTGGTCGAGCATGCAGCTTGCTTCTGTTCTCAGCATGCGTTTGACTGTCTCTGCTGCGGCCATCTTTGGTTGTGATTTTTCAGACCTGTGTGCTGAAAGTGAACATCCACTGTGATGGGTGCGAGAAGAAGGTCAAGAAGATCTTACACAAGATTGATGGTAAGAAAGATTTTTGTTTTGTTTTAAACGAGTTGTTTCAGTTCTATATTACTCTACCCTTTTCTTTCTAAGTATGGTAGTAAGAGATAATACGTTGGACTGATCTGCAGGTGTGTACCAAAGCAGCATTGACGCCGAGCAGGGGAAGGTGACAGTGTCCGGGTTGGTGGATCCGGACACCATCGTGAAGAAGCTGAACAAGGCCGGCAAGCCGGCAGCGTTGTGGGGCGCCAAGCCCGGCGTGGTGAACCAGCCCCAAAAGCTCCAGCTCGGCGGTGGAGGCAAGGGCCAGCCCAAGGACGCCGGCGGCAAGGGCCAGCCCAAGGACGCTGGCGGCAAAGGCCAGAAGGGCGGTGGTGGTGGTGGTGGTGGCGGCGGCGGCGGGGGCGGAGGTGGCGGCAAGGACGCGAAGATGGTGCTGCCGCAGCCGACGCCGCAGCAACTTCAGCAGCTGCAACAGCAGATGCAGCAGCTGCAGATGAAGGGGATGAAGCTTCCTCCCCAATTCATGGGCGGCAAGATGCCGCTCCCAGCGGCGGCGCCGGCCAAGGACCCCAAGACCGTCAAGTTCGACCTTCCCGAGGACGAATTCGACGACGAAGGCAGCGAGTTCGATGATGAGTTCGGCAGCGAGTTCGACGATGAGGATTACGACGACGACGGCCTCGACGACGACTTCTACGACGACCCCAAGATGATGCTGAAGCCCATGGCCATGCCGCCGGGTGGCGGCGGTGGCAAGAACGCCGGCGCCGGCGGCAATGGTGGCAAGAAGGGCGGCGGCGGGAACGAGATCCCGGTGCAGATCAAGGGGAACGCCAACAACGGCGGGGGCGGCGCTGGAAAGAACTCCGGCGGCAAGCAGAACCAGGGTGGTGGAGGCGGCCACGGCAACAACGGCGGCGGCAAAAACGGTGGCGGTGGACAGCCGCCGCAGAACGTCAAGGGAGGAGGCGCCCCAGGCGGCGGGAACCAGCCGGGCCAGGGGAAGAAGGGCGGCGGCGCCGGCCTCCCGATGGGCGGCGGTGTCGGTGGCCCCATGGGCGGCATGCCGCAGCAGCCGGCCATGATGAGGCCGGGAATGATAGGCGGTGCCGGTTTCCCCGGTATGGGCCAGATGGGCGGCGGGCCCATGAACATGCCCATGGGCCACCATCCCCACATGAGGGGCATGCCGCAGCAGCAGCAGCAGCAGGGTGGTGGCGGAGCCGTGAATGGCATGCCAGCCGGCGGCATGCCGGGGGCCGGGTTCTACCAGGGCGGCGGCGGCGGCGGCGGCATGCCGTCCGGGCCGGAGATGCTGCAGGCTGCCGCGGCGGCCGGGAACCCTATGGCGCAGCAACAGTACATGGCGATGATGCAGCAGCAGCAGATGATGATGGGTGGCCATGGCGGCGGCGGGTACCCGCCGATGGGCTACGGCTACGGCCGGCCGCCGATGCATTACCCGATGGCGTACCCGATGCCGCCGCCGACGCATGCTGAGCCGTACAACATTTTCAGCGACGAGAACCCCAACAGCTGCTCGGTGATGTGAGCGGAGACGCGGCAACCTGCTGGTGCAGAGGAATCCCAGCTTTCCTCTGCTGATGCTTTGGTGAGCCAAAGCCAACCGGTAGGAACTCAGGGCACAGATCATCATCAATCAGCAATGTTGATCAGTATACTGGAAATGAATCCCAGCTAGAATCGTCCCCCCTTTTTTTCCCCTTTTCTCTTTCTCTTTTCTTAGTTTATTTTCACCTTTCTTTGAGAAAAAAAAAAAGCAACTTCCTTGAGGGCGAAGGTAGGTATAGTAGTAATTATCAATAGTTGTCATAAGAGATGATGATGATGCTTTTATAGCTCAACAAGAAGGTACTGCTGGTAGTGGCTTTCCTTCTTGATCCATAAGATGGCACTGATGGATGGATCATGGATGGTAGTAATAGAACAATGTGCATGCAAAGCAATATTATTAATGTCAAAAATGCTTGTTGCGTTGTAGATACATGAACGGTGGAGCTAAACTCTGTACCATGCCATGGCTGCTAAAATCTCTTGTCTAGTGCTTGTATCTTTCTGACTTGAGTGCCTTGGTGTGAAAGATCAGGGAAGATATAAAACTATATCTACGACTTGGTAAGATGATGATGATGACTGTGATAATTGTGGCCGCAATGGAGGGGGTCGATCATGATGACTGTTTTCTGGTGGGGTGATGGCGATGGTAGTGGTCCATGTGAGACGATGAAATGAGGCGCAGCAGCTGCAGTTTAATTCGGGCATGGTGGAGCCTTTTTTCCTGCACCCTGCACTTACATTATTGATGGGGTAAGATAGGGCTGTCCCCTTGCAGCTGCCTGCATTCAGGTTGGCCTCGCTGCGCCTCATTTCAATCCGATGACACCATGCAGTAGTAACACACGCCACTGCTTCTGGTTGCTCACAGTCATAGCATGGTCCCAATCCTTTGATAACATTGATAACTGATTGATCCCAGTCCAACTACCTCAGTGAGAGTAAACCCGTGCATAAAACAAATCTTAGTCCAACCACGGCAGTGAAAAACTACGCAGAAAGAACAGAGTAAACAAAGCTCTGAAGTTTGGCACACGCTGCAGAGCTGCCTTGTTGACTCCTGAATTCAGATACACATATGCTTGTTTAGTTACTGAGTGGATCGATCGTAGTGGGCTGGCTACCGAGTATATCTTGGGAACCATGTTTAACCAGTCGCATGGTACTGGTATTTGTATATTCGATGCTTGAGATTCGATGTCACTTGTCGCGAATGGCGGATCCATCCGCACTGGATTTCGCGCGGAACCTCACGCCCTGTTCCGTATCAGGGCGCCTAATCGCCGGGACCGCCAGGAACAGCAATGATCGCGCCATGGGGTTAGATTACTGAACCCAAACGAGACATGCCGTGCCGTGTGTGGATTACTACTTTTTTTTTTTTTGCGAAGGGTGTGTGGATTACTACTACTATCATGAACCACGCCCCCAAATGGGACTCGTCACGCTTAAACTAGTACTAGTACAGACACGGTTTAGGCCGAAAACGCAGACTCGTGCTTGCCATGATGAGCTTGGAATGAGCAGGCTACCGCTTTTTTATAGTACTATTGCTTTTGCGTTGCTTCCTTGGTTGAGCTTGTCCAGCTTGGCAAGAACTTTCTCCTCCAAAGGCCAAAGGCCAAAGCCATGGAGAAGAAGAAGTGGTAGGAGTAGTACGATCTAAAGTGGGGCAAGTGATGGAATGGAGCGCCAAAATAATGATGCTACTTCTATGCAGGGTATGTCGCTGCTCGCAAAGGCAAACCATAGGTCAAAAATATGAGCTATACGATCGAGCCATGTTTTGAGGGGTGCACTGAATGATTGCAGAGGAGTTGAGTTGTTTGCTTGCGTCCTTGCTTCAAAGCGATCTTTAAGCTTGTATAGGTAAGGTGCCCTACTAGTATTATTTGATGAGTAGCAGGGCAGGAGGATGGTGGTGTGGTGTGCCGCAATCATAGCGGCTTTAACGTTCGGGGGCCCGATGGATTGATCGCCTGCACTGTAACGATCCTGCCACGCCTTGGCATGAATAATGTGCTGGTGTTGCTCTCACGACAGGGAGGAGGAGCCGAGGAGGACACGGTGGATGCCTGCCTCAATAGTTTGCTGAACAGTCCAGTCCTTGAGCAGATAGATTTAGAGTGTCTTTTGAGAAGCTGGGCTAGTTGATGGATAGGTTGGGGTCGGATGATTGTTGATCGAAGGAAGACAGCATGCCAAAAAGCAATGCTTTATTCCGCACTTTTACTGGCGTAGTGATCGTCCATTTGGAATTCTTTAGCCATCTTGGAGGAATGTGTTACTGCTACCACTTGCTTGACAGCCTAGATAAATTAACTGAGATTGTATTTGATCATGTCGGTACTGTGCTAATGGGCCTCCTAGATTGTTAAATGGAGGAAGTTTCCAAAGCTAGGGCAACTAGCTCGTACTAACGAAAAGGAACTCGGTTGAAGTTCCTTTCAGTATGGAGCTTTCAAGTAGTATAGATTTAGTATACTAACAAGTTGTATGTACAGACAAAAAGCAGTATATATACAACAAAGTACTAAGAAAGGTGTCGATTACGTGCTCAGCAACGGAGCGTCGGAACCATACTGAAAACATGAGGATCATCAGCTAGCGCATCAGTTGCGTTTAGCTTTGGGGCTGCAACTGAAGGCGCTTTTGTTCTGCGGAAATATGCAAGCAATAAACTGGATTACGTGCGGAGGAAACCCTGCTCTCGATCTGCATTTGTTTTGACACGCACTAAGTGAAAAAACTGCATCTGCATCTTGCTGAATCATCGGAGCAATGACGCTTCTGTACGTACGTGGACCTTCCATTGACAGGGATGTTAACATGGCGAGATCAGATACCGCCCTGCTGCTGCTAGCTGCTCCTGCTGTGCTCGAATTGGAAAAATGGCCTGTGATTTAGCTGGAGCGCGTAGAGTGTCCATGTGCCTCTCTTGGTCCGTGGATCAGTGGATGATGGGGGACTTTGGCAGGCAGGCAGGCCATCAACAGCAAACCCGGCCACTGGCCAACATGATCATCAGTGGTGGCGCCCCGGGCGACGCGAGATCTTGCGCTGGCCAGTCCTTTTTTTTCTGTTGCGTCCGTCCCACCCCGAGCTGAGCTGACCGGACCCGAACAATGGATGATGGATCGCGCGCAAGACGCCCACGAGAAGCCGCCCGCACCGAGGAGGCGGCGCCGACACAGGTCTCACGAAACTGCAGAGGAAGCTGGAAAAAATATAAATGTGTCCCTGCATCACCTCCTCACGAAACAAAACCATATGAAAACAGACATCACGGGTTAGATCATACAAAACGAAACCATATGAGTACAAGTCACGTGTCGTCCTCCTCGCCCGGCGGTTACTGATCGATGGACTTGGGCCAGAGGCTCAGCGCACGGTAGGGTGGTAGTAGTACGACATGGCTTGCAATCAACAGCTAGGAGATGCGCCACTGCCACAGGTGGTCCGTTCTACAAACCGCAGGTACTAGTACTTTAGTAGCCTAATCAGATCAGAGTCTGAACAAACCGCATGATACCCGCGTGTGTGCGTGTGTGTGTGTGTGTGAATGGCTAAACGATCGATAAACAGGCCAAGTGCGAGGAACTGGATCAACGGAGATGTAATGCAACAAACCAAAGATGTGAATGGAAAGCCAAATGCTAAAAGAGGCCGGAGCACTGTGCAAGCATTGTTACGTACTCCTGCGGAGTAGTACTAGTACTGTACTATAGCAAATTTTGTACACTCCCGTGGTACATGAAACATCGTCTCCTGCGGCTATTCTCAATGCTTGGCGGTGCGTGCCGCGAGCCAGCCAGCCAGTGCGGCATGCAGGACGCACTGATGGTCCGTACTGGGCGTGGCCAGCGTTTGTCGAGGCGCATCGGAATGCTGGCTCGGCTCTTGCAGGACAGGCCTGCCTGCCTGACGCCGCCAGATTATTAAATTATCCATCCGACGGAACAGCATCATCGATTAGCTTAGCAGACGGCGGCGCATGTGACTCGGTACCGGAGTTCTCCAGCGCCCGACGGCCGCGTCGCGTGCGCGTGCTCGGGACGACGAGCGAACCAGCCAACCGGCCGCCCGTTCCACCGATGGAACCCCGATGAATCGAAGAGGTCTGCGGTGCCCGGCCGGTCACGCTCGCTCTTGGCTAGTCCCGCCGTTAATGGACGTGACGCGTGCACATACAGCGCCCAACCGCCGGTGCACGAAACAGGGAAGTACTCTAGTAGTACCACTCGTAGCTGATCCGCATCGACCTCGTTATGTAGAGTGGTGTCCTTTCAACAGTAAGTACAACTGAATCGTGTGTATACGTACAGTACTAGGAGTCAACGCTCCACCAAGCGAGGCGCACCATCCCGGGAGTAGTATGAACTTGTCCTGTCGGCCAGCTTTAAGTACGTCTATACACGCTGCGTTCGGATCACTTTAGAGGGGTATAAAAGGGTCACATCAAAGATGCCGGCAGCATTTAAATGTACTAAACAAAGTCAAATTACAAAACTAAGTTCAGGATCCTCCATCTATTTCGCGAGACGAACGTAATGAGGGTAATTAAGCAGCGATTAGACGATAGTTACTGTAGCATCACTATGTCAAAACATTGATTAATTAGATTCATTAGATTCGTCTCGAAAAATAGCGCTCATCTGCAGAAAGGTATAAAGTTTATTTATACTCCTAAATAGTAAGATTCTTTTTACTTTAGAGGGGTATAAAGTTTAGAGGGTTTTTAGAGGGGGAACCGAACGCACCAAACAGTAACTACTTACTACCTCCGTCTAAAATAGTTGTCGCTGTTAACTTTTAATTGTCACGTTTGACCATTCGTCTTATTTGAATTTTTCGTGCAAACTTAGACAACTATTTTTCGTGCAAATCAAAAATAAAAACATCATAAATAATCAAACGTGACAATCAAAAATCAACAGTGACAACTATTTTGAGACAGAGGTAGTATTCTGGTACTACCTCACAGCACTTCGAGGGGCCGTAGAGTGGAGAGAGAGATTCCGTTCGGCTCGTACGAGTGTTTGACCCGTCACGTGAAAGGACCCAAGGATGACATGCATGCCTGAATGAACAATCCCCTCCACCAAAGCAAACAGCTAGGGGAGACAGAGGCCGAAGAATGTGGTTTGAGTTTGGCGGCTTTTTGTTCCGTTGCGTCGGCACCTTTGACCCTTTTTTGACCTCGGGACGTTCCTCGATCTCCGCGCGGTTGGCCACGGCGCCTACAAAAGCGTCGCCTACGAGATCGGCTGCTGCCAAAACCATCGAGTAGCAGAGTGCGTGCTCACATCACCATGTCGTGTGCTTGCCTGCTTTGCATTATTATCCGGGGTGTTTGTTGGGCGCTGGTCCTGTCCCTCCCGTCCCGGAGAAATAATCTTGGCGTCAAAGAATGGCATGCCCCGGTCCTCTCCGCTAGCTTGCACCGTGAACTGAACAACTCCAAACCATCGTCGGACCTTGTTGACTTGTGGTTACTGTGAGTAAAAAATGCGGTACCAACATCTTAGCCGTCGAAAACGTATTCCTAGGCAGCGAAATTTTCACAAACAACAATTTTGCAAGGAAACGCTGGCTGCACATCATCCCAGTGAAAAGCTTAAAGCTCCGATCCGCGCATGCAAGTCCAAAGTTTGCATCAACTTTTCTTGAATCACTATGCACAAGCAGGGTCGACTTGCTGCTTATGGTGGAATGGACCAGACACGTAAGTAAATTCCTGACACCACAAGGGGTTGCTATACTTTGCGAGCTTGGAAACAGAATATCATCGGATGGCCCAGATAGTGACTGGATACGTCACATCCATGCAGCCTGTTCCGTCGACCAGGAGAATCTCCCTCACCAGCCACTGGTACGAGCCCAAAATAACACGGTCAAGATGCTGACACGCACAGCCCGGATAGGCTCAAGAAACTTTGTGCTCCAGTACTACTACAGCGACTTGTGGTAGTACTCCAACTGTTAAGATCAGGACATCGAGTTAAGATCCGGTTCCGTTTCTCCAACTGTTTTCACTTCCTACTCCAGCAAACGTTTCGTGACATGCCTTGATTAGATATTTAGACTGATACCATTGCCTCATGACTGGAGCTCTTGGGTAGGAGTAGTTGGGTTCACAAGATCCGGCGAGATTGGAGGCATGTGTTTAGGTACGCATGCAACGTCGCGGAACAGTGGCCTGCATGCAAGCTTCCCGAAACGATTAGACCGTGGCTAGGAGGAGATGGACGGACGGTTGTACTACCACTACTACTCCAGTAGTCCACAGTTCCACACTAGACTACTGGACGCCGGAAAAGGACATGCGCTGGTTTGGAGTTTTGGACCGTTCATCGAACCTTGGGCGCGGCGGGCTCTGCTCAAGTTTACCATGTCCGTACGGAAACGCTGCTCAATGCAAAGATGGCTTTGCCATCGCTAGAGACAGTCAATCAGCACCTTAACGGGAATAATTGTGTGTCACGTGTGACGCCGCCGCAAGATAACGAGACCTCTCCGGCCGCAAGATAACTTCACCACAAAGTTACTACTCCTATTGATGTATCGACACTTATTTTGGAGTAGAAAGACCCGTCTCAGTGCATTTTTTTTATTTCACACTTTTCAAAAGTGTCACATCGTATTTAGAGTTTTCACATTATAAATTAAATGATCTCTCTAATGCATTTTCATCTCAACGGTTTCATACCCAAAGCATAATATAAAATTGTTGGGTACAATCAAAAAGAAGCACACGAAGCCTAACCCCCGCGTCGTCTCGCTCGGAGGCGACCGAACCCTAGCCGCCACCAAATCGACGGCCGCCGCCGCCGCTGACCGGCGGTAACGGCGGCGGCAGCGCCCCAAGGCAGCTGTTCGCGAGGCCGCCCCCCCCCCCCCCCCCCCCAGCGTCCCCTCCTCCCTTTCATCCTCGAGCAACCAGCCTCGCCTGCGCCTCTACGAAAGCCGTGGCTGCAGCCCCGCTGGCCAGATCGAGGCTCCTTCGCGTCGGATCTGGTGGTTTAACCTCGATTTTCGGAGGACAACCTTGCGGGCCTGCGGCTCAAAGGTGTGGCGGCGAGGGCCGACGAGAAGAAGAAGTTCGGCCTCGGCGATGGCGTCACAGCGGCGTCGTGACGCCTCGCGGGCTCATGGTAGCCTTGAGTCGCGGCGGGCGAGCGTCGTCGAGACGGGCAAGGCAGGGCCAGCGGGCCGAGTGCCCCACTGTCAGGGCAGCTGGTCTCCTGGTCAGGCATGGTCTCCGCAGCCTGCAAAGATGGAAGCACTCCAACCGAAAGGCTTGCCCGAACTTCCGGCGCCGACGACGACTACGCTCGTGTGCGTCGTTCTCCCTCTTGGGGCGTCGTTTCGGAGTATTCCTCTTGTCAGTGCTGCACAATCATCGCCTCTCGGCACAATGGTCGTGTCGGGGGACTCTGCTCCCTTCCATGTGTGCGAATGGTGGATTATGCGACCATGGTGGTCGTACCACAGACTGCATCCTGCTGGAGGCAGAGCGTGATTGTGCTTAAACAAGCCAAAAGGCCTCGAGAGAGGATGATGTCCAAGCTTTGAACGTATTCCTAGGCGGGTACCAACATGTTCGCCTTCAAAAACGTATTCCTAGGCGGCGAAATTTGCACAAACAACAATTTTGCAAGGAAACGCTGAGCATTCATCCCAGTGAAAGCTCCGCTCCAAAATTGGCGCATGCAACTCGAACTCCAAAGTTTTACATCAACTTTTCTTGAATCACTGCACAAGCAGGGTCGACTTGCTTATGGTGGAACTAGCAAGATGGCCCGCGCGAATGGACTAGACACGTAAATTCCTGACACCACAAGGGGGGTTGCTACTTTGCGAGCTTGGAAACAAAATATCATCGGACTGATTCAGATAGCCTACATAGTGACTGGATACGTCACATCCATGCAGCCTGTTCCGTAGACCAGGAGAATCTCCCGCACCAGCCACACTGGGACGAGCCCAAAAATAACACGGTCAATATGCTGACACGCACAGCGCAGACAGGCCAAGAAACTTTGCGCTCCAGTACTACTACAGCGACTTGTGGTATGGTAAACGGAGGACATCAAGTTAAGATCCGGTTCTCCAACTGTTTACACTTCCAAGTAAACAGCAAACGTTTCGTGACATGGCTTGATTGAGTATTTGCCTTATGACTGGAGGTTCTGTGTTAACAAGATCAGGCAGGCGAGATTCGAGGCATGTGTTTAATTAGGTACGCATGCAACGTCTCGGAACAGTGGCCTGCATGCAAGCTTCCCGAAACGATTAGACCGAGGCTAGGAAGGAGATGGACGGAAAATGACGGTTGTACTACCACTAATAGTAGTCCACACTAGACTAGGGGCATGGTGCTCGCATGGATGGAGGGACATGCGCTCGTTCGGACCGTTCATCGAACCTTGGGCTCTGCTCAATTTCCACCATGTCCGTACGGAAAAGCTGCTCAATGCAAAGATGGCTTTGCCATTGCTAGAGACAATCAATCAGCACCGTGACGGGAATAATTGTGTGTCACGTGTGTGACGCCGCCGCTAAGATATACTACGAGACATTCTCTCCGGCCGCAAGATAACTCCACCGCAGAGTTAACTATTGATGTCTCGACACTTACTTTTGGAGTAAACGAACAGTACTCTGCCAGAGCATGGCTCGAAGCTTCTTGTATCTTTTTCTCTCTTTTATCTTTGCATGCATGCAGGTAGGAGTAGTAACAAACTTTTATCTGCTGGCCTTTCAACACGTTGACGGTGGAGTGCAGTCGACGTCGGAAATCTGTTTGGGAGGAGAGGAATTACGGCGGCGCAGAAACTTTACCGCGCGGCATGGCCTTGCTGTGCGCGCCGAGCGCTCGTGGGAAAGCAAGGAATTTTTGGCTTCTGGAGCAGCAGCAGCAGCTAGGGTAGGAGGAGGAGGTAGCTGGGAATTTGAGGCGCGACGCGAGGAAGGAGGAGGAGACAAGGGTCACATGGCATCTGCCTGATGCCTCGGGCGAGGTGGCCCCCGCACAAGCATGCGATTCAGGCCGCGGCCCCATGCCGGCGTGCGCCCATACCCATCTCTCTCGCCCGGCCGGCCGGTCCAGGCCCCCCACCATGCCTGAGTCCCTGACAGCGACGCCGTGCTTGTGAGAGTCGAATTTGTCAAAGGATGGCAGTATGGCACGCACGCGCGCGCGCCTGGAACGAAATACAAAAGTCTTACTACGAGGACGAAGGCCGCCGCATCGAAATGATCCACCACGGGTTCCCAGAACTTATTCCTTGACGCATCTGCAGAGCAGCAGAACAGAAGCGGGGGACGGCGGCGGATTGTTTCCGTTCGCCGCCGCTCCCGATTTGGACGGTGGTTGGGCTGCAAACTCGATTGCGGGCTTCCAGTCCTTCTCAGGCCCGCCAGATGCAGAAGCCGGTCCAGTCCATTTAGACCTGGGGGGGCCCGGGCGATACTGGGCCTAATGTTTGGATATCTGGTCTGGATTTTAGGATTACATCGACCAGGCCCTGTTTGCATTCCAGCCCACGGAAAGTTGGGCCGTATTTACACTACCACACCACAGTACAGATCGAGCAATAAATCCGAAAATTATCGGATCACAGCCCAGTATCATTCACATCATTTTTTTTATCACTGCATTCCGCCCGCATCTCATTCTGCCCGCCCTCCCGGATTGTTTCCTCCACGCCGCGCAATTCGTCTCCCCTGCGTCGCTAACTTGCATCCTTGCAGAGCAGAGGAGCAAAGCTTTTGCCCGCCGGCGCAGATGGATCGATGCCGCGGCGAGTGAAAAGGAAGGGAGTACGTGGACGTCTGCTGGATCAGGAGTAGTACATAGCACTCTGCGCATCGACGGGGGACGGCGACACGAAGGATGCAACAGTGTTGTCCTGAAGATGGTGATCTCTCACTGTTGTTGCTGTACATGGTGAAGCATGCGGACTCGGGGAGTCTGGGTCCACGGGACTTCAGACTTGCTACTAAGCACGCGAAGAATAGTGCTGATCCGGCAGATAAGACCACTCAAATTAGTGTTCTTGCATGGGTTCAGTGTTCCATAATCAAGTGACAGTGTCAGGAGTACGTGGCGACCTAAGTTTTATGTGTGGAGTATGATCGGGTCCGTTCCGATCCGATCGAGCAGGTAGTGTGCAAGGTAACGTTTTATGTGTGGAATATGATCGGGTCCGTTCCGATCCGATCGAGCAAATAGTGCGTGGTTTGGGTGCCATGTTGGTTCACTGGTATTAGTACTAGCTACTACCTCTGTCTAGAAATGTAAACGTGTCTGGGTTTGACATCGGATCTTAGGGGGTGTTCGTTGCACCCCCTCTAAACTTTAACACTCGTCACATCAAAGAGAATCTAACTATTTAAACATATTTTTATTAATTTAATGACAAAACCTATATCACGACCCTCCTCTAAATCACGAGACGAATCTAATGAGCCTAATTAATCTATGTTTTGCTACAGTGATGCTACAGTAACCATCGTTGAATCACGCCTTAATTACCCTCATTAGATTCGTCTCGCAAATTCGAGGGGGGTCCTGAAATTAGTTTTGTAATTAAACTTTATTTGTAATCACAATATTCGTTGGAAAAACCCTCTAAAGTTTAGACCTCATGCAACGAACACCCCCTTATTTCCGGATGGAGAGTGAGTAGGTTAAGATCACGAAAGGCAACCACGGTGAAAATAACAGCGGAGGAACATTATTTGCTACAGAGCTCATGACTACATACAACTGAACGGCAGCTGATCTGAAGTTACTTGCAATCTGAACAACCAGTGATGCAGATAAACACACACCAAACACACACCATACAGAGAGATACATCAGTCGCATGCCCTGCCATTATGTTACACCACCATTGACAAAGGGTTCGCTTTGTTGGCCAACGAAGTCGCTGCAGATCGGATCGACCGAAGTCACCTCCTAATGCAGTGCTGTGAGGATGGTAGAGCTCTCCACCTGCAAATGAAGTGCATGAGGATTATTAATTGTGCTTCAGGAAAAAAAAAATTGAACTCTGACGAAACCATATTTTTACCTTGAAAGTTGCACCACAAATTTCCTCTTCATTTGCAGGAACAGCAGTGACCTTGTGCTTTGGGTTCTCATAGCACTTCAAGCCTCCGAGAGCGTTAGAGTAGAAGCACCCTGCAGCCACCAGCACCAGATAAGTGAGCATGACTTTAAAAATGTTCAAGGATAATATTTTCATCTCATCAAACGTTGTAGTTGTACTAGTAAGAAATCCGTCTTTCCAAACCGCTGAGCAGTGGTTGGCAACATTTTCAGATAACCTTTTTGTTATATATAGAAAATGAAAAAGGTTGCTCGATGATTGGCAAGTGGCAACAACACTGAAGTCAAGACATGACCTGGCATTGCTCAATGAGCTTCCATTACCTTGTGGAAAAGGCGCAAGCGACTTGCCACATGATCCTTTAAGCATGTCGATGTCGTCAGAGAAGGCGACGCAGCCGTCAGCAGTTATCCCCCAGTAGAGCGGCACCTTGCCCTCGGGATCCTAAGAGACAACGAATCGCATCACAAAGGAGATTAGCTACATAAATCAGAGCACAATGCTTTGACGCACGCCGCAGTATCAGTATGTCCAAAGCATAGAGATGAACAAGCTAGTATGAGAATCACAGATGCGACGAGCAGGGAGGAGGTGGACTTGTCGAAGAGCACAAAGGCGTAGCTGCCGGTGAGCTGCGAGAGCATGAAGCTGGCCGGGTATGGCGCCCGGTCCCGCAGCGTCTTGTACGCTTCGATGACGAGGAGCACCTCGTTGGCGCCCTTGGACAGCCCGTACTGCTGGCTCAGCCGCCCCAGGTTGTCCAGCACTCCCTCGAACAGGCAGAAGATCTCGTCTTTGGCCGCGAAGGACCTGACCCAAAAACAGTTTTATGTTGTCAGTGATGAGCTTCTTTTTTTTTTTTTGAGAACGGGTTGGATTATATTCAATATATGAAAATATTACAACCAGCCCCTTGTAAAGGAGCACCTGACAGAAAAGAAATTACAACGAAGTCCTTTCCAGATGCTTCTGGGTATCTCCGTCCTCGTCGAATGAACCCGCCACTGCTTGGTTCTCCTCCAGAAGGAAAACAAAGGACGAAGCTTGAAGCCGATCCTCGCACGGACGAAGCAACTTCATTTTTTGAAGGCACCAGTAGGCCGGCCACCAAAGAGCCGAACACTTGAATCGTTGAACGCCCCGGCATACGCCTATCCGCCATATCTTCGTCACCACTATAAGGATCTGACGCCTCTCGCATCGATGGCAAGCCCAAATCGAGGAAGCACAAAGAACCCAAACAAGGGATAAAAAGCTCCAACCCGGCCAGACTTGGAGAGAGGGTAGCATACCTAACGACCTCAGGCTCGCATCCCGGCCACCACGATGGCGCCGACGAACAAACCGAGTAAACAAAAGTCATCCAAATCGAAAGGGACTTGGAGACAAGAAGCTGCAGCAGAAGAACACACCAGGCTTGGCCACCGCCGTCGCCGATGTGAGTTCTGTCAGCACACAAAAGCTCAACCACCATCAACATCGACAGTGGAAGCAAACCCAACCCTAACCTACGTAAGAGAATACTAGATAGTAGGGCTATACAAGCCGGACGTCGATCTGGCCGCTCCCATCCATCTCCCACAGCCAAACGGCCGCCGGAGACGGAGAGGAGCCGACGAGATCGACGCCGGAAAGAGAATCGCCTTCGGTTCGCCGCTCTCAACTGTAGTTGAGGATAAGACCGAAGCGAAGGTTCTGGCGAGTTTTTTTTCGTCTAGTGATGAGCTTCTTCTAGGCAGTGCATGCATCTCAATGTGCCGATTAAAGTACTACGTTCATTAACTATGAAAAATTGATGTATCATAAAAGTCTGAAAAATGGGAAGCTGAATAGCATTGGCGTGTTTGGTGCCTAGCAGTTCAGAACTTCAGCTTCTTGAACTGCTACTGAAGAACAAGGTCCTTCGATGTTCAGAATGCATAATTAGGTGCACCGTCAATGCCTTAATGCCAAGCAAGATGCACCTAACAGTGAAAATTAGGATATGTCAGCCTGTCCTTCTCATAAAATGATGCTTAAACTTGTTCCAGAAAGTGCCGGGCAGGATGTCGTCGTGCAAATGAATGGAGTAAAGGACTGGAATTCCTTGGATGCTACTCCTTCAGTGAATCTGCCTAGTACTGTACTGAGAGGATAAGCAAGAGCACAGGGTAATCAGGCCCCACAAATCATAGCCGCGAGAGACCATTTGGGCCACCTACTTTCAGCTTTACTTTCTTCAAATCCGTGGGCAGGAAAGCCGGATTACCAATTGACTACCACCAAGGGCACTCTCCAGTCACTAAGTGACTGTTTACCACAACGGCTGCTACAATTAAGGGACCAATTAAACTTGCCCGATGCTGCCGTGAGGACGAAAACATATTTTTCATATACTAGTATATTCTCTCGAATGACAAGTGTTCATCGATGTTTCCATAGCCGCCTATCGTCGGAGAAAATGAGGCTGGTTTGTTTGTTGGTAAGTCAGTGGACGCCATCTCTCTGGAAGGTGGCGTGATGTGGACGTGCGAATTGCATTCTGTAGGGGTAAGACCTTTTTTCATAAGCAAACGCATAAGATATTTTAGTGTCCCCGTCAACATAAACATCGGTGTAACTTTCTTCCCAGTCTCTTCTTTATTGTCTAATCCACCAACAATTTGACGCGGGTAACCTTAGAAATCTGTCATTGACAGCAGCGGTGTACCATGGTTAGAGTAGAGACCATCTAGATTTCTAGTACCATGGCAATAGCCAAGGATAATACACCTTGTTATAGTACTGGCGCCCGTTTGTTTTCCTACTGTAATTTCTGTGAGGAAACCTGACAGGCTGAACCTCCACCGCAAAATAAATCTCTGTTATTTCCTGACCAATTTCTGTGGCTAACATTTGTAAAGTCAGAACGATAAATCAAGGAGTTGTTGGTAGCTTGGTCCTACAGCTACAGGAATGGGTGAGATAAACTACACAATATTTAGTGCTCCTTATCTCTTTGGATACCGCCCAAAAAAAAGTTATGCCCAATTATTGACAGAATATGGCTGTCAACCGTCGTAGGTTCATAATTATTATTTTTTTCGGTTATAAATCTGTTACCAACTGAATTTAGGTGCCACAGCGCCTGGTTCATGGCAGGTTTTGTGACCGTAAATTCTCAACGAGTAGTATTAGTTGGTCAGGAAATCATTGGTCCACAGATAACACTATGGACCAATGGACCGTCGATCATGGTTGAGATAGTGTTCCATTTCCCGACCTCAGATCGGCCAGGGCATGGTCGGGCAGAGCATCTCTAACAGTGGCGTGGCCTGCTGCTAGTGCGCTTGCTTTATGTAAAAGTCTTTCTCGCGAGAGGCCCAGGCTGCCACGTCCTCCCTCCGCCGTGGCCTCGTGCACCACCAGGATGCATAGCACACCGGTGAGGGAGAGGGTGACGACACAAACGTGCGTGGTGAGATCATGTCACCGTTACCGATCAGACCTCACTGTCTAAAGAACAAAACAGAGCAAGTGACTCTGTTCATGAATCGATCCTCGGATCTAACGAAGATCCGGACAAAAATTGTAAGAGCACGGCCGGCTTTGAGTTGATCACTCACGCCGCACGGTAAAAAGAAACAAAAAAGAAGTATACCTTGGGCGGAGAAGGGCCTGGTTGGTGTGGGAGTAAGCGAGGGTGCCGTGGTCGCCGAGCTGCATCGACACGGCCGGCTGCGCGCTGCCGAGGAAGCGGTTGACGAGCTCCGACGCCCGCGTCTTGGGCGACGGCGTCCGGCTCCCCGCCGCCACCAGCTCCGCCGGCACCTCCACCACCGCGCCGCTGAACACCGCCAACATCTTCTTAATCCGCCTCCCTCACCTACTGACTATAGTTAGCTAACAACACTACTACGGGATCCTACTCCTAACTTCCTCTGGTAATCAGAGTAGCATATATGAACACACTCCTTAGATTTGGTGGATCCTCCCTTCACAACAAAAGGATGGAGGAGAAACGGAGCAAGGCGAGGCGGTTTATATCGCTGCAAAACCGAAGCCCAGCCAGGCCCCCCGGCCGCTGTTTGTTGGTGAATGACGTGGACCCCATGTGGCATCCTGTGTACTAGTACTAACTTTTGATTATCCGATTCCTTTTTCTCGTCTCGGTTAAGCTTAAACAAAAAGTTCTCGTGAGCGCGGGACGTGGCAGTGAGCCAGTGCCTGTCCTTTACCGCTACTATTAATCGTGTCGCGCCATCTAACCCAGCCTATGCGTACGCCAGCTGTGTGAGCATATTTCACACGGGACGCTCAGACCTTTGCCCACGCTTCTCTGAAATAAAGGTCGTTTGAACCTTGTTGCTACCTGCCTTGCTGGTACAGACATTTGGTCACAGAGAGCTAGCTGCGAGATGAGAAGAAACGGATGCGAAAGCTGTAGAATGATCTGTGTACATGGATAGGGGCTATCTATCTACTCCGACATTCCGATGTGGCGAGGAAAACGAATCGGTAAGAGTCTGGACTCCGGAGAGCGGCCGGGAGGAAGGACGACGCAACGCAAGTGAGGCCATGCGCGCGGGCGCGAGAGAAAGACGAGGACGTGACGGGTGCGTGCGTCGCGTGTCGTGAACGACACGTCTCTTTCCCGTCCCACGCAGAGAGGCAGCGCAGCCACGCACACGCAGGGCCACCGGCAAGTTGGCCTTTTCCGGCAGATAATATTGCCGGCGAGCACACATGGCGCATCCGTATTGCCACGCATTTTCTTTCATTTTTGCCGCTGGGGAAATTGTTGCCACATATTTATTTTTGTGAATTTGCCGCATATTTTCGTGGATGATAGAAATGGTTAGTGATGAAAACGAACCGGACTGGATAATGTCTTCCCCATTTCCTAATCCATATTTTTCCGCGGGACATGCAGCATAGATGTGGATATGGATACAGATTATTTTTCCGATATCGGAAATGGTACAGAAGCAGAGCTGAATTGAGTTAGAGTCGGATTCCATTTTGTCGGATATTATGGTCACTAAATTAAGATTCTCACTAAATATAGTATTTGAGTTACTCCCTCTGTCCAGAAATACATTGTACATCTAGTTTTCTTTTAAGTTATTTTTTTTAACTTTGACCAGTAATATATAAAAAACCGTAAAGATTGACAACATAAAATGCTTTAACTAGATTCATCTGAAATAAACTTTCGTAATATTTATATATTATGGTGAGTGCAATCATGAATCCTTCGTTCCAACTGAGGCTATTTAATTACTCGTTACTTAAATCTTGTCCAAGTTGTTATCATCGACAAATAGCACCTGAGTTGAGCGAGGTCCAGCACATTAATTCCTTTTCTTCCCTGCCTTGACTGCTTTCTCCTAGTTCGCACACTGTTTACCTCCACTACACTACACTCACCCTACAAGCATTCCCAAATGGTTGGATGCTGTCGCGTCGTTAACACGCCTGCATGCCACTAAGAACGGATCCACTCTATTTTTTTTCTGAAGTAAAAGATCCACTCTAATTAGATTCTACTTCATTTCCATTTGGCGACAATGACTGTGCATCCTCTGTTAAATAATCAATGCAAGCCACACTAAAAAGTTTGGCTGACGGAAATAATCCCACACCACACGCTGATTTACAAAAATCAGTGGACAGAATCAACGGCCCCGGTGCAGCGAGAATGACTGACGTAGAAATCCAAGTTCCTCCCGTCCATTGGACACTCTTTTCCCCCAATTTAATATAATGCTTCTGTGTCACAAAAAGGACTCGCACTAAGACGTGCAATGTCTCGATCACGTTGGCTGCACGTAGCTATGTGTTTGTGTGCACAAGATATAAAATCGTAGCAATATATATTTCTGAATGCACATAAAAATTCTTAACCACCGTCAGCAGGGAATCAGGATCCAGCACCACGTCGCTTTTTGGTACACTGACGAAGAAACAGCCGGATAGAATCAGATATATGTCACTGTTAGGTGCCCACAACGACAAACGATCGAGTTTATTAATCAAAAGTGAGCACAATTATTTCCAGTCCACAAGAAAATAAAAAAGGCTCCACAATTTTGACCTCTGTATTATAGATTGGCAGTTATCATTCTTCCATCACGTACACCTTAATGGTCCTGAATCACATTATCTTTTAAAAAAATCGAAATGACATTTCTGCAAGTTTTGACTATATTATCGCTTACTTCTATATTTTACAATGATTCTCGAGTGAGCATTTGGTTATTCAGACGTGTACTGAACAAACTGATCAAAGTATTTATATGAAGAAATCAATGGGCGCCCACAGAACAGGATAAGACTGTGACTTGTGGGCGATTTTTTTTTGCTAGACTTGTGGACTGCAGGGAGAATCTGGCCCATGTGATCCAGTGCCGTTCTGGATTCTCTTTAGCTAATCCTAATTGTTTTCGTGGAGTTCTTTAATTGGTGGCGGGTTATACTAGCATGATCGAGGTCCTTTTCTTAGTTGGATTTATCTGCGTGTCTGAACAAAAAAAAAAACATATATGGAAAGGCAGGAGCAACTTGGCAGGCACACCTTTAACTAGTAGTGTTATATATTGACATAATTCTTTGAAAAAAAATAAAATTTGACACACCGGCACTCTCGTTAAATTTCAACATGATTTCCGTCGAAAAAAAATTCAATATGATTTATTCATCGTCAGATATTACAGCTTGCAACCGTAAAAAATATCACAGCTTGCTGTTACATACAATTTGGACCACCGAATGCGAAAATTATATGAACTTGTTAATCATATTGCGTTGCATGTGTGCTTGCTGCTCTGACGATGCATCTTATATGTGAGAATCGTTGAGTAGTGCAGGAATTCTATGTGCCCCCGCAGTTTGCCGCCAAGGGTTCCTGAAACCAGACGGTTTCTTCTCTAGCCGAAGTCCATGATGAACTGCTTCCAAGGCGCTGGTATACAGGTTGATTCCTTTCCGTACTTCTTTAGTCCTCGGCAGTCCTACTAGTATTTTTTAGTAGTTCATGTTTGCTTGGATGCAATCGTGCATACTTTTTTGTGAAGGTTGGCTAGGCCTCTGGTTAGCATCCCTCAACTGCAGCTCGCGGTCGACACAGCGGTTGATGGAGAGGCAGCAGATGACGACGACAAAGACGACGGTTTTTTTTTTTTCTTTGCTTTTATTTCCCTTTTTCGGCCCACCCTGAGCAGCCCAAAAAGGATTCGGCCCACCCTGTGGGCTGGGCCTAGCTCCGCCACTGCACTCATGCACCTCACTGCTCCAATCTTCACCCCATGTCAGCGCGCGCCTCAATCTGCGACGGAAGTGATGAAAGAAGAGGACAGGAGTGAGTGAGCAGCGCAAGGTTTGAGCAGGGGCTGATCATGAACTGACTGCTCGGAGACTTGTATAGGCCTGCTGCGCGCGTGTGGCTGGGTCGTCGCATGCCTAACGACGAACACCGCAATTGAAGAGACAGAGAGCTAGAGGAGTCACCGTTAGGGCTGGAAAAATGGCTCAAGGATCGCGAGCCAGCTCGGTTCGATCTTAATTTTGACTCGACTCGGCTCGGCTTGATGTTCTTAATGACCCAAGCTGAGCCTTCATTATAGCTCGTTAATTAACGAGCCAACTCGTGAGCTGCTCGCGAACAGTTCGATTAGCTCGATAGGCTCGATTATATGGAAATGTCAAGAACATCAAGCTGAGCCTTCATTATAGCTCGTTTCTTAACGAGCCAGCTCGTGAGCTGCTCGCGAACAGTCCGATTAGCTCGATAGGCTCGATTATATAGAAATGTCAACTTAAATTCTCTAATAAGATGGTAGTTTTATATTAGGTGAAGCTCAATTTATCATCTAAAAAATAAACCAAATTCAGTATAGATAAAAATCATGTTAAATATTAGACCATCTTTTTAGTTTTATTTCTTTTTATCTTTGTTGACTTAAATTGATATGTTTCAGCACTATTACATTATATTATGATTTTTGTGTTGTTGGCACATGCTAATATTTAAAAACTGCTTAAAATTACCTAAATTTTTATCATAAAAGTTTTGACATACTTCGCTCGTGAGCCTAACGAGCCTGCTCGATCTTTCTAAACGAATCGAGCCGAGCTTCTACTTTAGCTCGTTATCATAATGAGCCGAGCCGAGCCATCTCGTTATCAGAACGAACTTTAACGAGCTGAGCCTTAATGAGCCGAGCTTGCTCCTTATCCAGCCCTAGTCACCGTTCCTTATAATTCGTCAGGTCGCACTTCTCTATTTCCCCCTTTCCATTTCACCACGCAGTGTTGTGTCCCTATATAGTATCGTTCTTATGTTTCTTTGTTTTCCCGTTCCCACACGGAATGTATTCTACCCGGTTTCGCTGAAAAGTTTGAACTCAGCTGGGATTGTTGGATTGAAGCCAACAAAAAGTATGGGTACAACTGGCGCCTGTTTGCAGCATGTGAACGAGTTAAATGAGTAGAGTGCATTTCAATAGAATGCCGAGATGACACACAGTCTATGGTGCATCTTTTGGTGACCAGCTCGGCAGCGCTCACCGCCTTCCCCTCCGCACCCAAATCCATGTAGAACACTAGCCCCACGAAGAAGGTGTAGAAGAGCACGAGCCCGACGGCCTGCCACAGGAAAATCTCGGCGCTGAGGTAGATGTAGGGCGCGTTTGCTTGGCTCCCAACGGCCGCCACAGAGCGCCGCCGCTAGAGCCGCGGCGTCGGCGGGAGCCAAACGGCCCTGCGCCGCACTCGCGGCGTGCCGCAGCTCGCCACAGGCTTGTAGGTCATTTTCCCCACCGCAGCACGCCAAGAGTGTGGCGGCCGATTTGTCCGCCACACCCGCGGCGCCGCCGTAGCTGCGGTAGGGTGCGGCGGCGGCGAGAGCCAAACAGGCCCGTAGAACAGCCCGGACGCCGCGACGAGGTAGCAGAGCACGTCCCGCGCGAAGGACGCGGGCGGGGCCGCGAACGGCGCGGCGATGGCCCCCACGACGAACACGGAGATGAACGCGCCGCCGGCGGAGAGGATTGCCGCGATCCCCGCGCGCGGCATCCCGTCGGGGCCGCCCAGCGCGGCGGCGGAGGCGAACGCGTCGGGCGCGCGCAGAGGGCGCGAGTGGTGGCCGCTGCCTAACTTGGCGGTGGGCCCCGCAAAGGAATCAGGTCCAAATGCAACATGGGTGTGAGCCTGTTTGACGCGGTTGACTGGGTGTGGCCCAAGGCTAGGTTTTATGGCCTGAAAATCCATCTGAAACAGGCCTGTTCGGGGGCCGTAGCTACAGCCCAATACATGACTCGCGTTGCTATATGTAGTGCGTAGGAAAAAGTCCGTTTGACCTCCCTCAACTATTATAGGAGTTGCAACTTTTCCTTCGAACTACAAAACTGGGTAACCAGACTCCCTTAACTCATCTAGTCGGTTCAAGTTTCCTCCCTCAGCGGTTTTCAGAGTGGTTTTGTCCGACGTGACATAGTGGGTCCCACCTGTCGGATGCCACGTCACTTTTTTTTCTTTTTCTTTTTTTTCCCTCTCTTCTTCTCTTTCTCCCCGACGGCGCCGCGCCGCCGCCTTCCTGTGCACCCCTGTGCTGCCGCTGTAGCGCCGCGCCGGCCATCGCCACGTACACCGCGAAGACCGCAGCTTCCTCTGGAATGCACCGACGAGCCTCGCGCCGTCTTCGCGCTCTCCTCTCTCTTCTCCCTGCGCGCCACGCGCGCACCGGAGCGCGTCACCGCGAAACCGTCTCAAGCTCTTGTAAAAACTTGTACTTCTCCTCTCTACTCCTCCTTTGGCCAATCCTTATCCCTCTGGAGCTGTCCTCGTCAAGAGACCTCGAGTGGGTAAGAAGGATTTCAAAATTCCCCATTTCCGGCCGTCACCGCCATCGCCGGAAATTGAAGGTTTTCCGGTGAGTTCTTCGTCGAGATGTTGTACTTTTAGCACCTATAGGTGATGCTAACCCCCTTCCCCTTGTTCTTTTTCAAAGAACTCGGGTGGAAGGATCTTCTCGCCGACGCCTTCCCTGTTCAGCCGCCGCCGCCATTGACGTCGTCGTCTTCGGCCATCCCAAGCTCGCGTGACTGCTTGGTAAGCCTCACCGCAGCACGTAGATATATAAAATTGTACAAGAACTCGTCACCGTGCTTTCTTTGTAGCAACGCGACGTTGCCCTGCGTGATGGCGTCGGCACTCCTCCGGCGCGGGGGTGGGCGGAGCGCTGCTCCGCGCGACGGTGCTTGAGCTCGGGGTAGGGGCGTGCGGGCACGGGCCACCCTCCTCCGACGCGACGGCGCCGGAGCTCGGGGCAGAGGCGGCGCCGGCGAGGGCGAAGCTCCTCCGCCGCGTGGTCGACGCCGGACCTCAGGCAGGGGCGGCGCGGGCGAGGGCGGAGCTCCTCCGCCGCTCGGCGGAGCCGAACCTCAGGCAGGGGCGGGCGCGGGCGAGGGCAGCCTTTTCTGGCGCACGGCGGGGCTGGAGGTCGGGGTAGGGGTGGCGCGCCGGGAGGGTGTGCTCGGGGAGGAACGACGATCGAAGGAGAAAGAGAAGAAGAGAGGGAAAAAAAAGAAAAAGAAAAAAAAGGTGACGTGGCATCCGACAGGTGGGACCCACTGTGTCACGTCGGACAAAACCACTCTAAAAACCGCCGAGGGAGGAAACTTGGACCGACTAGATGAGTTAAGGGAGTCTGGTTACCCGGTTTTGTAGTTCGGAGGAAAAGTTACAACTCCTATGATAGTTGAGGGAGGTCAAACGGACTTTTCCCTAGCGCGTACTGTCCGAGTGGGGAAGCAGCGAGCGTAGTGCGTACTGCGAAAGCGATGCACGGTGAAGCTAGAAAGGGTTGCTGACATGTGTTTACGCATCATGAAAACAGAGGTGGTGCCATCATACTTTAGCAATTAGCATTGTGCCTTAGTCGTACGCAGACTCGGTCCTAGGCAGAGCCTTTTCACAACTACGTATCAAAATACACCGCTATGATGGATGCGCCTTAGACTTCTGCTGCCCATCCAAAGCCACTCCACGAAACACATGGTCAGGTTGTGGCACATGGTCACTACCAAACATTGATGGATTTGGTGACTAAATTCTACGGTAAATGGGAACATGGAACATCCATGGCTCCAAAAGAAGGAAAAAATCTTCGGAAGCTGCTTCTTCATAACAATTTTTGATTTGCCAAGTAAATAAATGGTTCAACAATGAGATGCCGATGTTATTGACTTATTTGAGTCATGGTTGATAAGGTCAAAAGTGGCTGATGATGCGACTATGAAATGATGCCACTGAGATATCTAGACAACTAGCAGGAATCCCGGGCGTTGCCCCGGGCCGCAAAATTCATGCAAAAATTGGCTTTTAGAAATATTCATGTTAAACCAAATGGGTGCGATACTTTTCTCCTAGTGTATATGAAACACGGTAGTTTAATATTCAATTTACTTTACCAAGCTGTGCCTTTGTTTAAATCAATATTCACGATAAAATATGTAAAGTAAGATGCGATGTATACATTTTAATATTAAACTGACAATGGCACAGCTGGTCTTCATTTAGGAAGTCCATATTCAATATACTCGAAGAAGCACATAGAATGGTCTAATATATTGCAGTTCACATCCATAATTAGAGTTACAACATCTACATTTTTCATAAGGCACCATACAAAGATTGATAAGCATGTTGCGCTTATGTTAATCGTATACAGATAATCCAAAGGCCTATGCATGTGTTTCATCTCTAGATAAACTACAGGAGCAATCTTCACCAATGCTGGATGTCGGATCTTGACCTTTGTCCAACCCACTTTTGATCTAGAGATAGAGAAAGTACAGTGTTTTGACATAGCTGAGTAGCTGACCAAAAAGTAATTAAGGCAAACCAATCAAGTTTGAGCAGTTGGGTAAGAAATATCAATCAGCTGATATTCAACACAGTTGACACGCGGGACCTGCATGTTGCACATAACAAATAAACATCTAAACAATTGATTTTTAGACTACTATTAGACTTGATGGTTCTTTTTGAAATGAAGCTATCCTTCCTGTGCGTAGTATGTGTAAGATTAAAGATGTCTATATTAATTTGTAACTATGTAGTCTATAACACGATTTTTGTGAACTTGATGCCAAACTAATTCTATGTTCCTTCAAGCAGCTACCTGCAGTTTTTTTTCCTTTTTGTCAAACAACATCGCTTATCATTATGAATAAAATGATCACATGAGTAAAGAGATTCTAGCCTACTCCCGGGTTGCTAAATATAAAGGAATAAGAATCGACTTAGAAGTAGGCATATTAAACCGAATGGAGCATTATAATACCCTACCAAGCTGAGTGAAGTTTCAATCATCATAGTTATTCATGTTCCTAAGCTTAAATTCCATACCAAGATATTTCCCCATTTCCTTTAGCTAGGATCTTAAGAAACATGATAAAATTTGTCTATATACAGCAAAGTACATCAGAACTAAGAATGAAAAAATTAGGAACACCAAATTCTTTGATTCCTGCTTTCATCTCTCAATCAAATAAATGGCTTTAGATTGTATTAAAAACAAACTAATCTGCATTGTGAAAATGAGTCACATAATGCCATAATTGAATAGGCTAAATGGGTCTGTATTACTGCCATCTTGATGTTACAAAATACTCCTTCCTTTTTTTATTTGATATTGGGCTCAGCGTCAAATACAAAAAGGAATGAGGGAGTAGTTAAAAAAGAAAGTTCTCTTAAAAGACAATATTACATTGACGGTCGATATACATGGAACTAAATACTTTGACTGAAGCTCGCAACATGCAAAGTGAAGAAAAATGAAATTTATACCCTATGATCAATTTGTAAAAGAAAATGGAATCGAGTTCGCATGAGCTGGAGATGTTATTTTTTTAAAAGAACAAAAAACTCACATGAAGATCAGGTAACATACTCGAGTGATACACCAATGCTTCATTTATATGCCATAGGGAAAAGTAGAGATAGACCTCCGAGTACATAAGATAGTCATACAGATCTAGACCGCTCTGCAAAGTTAGCAAAATATATTACTCAAAATAGAAGATGGGAAGTACTGAAGATTAATGAAGCAGGTAGTTGAATCAGCCAGTTGTGGAAGTATCAACTGCAGATGTGTATAAGATCATGCACTAAATTTTTATATCGCTGCTATTTAGTTGTCTCCATGCCTAATAAGACTACGTTATTTTATTGCCCTGAAAAAAGACTACATTCTTTTATTTCATATAAGCATGATACCAATCAAAACAAAAAAAAAAATTGTCGTTACAATGCTATGATGAAGTTACCATTTGACCAATTAAAAAGAAACATGGCTAACCATTTGGAAAATAATGGTCTAGTGGCTGCAAAGTGATAAGAAGCCTTCCAGAAAAACATAAGGAACACATTACTGTAAGAGCTACTTTAATCTAGGTATCAAACTCAAGAGGGATATCTTTTGCTAAATATGTTTAATAAATACGAAAACCATGTTTTAAAATAATACCTTTATTATACCTGTATTAAATTTACCATGCATATAAACTTCTGTTTGCAATGTTATAAATTTGTGGATCATTTTGAACCTTAAGCATTCAGAAATAAATTATGGAAATGGTTCATTTTCAATAATGACACCGGATCAATAAATCTTTTGGAATCTATATATCAATTTATCAGTACACAAACAACTGAGTCATCAGGAACTCCTGAAATGAAGCACATAGTTGACAAATTATAAGACAATCATGTGGACAGCCATTTCACGATTTAAAATAAACTTAGAAAGATAGAAGCAGAATGTTAAGAATTGCTACAGATTACTCAAACACCTTGTGAGGTGGTGCTGTAATCCTGACAAACAAACTATATAGCAGTTTTTGTCTGGCTCTAGCTCCTGTCAGCCAAAGGTGGAACTGATTTTTTCTTTCATTTATCAGTTTTTGAGATGGAATACTTTCTTCAAGCAAGATCACTCTGGCAAAATTCCAACCAACGTGACAACAGTAACTTACAAATCCATAAATTGTGTAATTATAGATCAGTCAATGCATGAATCACATGAAAGGAGGGAGAAAATGGATCGTACCTCCACAATTATCATTAGTACTTCAGCCGATCAGGTGCATGAACTTGGTTCTCCTGTCAAAGGATTCTGTCCCTGTGAGGACCTTGGTCACAATCTTATTCATAACTTTACCTGAACACAGTCTGCTTTTGAGTGAGATGTGTTGTACTGAACAACCTGCTAAAAATAATTCGTATGTAATGAATCTTTCATAATTTGAATGCAGGAAACACGTGTGTGACTATGTAGTTCTAATGTTGCATATGAGCTGATAGAAACAATAACTTGACTCTTGATAACTGAGAAGACGATCTGTGGGAGTACTTAAGTTCAAGCGTTTCTTGTGCAATTGTTCTCTGCAAGGATACATTACACATCCAAGGCGGCAGAACTGGGAAAAGGGGCTCAGGACATATTTATATGCATTATGCAGAAACCTGAAACATTGCCATAGCAGGGCAAATCACAGAGTATGAGCCAATTATCAAATAATAAGCACATGGAAAAGAGGTGCAAATAGGGCTGAAAAAATAATACTATCCGCAGTTCACGTGTCCGCGCAATCTGAGATTTTTTTGCAATTCGCACAACAATAATATTAACGAAGAAAGAAAAATGTTCAATACATTGAGACACTGGAAACCGAGTGCAATAGGAAATTTACTTGCAAAAGGTAGCTGTTTGTGCATAGTGGATACAATCGATGGATGAATAAGAAATAAAAGCTGCATCACTTGACCTATGCGGGGCTCTCCACTAATGCTTTTGTTTGAAAAAAAAAAGGACATCGGTGACTGTTTGCTGAATGACCATCACACAAAACTTACATTGTTGTGCAATAGGAAACTTACATACGAATTTGAAATGAGGCCATGGTGTCATGAGAGGAGGTGGAGCAGCAAGGAGAAGTAGTATCATGGAAGGAAGGCGACCATGAATCAGGGTAGTTCAGGTGGCTGCAGCTATGGCAATAAAAGCTTCATATTTCTTTAAGGCATTACATAAGTACACAAAACCAAAAAGTACAGGAAGATGCAGATTTCTTATTGTAAAGCAAGTATTCACTGTAGTATCTGCCGGGCGATACTAAATGACGATTTTCCCAAAATTACTGAGTAGGTTAGGCAATAACACATTAATCATGCATACAAAAATAAATATGAATTGAACTGTGTCGTATATAATGAGATGACTAAATGATTGACCAGACATATATATGGTCAAAAATAATCAGATGAACATCCAAGAGGCATGATCTGGTCTCTCCTGGAAGATAGCATGTGATCTGAAACATTATAATACATCGTCTCAGTGATATCCATATCGTAACAATATACATGATTATGCTTTATGATCTGATCTTCAAGATGTCATTCAGTTAGAAAATATCAGTTGGAAATCTCATACGAACCAACAAAAGGGCAAAAGAATTATCAGATGAGATAACTGTATAGTTCTCCGATATACCAATTATATATATAAATATATATAAAAGAAAATTAATGGATATCGCAGAAATTGTGGCTTTTATAACTTTCTGGGAGAAGCTGATGACTCAATAGCAACACTGCAACAGGCTCTATCATCGAAGCACCACTAAAATCATATGGTAATTTAGTAAAAAATAGCCTGAAGCATTTAAGGGCCTTTGTACATTATGAAAGATTATTACTACTCCTTTTTCCTTCTACCATTAGCAATATGAGCAATAACTGCAAGCATACTATTCTTACCCAAATGTGCCTTCTATGGGTATTACAGAGTGATGAGTCGACTGTTTTGGGAGCCATATTTGTAGTTGTTTCATGCAGCTAAACTGTGATTCAGTAACTATTTTTGCTATAATCTAAGAGATCAAGACTATATAGCACTAACCAAAGGCTTCAAAAATTTCTGTGAATCAGCCATTTATGGTGGCATTTGCATAATGCCACCATTATGCAAATAAAGGAGGGGTAATCAATTATTTATGTACACTGGAAAGCTGGGACTCACCAACCACTATATTGTAACTCTAGTATTGAGGTACATCAATAAATATTTCTCTCATATGGCAACCGTGATTTTTGCAATCCCTCTATCGAAGCAACCATGCTATGAAAGAACCTCATGGGAATAGGGCAGGAGCGTCTATAGGCTTCAGAGGAGCTTTAAATTAGGCAAGAGAAAAGTCTAAGCGTGGAAGCAACAATGCAGATTAAATTCACGCCAGCTCTGTTGATACATGGACCGAAATCACTAAGCAGCATTTTATGCAGTTTTTTTCTAGGAAAGAATTAATAAAATATTAACCTGCAAGAGCAAGCCTTATAAACTGATAGCAATCATCATTCATCAAAGCTCGGTTGGCCATGCTTCAAGTCAGACGACCTATTCAATCATCCCAACTAAACATTATAGTATATTGGTTTATTGACACTAAATTTTGCCAACATAAAAAGTGAAAGAACACATATATTTTTCGAAGTATGCAAATCAGCTGAAGAAAGCGATAGCAAGAGCAGAGATAATAACCTTAAAAAGCAGACCAAGATGCAAACTGGATATAATTTTTCAGCTAGTGTGCTTTCACTGTCAGTCCACTGCAGCCAGTTTTACCATTTTTCCATTAAGTGAACAAAAGAAGCACCTAACAAACAAACAGGTGTCTAATCCAGAGCATTAGTTATTTGACCCTTATTTGACCCTGTGCAAGCACAAATAGGTAAACTGTGGAACCGTAGGCATGGAGCAAAAAACAACGAACGAATCATCACATGTACCTCATGCTGGGCGGTGGCCTCCTTGGTGCTGCCCGTCGATGGCGCCAAGTACGGCAGCAGCGACTCCTTTCCGCTGCCAGCCGGGCCTGAGACGGCTTCGGCTGGGACGGAGACGCCACCAGGACTCTGGTTCGGGCTGGCGGCCGGCCACAACACATCGTTGCTGGATGCGAAGTGCGCGAGGCGGGTTGGGGGCGGCCGGATCTGCAAAGCAAGGAGGTGTGAGGAGCCGCAAAAGAGAGGGACCTAGGCACGTAGCAGAGGAGCAGCTGATTGAGCAAATAGGAGGTCAGCGGTGCTCGCCGGCTCATGGCGTGGGGAAGCAGGTGCTATTGGAAGCACAATGATAGCTCAAGGATGGTTGGTCTGGGTATGGTGGTCGCCGGGAATGGGATCGGGCAACCGTCGCAGAGGATTCGTCGGGCGGGGGTGCGGACAGGAGGAAGGGGAGGCCGCGCAGGAGTCGCCGTGGTCGACGGGATCGGGGGACCTTCGAAGAGACACGGCGGCCGCCGATGGTCGCGGGCGGCGGCGATTCGTGGAGCAGTGGCGTGGGGGCGGGAGGTGTAACCGGAGGAGAAGAGGAGAGGGGAGAGACTGCGGCGCGGATGACCGAGAGAGTGCCCGACCCATCTAGAAAACCAAAGGAGCGGATGGGAGCGAAGGAGCCTGAGCTGCCTGACTGAAAAATCGCCGTTTGAACAGTGTAACAGTAACTTGCGTCCGTACGTCTCCAAAAACATAGAGATAGATAGATGTGGGTCGCCCGAGCCAGCGTTTGGCTTACGCGTTGAATGGTAATTTCCTGGTCCACTACCCACTTGATTCGCTGGAATAGAGAAAGAAACTTGACAGACTTGGCAATTAAGAAATGGAATAGACAACCAGTAGTGTTTCAAAGCCTTGCCTTGCGTGGTGAATGAAGCCCCGAAGGGTAATGAAATGAAACAGGAAACACCAAGCTACGTAGTATCTCTTATCTGTTCTCCTGTCCCCTTTCTGTTATTCTTTATCCCATATGCCTATTGTATAGGATCCCTTCATCCTGTTACCGGTCATCAGTACACGTACCTATCTCGTCTTCCAGCAGATCGGCTGCTTCTTTCGGCCAGCTCTCAGCTCATCCTTATTTCTCTCTGATCATTGCTGCTCTACTGTGCCGAGATTATTGGGGCTCAGGATATTGTGTCTCTCTCTCTCCACCCGATTTTGTTCTGTTGGTTTATTGTTTGATTACTCTGTTTTCCTTTTGTCTCACTTCTAGGAACGAATTGTACATCTTCATCATTTTATTGTTTGTTTACACGATCTTGACTCTATTTTTGCTGAAATGTAAAATCAGGATATTATACACCACATCGCACCCAAAGGCAGGAGGGTCTATTTTAAGTTTTCCAGGGGGTTCATATGACACAAAAATTTTCATCGGATTCTCTTCAGGCAACGAAAGTAGCCGAATAAGCAATGATTGGCTAATTCCTCCATTCCATTAATCCAGTATAACTCTGTCTTATAACAAAGTCGGTCTCAGGCTCTCAGCCTTCTTTTCTTAATTTGATCCCACTAATAAGCAGGTTGATTATTAATACTATTTTCTCACAAAGTGGTATCAAGTATACAAATGAGTTTCCTTTGCATTCATGGAATCAAATTATTGGTTTTGTGTTCATTAAGCTTAGCACCTTTCTGCGCATCAGATAGCCAGCTTCTTCCCAACAAGCCGCTTACTGTTGGCAGCAAACTCATCTCCGATGATGGCACTTTTGCCTTGGGTTTCTTCTCCCCATCCAACTCCACCAAAAAACACTATTATCTAGGTATATGGTACAACAACATTCCCAAAGATAATGTCGTGTGGGTTGCCAATCGTGCCACTCCAATCATTGATCCTTCGTCTACAACACTTGCCCTCACAAATGGATCCAATCTTGTTGTGTCTAACACTAATGGCCACATATTTTGGATGGCAAACATCGATGCTACAAGAAACTTCTCATCAGAGACCGCCAGTGGAGAAGCCACACTTGACAGCAGTGGAAATTTTATCCTACGAACATCAAATGGCATCATCTTATGGCAAAGTTTTGATTACCCGACCGACACTCTTCTTCCTGGTATGAACCTTAGACTCACCCACAAGAGTCATGCAATACAACGGCTTGTTTCTTGGAATGATCCCCAAGATCCATCGCCGGGAAGCTTCTCCTACGGTGCAGATCCTAAAGAATTTCTGCAGCGCTTTAGCTGGAATGGCTCAAGACCATATTGGCGAAGCCCAGTATGGAATAACTACTTAGTAGTTGGATCATATCTTGATATGATCAAGTCCACTATCTACATGACAATACGTCGTATTGATGATGAGATCTCGGTGTCATTTGGCATCACAGGTGGCTCCTCAACTGTGAAAATCAAAATGGACTACTCAGGAAAGGTCCATATCCAGGTTTGGAACAACAGCAACATACCGGTGTGGAATATATTGCAGACAGAGCCAAACAATGAGTGTAGTACATATGGGTATTGTGGTCCATTTGGTTATTGTGACCGCACAGAGCCTGTTGCGACATGCAAGTGCCTCGATGGTTTCGAGCCAATAGACAACAAAAACAGGACCAATCACAATTTTTCAGGGGGATGCCACCGAAAGGATGCACTAAGATGTGGTCAAGAAAATAGCTTCTTAACTTTGACTACTATGAAGATTCCTGACATGTTCTTGTATGTCAGAACTAGAAGCTTTGATGAATGCAGAGCAGAATGCACTAGCAACTGCTCCTGCACAGCGTTTGCTTACGCCAATATGAGCACCGAGACTATCAATGGGGATGACACAAGGTGCCTATTATGGATGGGAGATTTGATTGACACAGAGAAGCTCATTGGACAAGGAGAAAATCTGTACATTCGGGTTAACAAATTAAGTGGTACAATTTATTGCTTCCCTTTCTCTACACACTTATGTTTTTTTTTCCATTTATGCTTGCTACAAAGGATCTTGTCGTATCTCCTTATTGTTAAAACAATAACAGAGCATGAATAAGATCTAAATAATTAGTGCAAAAAGAGTATGGTTCAAAGTTGATAATACTTTTTATGGTATTGCAAGCTTAGCTTGTTTAATCAAAGGTAAATGCAACAAAAAATTTGTTTGACTCCATCATTCACTTGTCCATTCTGACGAAAGATTGCCACCTGGCAATGACGTATATACCAATTTCACATTCTGAGGAGGTAGTGAAATAACATCTAACTAGGCCACAACCACATTGAACAACAGTAATGCAACCACATATTTGATCAACGCCTTCACGTGTAACAAGCCAAATAAGGAAAATATCCAGTGGAAACACCCTTTGGGGTGAAAATCATGAAATCCTCATCAAGATCAGTAGATCACTGGTAACTCGTGCTTGAAATCTAGAGATTCAATCCAATTTGAAGGATATAGTGTCTTACAGTTGTAAATATAATCAACTTCTGCTACAAGATCTATAACAATTTACGAGCATTATTTGTAAATGCTAACATTTTTTTTCCTTTTTTTAGTTATATTTGTTCGAGTGGATTAGTGTATTCTAATCTAGTTTGGACATATCCCAAGCATGAAACAAAAAAAATACTAACAAAGATTCAACAAACAACATTTATTGACAAACCTTTTGGTATTTTTTGTACTGGCATTTTGTAGACGTGGTTCGGTTATTCCTATTTCGAGCAGCCCGGAATCAATGAAGGAGTTCATTCAGCACCGAGCCAAGCGAGCGTATTCTTGAATACGTAAGAGAGCTGTGTATCATTGCATTGTAGAGAGAAAAGATTGGCCCCTTACAAACTTCACCACCTCACTCTGGGCCAAGCTGCGAGGGGTTGTTTACATTACAAAGGAGGGCTAAACTAAGAAACCAACCGAGGCGAGGCCTGAGCTTTTGGTATTAGAAAAATATATAGCGAAGGAACTAATCTATTGACCATTTAAATTAAAATTCTTGGTAGCTATGTGTTATTGTGTAGTGTTCATGTGTTGGCTTAAATCAATATATGTTATAGAAAAAAGCTAGGGCATTCAACTATAAACATAAGCAAGAAGTCACATATCTGAAATATACTAGTACTATAGTGCCAGATTGCCAATTTATTAACTCATGATACCATTTCTTTGTTGGTTAATTTTTTGGCAGATAAAAAGAGGAGGAAAAACATGCTGAAAATTACATTGCCTGTCGTATCAAGTTTGCTTGTCCTTCTATGCATGTGTCTTGTATGGATCTGCAACTGCCAAGGTAGAACATAAGTTCCTTTTATTTATGTAACCCCCAGGAATGTTTACATAGTTCACTTCGCTATATCTATGCATCGCTCGTTTATTTCCATCAGCCAAACAAAGAAACAAGAGCACTTGGAAGAAGCTAATGTCCGGAGCTTTGAGCACTTTTCGTGAACTTGGGGATGGAAACTTCCCTTTTTTTGGCTACCGCAAAATTGTACTTGCAACAAACAACTTTTGTAGCTCCAACATGCTTGGACATGGAGGTTTTGGTAATGTTTATAAGGTATCAATGATTTCATACAGTAGAAAATCATTATGTATTTGTCTAATGTGATCTAAGAAGTATGTGATACTGCAGGGAACTTTAGATTGTGGTAAAATAATCGCTGTCAAAAGGCTTAGCAAGAGTTCTGGCCAGGGGGTATTGGAGTTCAAAAATGAAGTAATTCTAATTGCAAAGTTGCAGCATAGAAACCTAGTTAAACTTCTTGGTTTCTGCATTCATGGCGATGAGAAACTATTGATATACGAATACTTACCAAATAAAAGTTTGGATGCCTTCCTTTTCAGTATGTTCTGCTTTTCCTTGACAAATTTTAGTAACTACTCATTCCATCACGAATTATTTATTATTATGGCAATATTATGTATGTCCATGTTCATAGCATCTTCTATGAATCTTGGCAAGTGCTTGTGAAGATGCACAGGAGATGCTATGCATATAGTACATAGCCAGAATGATAAGTATTTGGGACGGAAGGATTAATCAAACAAAAAAAACATGACTAAAGATATTCCTAATTTATGTAACTGCCTACAGATTCCACAAGAAAACCATTATTGGACTGGTCAACAAGATTCAAGATAATGGTAGGGATAGCTAGAGGACTTCTTTATCTTCATCAAGATTCGCGGCTTAACATAATTCACAGAGATCTCAAAGCAAGCAACATACTATTAGATGAAGAAATGAACCCCAAGATATCTCATTTCGGTATGGCTAGAATATTTGATGGAAGCCAGCAACAAGGAAACACCAACCGCGTTGTTGGTACATAGTGAGTGATATAATACATGAATGAGCTTTACAATATTACCGTTCATGTTCTTGATGAACCAAAAACCATTTTTCTGTTAATCGAATGGTGTCTCATGCAGTGGTTACATGTCACCTGAATATGCATTGGAAGGTGTGTTCTCTGTCAAGTCTGATGTGTATAGCTTTGGAGTTTTAATTCTGGAGATTGTGAGCGGTTCAAAGATAAGCTCTATGCACATATCAGAAGATTTCCCCAACCTTATAGCCTTTGTAAGTACTATTTATAAAATACTCATATCACTGTAATTTATTTTAATTATGTATCTTGATGGCGATAACACATGATCGATGTAGGCATGGAGCTTATGGAAGGATGGGAACATGAAGAATTTTGTTGACTCATCAATTGCAGAGAGTTTTTCATTCGATGAAGCTTCACAATGTATCCATATTGGGCTCTTGTGTGTTCAAGACAATCCAAATGCTCGCCCATTCATATCATCGGTCGTGTCAATTCTAGAAAATGGATGTACATCACTTCCACCTCCGAAAAAGCCTATATATTTTGCAGAAAGGAGCCATGGAACTTATGAAGCAGCAGAAACTATTGTAAATTCCTCGTATACAATTACAGTGTTGGAGGGGCGCTAGAAGTTTATTACTGCAAATGCCAATTTGTAAATTTGAACTATGTAAAGTACATTGACCAGCATAAATTTGTACATGGGGGTAGTAGAAAGAAGAATACGAGTTTTTTATGGCCTAAACGATGGAATGGAGCCAAGCGGATCGTCTCCATCTGGTTTTGAAGCGAGCTGATGTTAAATGGGCTTTGTAAGCCATAAATTAATCACGTGGCAAAAAATGAGATATGACCAAGTTTTTAGCACAAACAGTTTGTGTTGTCCCTCCCCGATGACAGTGCCAGCGTGGGCCGGGGCAGCAGCGATGATAATGAAAGCGATGAGCAGTTCATCCAGAAAGAGATGCTGCCACGGTGCTTCGGCGCCCGTACTTCCTTGTAATCGTGTTGATCTTCTCATCAACACAAATTGTGCTACGTGAAAAAGCAGCGACACCAGCAGCCGTGTCGTTTGCCTTGCGTACAATCAGAAACTTGCAGTTCCGTACCCTCTTCGAGTCTTCGTCGTCTGTATACCTCTGTCCCACCATCATGCAAGACTCGATTCCATCACAAGCCAAGTCTCGAATTGCTAACAATCGATGAGATAGAGCAACTACTAGCATATATAAGTACATCACAGCAAAAGAACTCGGAAGATTACCAACCGATTAGGCAAGGATTACCCAATGATGAAGGGTAACCCGATTCGTGCTTGATGAGTACTCCTACCTAGCGTTTCAAGGCAGGCACGTCCGAATGCATCGCCGTCTCAACCAACTGCAGCGCACTAGCGCAACAACCGTAATTACTCTAATAAACTCAGTAATGGCATATGACCATACAACAATTAGTACTAGCACCACAAATGACCAAGCAGATGAACACTTGGGTTTCCAATTGAAACCAGGCAACCGTAGCAAAGCAGAACGAAACAGATTCCCTTTTCCCCATTTGATGTCGCCACCTCGTCTGATAAAAACACACACGGCGCCCACCATTCCCCGTCCGTCTTCATGTCGCGCACGCGCCGCTACTGCTGAGAGCTGGAGGGGACCAGCCCCGTGCGACTGCGGGGCGAGACCAGGAGGAACTCTTCGCTTCAGTTGCTTCCGCCGCGCGGGGGTTCCGTGCTCGGTTTCTCCTGACGGCGATGGCGCTGGGCTCGCCGGTGAACCGGCTGTCGCGGCGGGCCGTCAAGGGACCGCTCGAGAAGGCCGGTCTGGCTGGCCTCGCCGCGGTGGCTGTCGCCGCCGCCGCGCTGCTGCTGCTCGTCTGCGCCGCCTCTCTCCGCTGCTCGGCCGCCTTCGGCTCCGCGCTGGCGGCAGCTCCCAGGAAGCTCTGGACCGGCGGGGTCTCCATCGCCGCCTCCGCTTCGGCAGAGGCTCGCGCCGGTGGTGCGGCGGAGGAGGAGTGCGACCTGTTCGACGGGAAATGGGTGTGGGACGACGGCCACCCGCTGTACGACTCCAGGGACTGCCCCTTCCTGGACGTCGGCTTCCGGTGCTCCGAGAACGGCCGCCCCGACGCGTCCTACACCAAGTGGCGGTGGCAGCCGGCGCGCTGCGATCTCCCAAGGTTTGGTCCGATTTGTTACCGAGTTCTTACTTGCTTCATTTGCATGTCGATCGGTTGCCACCCTCCCGTTTGTTCCTTGGATTTGGGGAGTCTGACTACAGCGTCTCCACGAACTTGCGAAGATTGGTTAGCTTGACAAAGAGAAGATACTTGAAAATCTCAATCGAAATTTCGCAATGCATTGCTCATTGGACCAGTCTTAATTTGACAGTGCTAGTTCAAACCTCCCCACTTCCATGAAGGGTCCTTTGTTAGTAGTGGGATGTCGAAACGATCGGTGGATACGCAACTAACATTTGATTATTGGAACATGATGCCGTGGACGGCCACGCGCGCTTGGGACTACGTAGCATGATTGAGACTCAATGCCCTTTGCATGCCACTCGGTCATAAAACAATGTTTGATGAACACATTTAGTCATGGGGAAGATATACTTGTTAATTGAAAGGTGTTGTATAATTATTCAACCTGTCATGACGTAGCCATCTTGCAATCTTTCCTGATCCTGTTATTTGTTGGTCGTCAGTGTTTAGTTGACCTTTTCAATGTTACACTCAGCTGCCATTGTTGACAAAAAAAAAAAAAAGGTTTGGTGCGTATGACCCTTTCTTCTGAATTGAACGCGGTGTCTAATGCTAGCAGCAGCATGACCTTATACAAGGTGACAATAGGCATTAATGGTGTTTGTTGAATGGTGCTAGCATCAATGGTAGCCAGGTAGTACATCAATATGATGGCAAAAATGGCAAAATCACAGCAGATTTTGCTTCTATCTGCAACCATTAGTAGGCCATGCCTTTGGTCTGAATTAATATGTACATTATTGTATTGTTTAGTAGAATTTTAAGTGTTAATGGTGTGGTGTCATGCAGAGGGCAGATGCATTTGGTGGGTGATATTATATAATGTATGGGTGGAAGTTGCAACTATTACTGCAGCATATGTAATTCCTTATGCTTAACGCATTGTGTGCTACTGATGGGCAGATGAAACTTTATGGGTGTAGCTGAAAAATAGTTTGCTTGTTTTGATCCTGGTCTCCTGGAAGTAATATGTAATGTTTTCATGGACTTGTACATATGTCTATCAGTTGCTTGTTGTTTGGGTTGAGGCATGATCTGGATGAACCACATATTCATTCTAATAACCAACTATTTATTCTTTGACTTGTTAGATTTGATGCCAAAAATATGCTGGAGAAGCTACGAAACAGAAGGGTAGTATTTGTTGGTGATTCAATTGGAAGGAACCAATGGGAGTCTCTACTTTGTATGCTATCTACTGCTGTTCCAAACAAGAGCTCCATCTATGAAGTTAATGGGAGTCCTATCACAAAGCACATGGGTTTCTTGATTTTCAACTTTAGAGACTACAATTGCACTGTGGAATACTACAGATCTCCCTTTATAGTCCTTCAAGGCCGTGCTCCAGCTGGATCCCCTGATATTGTAAGATACACAGTTCGGGTGGATGCTATGGATTGGATGTCTGAAAGGGGTAAGTGGAAGGATGCTGATGTGTTGATCTTCAACACTGGGCACTGGTGGAACAATGAGAAAACAATCAGGGGTAAGAATGACTTTTCTTTGTAGCAGTTTCTTCTGGTCTGGCCTTTTTACATTGCAGTGATATTAGCATCAATGAACTTCATTAAAATTGTTTATCTATCAGCTCGTCCTTTATGCCACAAGGAGTTCCTTAGAGAAACAGCAATCTCCATACCTAAAATGTGATCATCATGTTTAAGAACTTATCTTTCAGTTTCAGATTATCACGGTGATAAGACGTTAAAGATCAGTATCCTGTAATCCATACCCATGATAGACATTCCAATATATAATTTGCTGTTAGCTATTGTGGAAAATGATGTAATTGAATTTTGGTATGTGGATCACATGGTTACAGCAGAATGCAATAGCCTTCGAAATTCGTCTGCATGCTGTATGTACCTTGAAGCTAGATCTGCTGACTTGATGTTCTCTTATCAGGGGTGCCTTTTTCCAAGTAGGGGACGAGGTGAAAATGGAGATGACTGTTGCAGATGCTTACCGGAGATCAATACAGACATTGTCTGATTGGCTCCACAAAGAAGTTAACACAAGCAAGACCCATGTCATCTACCGTACATATGCTCCTGTGCATTTCAGGTCTGTGTAATCGCCCACATACCAGTGTTCACTTCTCTCAAATTATTTTCCTTGGATGTACGTGACAGTGTTTCTGATTCCTTATGTTCTATCTGTTGTAACTTAATCATGCTGCTCTAAGTGCCTGAAGCCTTGTGCATGATGCATTTTTTTTTTTCTATTGTATGTTCGTTTGAATACATGAGTACTGTAAGATGTGTTTTCCAGCGTGCCTTGCTAACAAGAGTATTATATGTTCTGCAATCTGCAGAGGTGGCGGCTGGAAGACTGGAGGGAGCTGCCACTTAGAAACTCTTCCAGATGTGACACCACTCACATCGCTACAAGAATGGGCTGACATGCTTCAACCCGTCAATGATTTTCTAGGAGATAACCTCAGGCCCAAGCTTCATGGGGTAAATATGCTGAACGTGACACGGATGACAGCTCAGCGGAAAGACGGTCACCTGTCAATATACCTGAGCCCTTCAGGGCCTGTCCCTCGATACAAACAGGACTGCAGTCACTGGTGCTTGCCTGGAGTCCCTGATACCTGGAATGAGCTTCTGTATGCCCTTATGATGAGAAGACATATGAAGATGGATCAAAATGTTTCCCTTGCGGGCACTGAAGCACTAAACACTGACTCATAAAATACATGGGGTGAGGTAACCAAATGCTTGTTTTCGTGGAGCCTGAAGAGGGAGGTGTGATGGTGTATCAGGTCGTCTTGAAAAAGCAAGCTTCATTCATCCTGGGTAGTGGCGCTGTTAATCAGCACTTCAAACAGGTTACCAGAGTGGCGAGCGAAACACATTTTTGGATCGCAGGAGTTGGTTTGCAGGAAGCTGCACCAGCACCGCCCTGCTGTGTTTGTACATTCCGAGGTTAGTGAATAGCTAAGCATAGTTTAGTTTTGTATGAGTAAGGTAATTTGTATGATTTATGGAGATGTTATTGGTGCTAGTAGTGGGCCCATGGTGCCTGCAGTGAATGATGTAAATATATAGCAGCGGCAAAATTTGCAATGGTTGTAGTTCACCTCGTCACAGTTGGCTTGTATGCTGCTCAAGACTGCTGTTTTGTATGCAGCTGATAGGTGCTGCAGGCATCCCCTCGTGCTGTGTACGTAATCTTTTGTGTCTCTTTTGTTACTTTACTTTGATTTCAATTTCAAATCAATGACGCTAGAACTTTTTTAACTACTTTGATGCGAGGGTATTCCCCTCCGATTTGTAAGCATCAAACCGGATGAAGAATGACTGGCGTTAGCCGGGATTTTAAAATGGGCCGGCTGAACCGTCCGATGCCACATAGATTCCAGCCCACCTCGGCCACTTACGCTCCTTCTCTGTCGATTCCTCGTCTCGTACTAGTCATTCTTCTTCGTCACTGGGCAGGATTCACCCAGCTGGGATCCATGAAAGGATTGATCCAACTTTGAATACGCGGCACGTGCTGCCGGTAAACTACCCACCAAGCTGCCATCTCTGGCCAAGTGACCATCTAGAAGTTTCCTCGGGCGGTGCGCCTGCTTAGCATCCATCGCCCACCTACGCGGCCGCCCGCCGCCATGGCTCTCGTCGAGGAAGACCCGGTGCCTGCTACAGCCGCCGCCGCCGCTCCCGATCCCACCGCCGGTGAGTCCCTCCTCGCTTGCAGGCCCTCTATCCTGTTCGCGGACCTCGTCTGGGGCTGGTGCTTGGTGGAGCTCCGAGCTCCTTGCTCTTCGCCTGTACTGCTGACTCGGTTCAGTTCAATTAGAGATGGTGGTTTGAGTTTCAGGGTATATAATTCATAATTGCTGAATTGCACTATATAATTCATAATTGAGTTTCAGTTAGTCGCTAGTTTGAGCTTGGGGCTCGATCACTTGTAATGCAATTTCTCAGACTATTTTCTGCCGTTTGCACCTTGTAATGCTAACTCATCACCTTGCCCATAGAACCTTGTCATCAGTAGCATTTTGTAGCACTAAAACGATTTTATGATGTGGCTCCATAAGAATCGGAATTTTGTATCAAGATGGAGAGTAATTTCCGATCCCTCGTCTCTACTTTCCCTCAATTATCATCTTCTGCTTTCAGGTTCTAGTGATAACGAGATAACGGTGGAAGAAGCTTCTTTTGTGCATACTGAGCCTCCCCAAGATGGCACTCTCCCACCTGTGGCTACCTCTGATATGGAGGTCCTTCACGATAAAGTTAAGAAACAGGTCATCAAGGAAGGCCATGGCAAGAAACCCTCAAAATTTGCGACATGCTTTGGTAAGTATGGAATAAACAGTTCATTCCCTATGCTTGGGATGTTGGTCTCTGGAACGAGGCTAATATGTTGTGCCAGCCTTGTGTTGTTTTCTACAATGATATCCTGTGATTGCTGTTTGTTCTTACACTGGTTTGGAGAAAATCCATAAGTTCATTTATCAACTTATCATGTGTGAAAAGACATGATTGATCATGATCACGATCACGAGACACTATTGACCTTCTCCTCTTTCAATACAGATAAACATGCTATGACTCACAAGGGGATTTGTGAAATAGATTTTTTATATCTAGATTCAGGATCTTTTCACCCCAACACACATTAAACTACCATGGCATGCAGTACTAGCAGAGTTGTGATACTAGTTGCCCCTTCCTGTTACTTTTTTTTTTCTGTTCATTGAGTACTAATATCTATGGCCGCTACCAATCCAGTTTGTTGCTGTAACGTTTATGTCAATTTTCAAACTCTATATGTAATCACTAATCGAAAGCGAGTCATTACTTTTTTTGTTCATTGAGTATATGTTACCACTTACCAGTACCTATTCGTTTTGATAATCTAACATTTTGATCAACTTTTCAAACTTCAAAGTTACTCATCTTCTGTCAAAGTTTCCTGATTGTGTATTCTGTATAAACATATCAATTGAAATCGTCTGTATGTTATTGGGAGGAAGCACGCATATATTCTGATTTAGTGCACAATATGAAGGACAACAGCTGTAAATTAACTTTTCCTTTATAAAACTTGGTATTGCAGTGCACTACAGAGCATGGGTTCAAGGATCATTGCATAAATTCGAGGATACTTGGCAAGAACAGCATCCAATTGAACTGGTACTTGGAAAAGGTGCAACAAAAGTTGTTTTGCTTATTTCATCCTCAGTGTTTCTCTGCTGTATGCATTTCATCCATATACTCCACTTGAGGGTACTTCAAACATCTGCTGTATGGTATTATGATTTTCTTGTACCCTGACGATGATTCTGACAAATGTTTTGAATATTGTTGTTCTGCCAGTAATTTGTCATGTCTGCTATTAATTTTCTAATATGTTGTACTTGTTCCTCTTGCATTGCTCAGTAAACATGCTTGTGCAGTGTAACTAAGCCATGAGATTTTAGTAATTGGATTGGTCCTTAATGCTGTCTTATCACCAAAACTATGTTGGTGCTGCTTTTCTTTATTAAGCAGACGTATGTGCTGCAAACTTCGTAATAATTTACTCTAGCCTCTTACAAGGTCAAGGCTAGGAACTCTTTCCCATTATTTGAAAAGGCAACAACAATAACAAAGCCTTTTTATCCCAAGCAAGTTGGGGTAGGCTCCCATTATCTAAAAAAAAAAAACCTAACCCATGAGAATCATATGGCCACCCAAGAGTATAGCAGAAATTTAACAGTGGCAATTCCTTATGGAGTAACTTTCTAATGCTTTTCTTTTCCATATACAGAGAAAAAGGCAATGGCTGGTCTAGGCATTGGTGTTGGTAACATGAGAAGCGGGGAGCGTGCGCTGTTGCATGTTGGTTGGGAGCTAGGCTATGGCAAAGAAGGAAACTTTTCATTCCCAAATGTCCCTCCAATGGCAGACCTTGTTTATGAAGTTGAACTTATTGGATTTGATGATGTCAACGAGGTATACAAAAACAACTCCTGCCTCCACCCCACATTGTGCTTTGATTGCTATTATTGTGAAGAGTAGGCTGGTATCATTCGTTCAGATTGTCATTTTTACTCAATTTTTTCGAGCTGGAAACTTCCAAATAATAACAAACTGTGCAAATCAGGGGAAGGCTCGAAGTGACATGACAGTCGAGGAGAGGATTGCAGCTGCAGACAGGAGAAAGATTGAGGGTAACGAATACTTCAAAGAAAAGAAGCTCGAGGAAGCCATGCAACAGTATGAAATGGTTAGTGCGTTAGTGATGTGTTCTGCATGTTGATAGTACCGTGATGCTCTAATTTAAGTCAACACCCTCCTGTTACAGGCAATTGCATACATGGGAGATGATTTCATGTTTCAATTGTTTGGAAAGTACAGAGACATGGCCTTGGCTGTGAAAAATCCCTGCCATCTCAACATGGCTGCATGCCTGATCAAACTAAAGAGATTTGATGAAGCTATTGCACAATGTGGCATCGTAAGTTCTTCTACTTCATTTCTTGAGATTCAGTCTTTCAAATTGCAATTTATATTCATGTGTACATTACTATGGTTTCGTAGGGCTTCACAAAATCTCATTTTGTCAACAAAAATCAGAATGACAGTAAACATCTCTGATAACTGTGCTTCTATGATCATTTTGTCAACAAAAACCTAAATGACAGTAAATACCTCTTCATTACAGGAGTTACATACTGCTGATTTGCACCCTTTTCAGCTACTTTTTTATTTATTGTACAGTCCCATGTTCCTACAACAAGTTGTCGTGATTTGTCTCAAAATGAATTGTTCAAACACTGATTTACGATTTACCTCTTTTGCATTACTGTTCAGGTGTTGTCAGAGGACGAGAGTAATGTGAAAGCATTGTTCAGACGGGGAAAAGCTAAATCTGAGCTTGGCCAGACTGAATCAGCAAGGGAGGACTTCCTGAAAGCTAAGAAGTACTCACCGGAAGACAAGGAGATCCTTCGGGAGCTTCGGTTGCTGGCTGAACAAGATAAAGCTCTGTACCAAAAGCAGAAGGAGCTATACAAAGGTCTCTTTGGGCCAAGGCCTGAGGCAAAACCGAAGAAGGCGAACTATCTGGTTCTGTTCTGGCAGTGGCTCGTGTCCTTGATCAGTAACTTGGTTAAGTTGTTCAAACGTAAGAATGAGTAGGATAATTTACCGAAATTGTGAAGAGTTAGTGAGATGTGTGGCCAAGATGACCACCTTGTACTATACACCGTTTTGTTTTACGTTGCACTTTTTGATAATTATATATCTTGTTTGGCATGGTTTGCATCACAATCTTCAGAAAACTCTGTACAATATTGTTTCAGCAACTCTGTACATCGATGTATTTTCCTTGGTGCCTGAACAAGTTACTAGCTCGGGAGTAAAGTGCCATTGGACGTGTTGTCTTTCGTTTATATCTAAGAACCTTAAGAGACTGGACTGGAGTGTATGATAGTCTGTGATTCCAGCATTCTCTACCGACACCAGTCCAAGATGCATAGCTGATGGAAGACTTGGGAACTCGGCACCGGCACACGGCGCACTCCGGCTTCAGGCCCCGATTGGCCTTGCTCGAGACGCGACTCGATTGCCTGCCATCGTGACGGCGACTCGATTCCGCTGACGACGCGAGTCCGGCCATTAATCTCTACCAAGCTTTGCCGTCAGAAGTAGCAGCACGTGGTGCTCTAGTGGCATCCATCGATCTCGTCGGCCGTGTCATCCATCTATCGCGTCGGGTGTGTAGATTAATCTATCCGTATTTTCATCTCCTGAGATGTATCGTACTTAGGGGTTACTGCAAACTTCCCAAGCTTGAAATCCTGTGCCAGTACACCACATCATGATCAACATTTTCTCCTAGGCTAGAAAGGGTGTTCCCCATTGTCGGTGTACTAGGAACCAAGGTCCTCATTCCCCCGATCAAAAGGCCGGCCCGAATCCCTCTTGGGCCGGGGAAGACGACCGCGCGCCAGACAGGCCGAGGCGGCCTGGCAAGCTGGCGCAAAGCACTGGGCTCCCGGATGGCTCGCGCCCGCGAGCCGTCCGGCGTTGCCACGTGGCTACGCCCTAACGCTGCCGCGACCTTCCGCAGGCGCGGATAAGGCGGGGTCCCACGAGCCTGTGGGAACCCGACACGTGGCGGCGGTCGCTCGCGACGCCTCGATAGCGCCGTGGCTCGACGAGGCGCCCCGAGATTTCGTGCGGCAACAGTGCGCGCGGATCCGGGGCGCGAGGATTCCTTGCAGAAGGGGTCCCACCTGCCAGCGACTGCCCACGCGGCCGCGCGGGCAGGTCGCTGGACTTCAATGCGCGTGCGCACCACGCGGGGCAGCGACTGATGGACGTGACCCGACCAGTCGTAGCCCTGTAACGCCCTGTTAGGCTGGCAGGGAGGCGTGGCTGACGAGTGCCGCCCGCTCCCGTACGGTGCGACGCACGAATCGAGGGCCCGTCCGGTGGATCCGGCTCCCCCCCCCCCCCCCCCCCCCCCCCCCGCGCCTCGCTGCCTCCGCAGCGGCGCGTGCGCTGTACGACTGACAAGACAAGACGACGGAGGTCATCCGAACAATGAAGGCAGGACGAGTGAAGCCCGCTGACAGTAGAATAGACGCCCGGCATCTCGGGCGGAGGAGGGCTGCCAACCGGCACCCTCGTAACGGCCCATGAACGGATCCGGCCTCTCCTTGCACTATAAAAAGGGATACCTTGTAACATGAAAACAACAGACAACACTTGAGCAATACCAGACAAGCAGGACGTAGGTTTTACACCTCCCGGTGGCCCGAACCTGGGTAAATCGCTTGTGTCCTCCTCTCTCGAGATTCCTAACACTTAGAACCGTTCGCTTTCCTCCGAATCTCAAAGGAGGCCGTGCTAGACCCCATTTGCCGTGGTTCCCACACCTCGACACCCATCCATTGTTTTCCAGCCAAGAAGGCCCTGGCATGGATAGATTGCTAATTCTTACTCTATTGTCGGAAGGTCGAGATAATCTGACGACGGTCAAACGTCCGTCATGCAAATCGGAAAAATTGACTGAACAAGATCCTACAGCACCATATACTAGCAAACAAAATTAACCGGGGTAACAGAACAGCTGCTCTTAATGTAAACAGACAGCGTCATCATACGAGTCTAGCAAAAGCTAAAAGTCGACGCACCCACGCATTCATCGACAAAACAGGTCAAACCCCAAAACCAGAACACAACTTAGCAGACAGACAAGTCCAGTGCTTCTGCTTAGTTCTCGATCTCTCCCTTCGATGATAGATCAAAACCTTACGCTTGCTGCAGCATCACATCAGTGCCTTGCAGCATGGCTCCCCAGAATGCCCCTCTCCTGGTGAGGAGCTCGCTGGTAACCATTCGACCGCCCACGGTTACCATTGTATTCATCGCCTCCGCCTCTTCCATATCCTCGGCCTCCACCACTGAAGCGGCCCCTACCACCCCTCCCTGCCAATACCAAATTTATGAGAAAACATTAACTCATGTTGAATGTCATGGTTTACCACCACCAGTTATGAACCACACTACCACAGAATCAGATTTTTGTGGCATGTTCTCAGGCTACAAATGCAATATAACCCCATTGTATATGCACACTTGAGCATCAAGCTATTAAAGCTGAACATGCATTGGATAACCATGAGGTTGATATTCAGATTCTGTGGGATGTTCAGGCTACAAATGCAGTATAATCCATTGTATATGCACACTTCCATTAAAGCTGAACATGCATTGAATAATCATGAGGTTGATATTCAGATTCTGTGGCATTTTTCAGGCTACAAATGCAGTATAACCCATTGTATATGCACACTTGAGCATCAAGCCATTAAAGCTAAACATGCATTTTGACAATCATGAGGTTGTTGATATTACCATTCAAAAAGAGTTGCCAAACAGGCGCAAAATGTTTGCAAAAATATTAAAAGAAGTCAACTTACTTCCACCTCTTATTCCACTGTTAGGCTTCCGCTCCTCAACATATATCTGGCGACCATTTATTTCAATTGGTGAAGCCTGAAATGGGGCGGCAGAATCTTAGCATATTTGACAAGCTCGACCATGAAAAAAACCACCAAGGATGAAAGACATGACTTCTCCTAATCGAAGAGCTATGCACAAGAAACTGAACAAACTATAATGTACAGAGAAATCTGAAATGCTCCCCCCAGATCATTTTTGTTAACATCAATTAGTTCACAAATGAACTAACTTTGTGGATTAATCAACATCAACAAAAAGATAACCGTAGAAAGAACAAGGATCTAAGCACACACCCTTAATGAATTGTGGACACCACTAATTTCCTCGAATTCCACAAAGGCATAATAGCCACCAGTCTCCTGCAAATTCCATAGAAACATCAATAAAATAAAATTGCTTATGCTACTGAAAAGAAAGCAGAGAATCTGAAGTCAAAATCAACAGTAAACCTTGCGGCTTCTGATAGCAACACCATCGGGGATGAGCCGACCAAACTTCTTGAACTCGTTCTCGAGATCAGCCTCGTTACAGATGATGGTAAGTTCCCAACATAAACAGATTTGCTCTCTCCTTTAATGAACAGAAATTTCAGGAACGGTAACAGCGCAAAAAATCAAATCAGCAAATGCAAAACGCAAATTAAAGGACAACCTTCATCATCGTGGGCAGCAACTTCACCATAGGCATCTGATCTGGGCCTCTTGGCTGAGGATGTAGAAGTCATAACCGAGTGATGACCCTGGTTCGACTCTGCCGTAGGGTGAGGAAGCTTAGCAACAGGGCTGGCTGGGCTGGCAATGCAGGTGGGTGGAGCTTTCGCAGTTTTGAGCTGCATGAGTCATACCATCATGGTTTCAAAAGATGCACTAGATTATGCTAAATAATTGCATTATCAAGCAACAGATGTGACATACAATGGAAGCGTAAGTCTTCTTTACTGGTTCACCAACAGGTTCTTCCACATGAGGAGGTGGCACAGGTGGAGGTTGCACTGGCTCCTCTGGTGCCACAGCCATTCCATTTGAGAAAGAAGAAAGTGGCTCTTCAGGAAGAGGTTCATCTCCCCAGTTGTCGGGCTGGGAAACTACTTGCTGCGATGGCTCTGAATAATTATAATTGTCAACTGCGTCATTTTCTTCAGACGTCACCGGAACAGCACATTGTGCTGCTTGACTTTCTTCTTCATGAATGTACTCAGGAACTGCAGCCAGAACAATTACCAGGTCAATCATTGTGTAAAATATGAGCCATAACTAAAAAAATTGTTTAGATCTAAAGTCATCACTATGTCCTCTCTGCAATGGACCCTTTATGGTACCAGCAGAAACATGATTACATCTGATACAAAGTAAAACTCGACGGGTCTTAGAAAATAAGCATTGCAGACCAAGCCAACTGATAAGTCAATAGCAATGGGATCCTATGTTTTAAGACGGTAAGGCGAGGCGTGGTGACCCACCCCCTTCCTCGCCTAGGTGTGCAAAAGGCGAGGTAGCGACGCCATGCTATTCAAGAAACAGCCTACATGCACCCTGGAGGAAAGAAAAAGAGAAAGCCAGAAGGAGAAGAAAGGCCAGCCCACAGCTAGCCCAATAAGCTTTCACCAGCCCACCCGATGACCAATATTGCCATACAGGCACTCCGTTCTCGTCTATCGGATGACTCTCCGCCTTCCAACCAGCGCCCCCACGCCCACTAATGAGACGGTGAGGAAGTTAAGTGAGGATGCTAACTCGATGTAGAATGAGATAGCCCATTGTATCGCGTCAATGGCAAAAGAAGTTTTAGGTGATCCTTGTCTCCCTCTCTGGCGCTAGTTCCCACTACCCTCTCATACATGATGCTCTACAACTCCTCGTCATATGCGCTCTCAGATCGACGGCTGCCACCACCTCCGCCTAGATCTTCTGCCACCAAGCTAATCAGGAGGAGGTATGTGCCGACCAAAGGCGCCGGAGACAGCAGGGAGAGAAGCGCGGCAGTTGCTTAGCCTTTCTAGTCATTTCCCATCGCGTTTGACGCTTTTCTGGCAAGGCGACGGGGAAGCCCAGAATTTGAGCGCCTCGACACTTTGGGGACACCTTAAATACATAGTACTGAAGACATTTGGATAGTACGATTCACGACCATTACCATAGCGTGGAATGTAGTTTGAATTGTTCACATGTAAATCACAAGGCAAATAAATGAATTTTGGTAAAGACCCAAATATGGAATTCTTAAGTTCCTAATGATGATGCTTCATAAGACACGATCCATATTCACATACCGGTTTCAACAACTGTATTGGATGCCAAATTGCTCTCGAAGTTTTCCTGAGCAATGACAGGTGCAGATTGCACCTGTTCTTGGTCAACAAAGTGAAAGTAATCATTGAGGACAAAGTAACCCTTCTCCTGTGGGGCTAGGAAGAACATTTGGATAAATTTCCTTGATGGCTGTACTCCTTGGTCTGCACGAGACCAGAGACCATAACCAGCACTCCGTCTCCCCATGAGTTGACAAAATGGCAGTCTTAATCTCGATTTGGGTGAAATTCAGGGAAATTATGAGGGAGTGTATATCCTGCAGGGGGAGCGCGAAATGGAGATTAATTATAGAGGACACGCAGGAGGTGCAAATAAGTAAAAATCAAGTTAGCAGGGTGGGCAGTGACAAACTACGGTGCAATATGAGATATACCATAAACATGATAAACATGAAATT